>JZKD02S0320284.1:161908-174549 GCA_000966675.3 Picea glauca
ACCTGTTTGATCAACCAAAGCTCAATGCTAGACAAGCTAGGTGGATGGCCCTCCTTAGCGAGTTTGATTTTGAAATCAAACACATTAAAGGAAAGGAAAATAGGGTGGTCGATGCGCTTAGCAAAAGTATGAAAACAATTCACCTGGCAACGATGAGCACCTATGAGACGAATGTCAAAGAAAGATTTAGAAATGCACAAAAGACAGATCCATTTGTCCAGACCGTGACCTCGTACCTACATCAAGATCCCACCAGGGTAAAATATGAAGGCTACCAGATGACCAAAGGAGGTCTGTTCACTTACAGAAATAGACTGTATATTCCAAATTGTGACAAATTGAAGAGGTTCATTATGGATGAACTACATAAAAGACCCTATACTGGTCATCCAGGATACCAGAAAATGATCACTGCCACCAGGAAACAATTTTATTGGCCTATATTGAAGAAATACATAGCCGAGTACTTAGCCAAATGCATAGAGTGCCAGTAGGTTAAAGCATAACATCGACACCTAGTAGGATTATTGCAATCTTTACCAATCCCAGAATGGAAATGGGAAACCATCTCCATGGATTTCATCACTGGATTACCAACCTCAACCAAACAGAATGACACCATTATGGTAGCGGTGGATAAATTGAGCAAGTCAGCTCATTTCATCCCTATCAAATCAACTTGCAAAGCAATCTATATCACCCAGTTATTCATGAAGGAGATATTCATACTACATGGTATGTCGAAAGAGATCGTGTCTGATAGAGATACAAAATTTACTTCCAACTTTTGGAAGTCACTGATGCCTGGTTTAGAGACCAAGTTGTTGTTTAGCACCGCCTATCACCCTCAAACTGATGGATAGATAGAAAGAGTGAATCAAATACTTGAATACATGCTAAGAATGCATGTAATGCATTAACCCAATAAGTGGGAAGACTACCTACCACTGGTAGAATTCGCTTACAACAATGGCTACCAAGCATCCTTAAAGATGAGTCCCTTCGAAGTCCTCTATGGTAGACCGTGTAACAGTCCAGTTAGTTGGAGTAATTCCATAAACAAGATTTATTTTTGACCTAACATGTTGAAAGAAATGGAACAATAGGTGACTCAGATAAAACAAAACCTGAAGGTCGCTCGGAACCGACAGAAAAGTTATGCCGACCAAAAGAGAACTCCAAGAGAGTTCAAAGCGGGAGATCATGTATATCTCAGAGTTAGGCCCAGGAAGAGTTCCCTGAAAATGGGAGATTTTGCCAAGTTGGCACCTCAGTATTGTGGGCCCTTTGAGGTTCTATATAGAGTGGGACCTGTAGCCTATAGGCTAGCACTTCCTCCCACAATAAAAGCACACAATGTTTTCCATGTTTCATTATTGAAGAAATATGTACATGATGCTAATCATATAATCGACTCGTCTGTGATCCAGGTGGAACCAGAGGGAGAATTTCTATCAAAACCCAAATGCATACTGGACAGAAAGGAAACCCCACTCTAGAACTGAACCATTGCACAAGTCAAGTTGCAGTGGAGACATTTTGGCCCAGATGAGGCTACATGGGAAATGGAAGATGCCATGAGACAGGAATATCCGATTTTCTTTACTTCTGTACATGCATGTCATGTTGATAGATAATAACATCGAGGACGATGTTCCTTGAAGGGGGAGGGAATTGTAACACCCTGTTTCCCCCAGTTTGTAAAAATAACTATACTGGCCAAGAGTTGTGGCAAACCCAAAAATGTGAATGTGTGATGTGAATGAACCTTGTGAAAAATGTCGATGAATGTGAATAATATTATGAATATATATATATATTGCAGGACTGTTGAGAGGGGATATGCTGAAAAGGAGACCATAATGGCTGGAGAAAGGTGGTGGAAGGTACCTGGAATGGTGGCGTTAACTTACACTGAAACCAATACTGAATTTCGACTTCACTAGCCCGGAGAACCAAGCATGGCTCGCTGGCCCCGAATTAAATGACTCGTCAAGTTGGTAGGTAAAGGGCTCCTCATGAGTAATGAGGGATGGGGGTGAACCATCCATCCATAGAGTCCTCAGAATTTACCACTACAAGGAAAATTGTGTCACACGCAACCTCTCCGAACAAAGAAAAGGTAGGAAGTGTGGGCGATCAAGGGCAGACGCGAGGGAAAGAGGAAGAGAACTCTAGAAAAATATAGAGTGAGTGATAGAAGAGAAGAAGGAGATTAACCTTCGTTCTTGGTCACTGGAAAATAGAGACGTAGTCTCATAGCATCATGGTTTCATCTAGGTGGCTAGTGGTAAATCCGTTGGGATTTGTTGAGCCTACAGTTGGGTGGAAACAAGAACCCCTCTCAGCAGTTGCAGTCACATCCGGTGTTATTTCTGATAAGTGTTTACATCTTGCATCTTGAAATTTATATGCTAACATGTATTCTCATAGTCTATGCAGTTTGTGAATGGTTTGAGTATAAGACTGTCTGTGTAGTGTTTTGATCAGAAATGGTGGTTGCATGCTTTTACTGGAAGGACCACGTATGGCTTATGTTATAGATAGATTTGTATATATATATACACATATTGTATTAATTTGGACCTCAAGTCTACTTTTAGGAGATCTATGTCCTTATTCGTCCCCAGGAATACACAGAATAGATCTCCCCACAGAGATACCCTTCTTGGAGAGCTTACCAAGAACGTGGAATAGGATTTGAAGGCGCAAGTCTTAGTAACCCTTTATGAGGAAGAATGATCCTCTTGAAATCCTGAAATAGCAATGTAGGGATAGGTTTTGATCGATCGATGAGATCCTATTGGAAGATCTATGGTCATTCATGACCATTAGGTTGGAGGAAGAAATGAGGACGTTACATGCCTTAACCGTTTTCATTTATCTTCATGAGTAGCGAAGAAGTCGGGACCATAGATCCTCAAAGTCCGTGAGAGTATCTGGACCGTTCATTTTTCCACGTCCAGGGAGCAGTGGGAGAGTGCATAGCATGGGATGATATGAACCATCAAATCTTAGTTAGGAAACCTGACAGTCGATGGATCTATCAGGAGATACATCAAGGTTTAGTCCTCGTGAATAGGGGTGAAAGTCCGAAAGAAGATTCGGTATCGGGGTTTCGGATTTCGAGAATTCGAGAGTCCTGATGACAAGAGATCGGGACACTCCATGGTGGAAATACCGAAATAGATCTGGTCCATCCGATTAAGGGAGTCCATGTGTCACGAGATCCTTTCAGAGGATCCAAGGTCAATAACAACCGTTAGATGTGGGGAAGGAACGTGGAATATAGTACCTTGACCCCTCTCTGCCTTTGCAAGAAATGCACGAACGTGATCCTCTCGAAGGTTCCAAGGTCTGTAATGACCGTTAGATTTGAGGAAGAGACGCAGACCTTAATACCATGACCCTTTTTACCCTTGCAAGAGATGAAGGAATTGGGACCATAGATCCTCATGGTCCATGGAAGTACCTGGATCGTCAATCTATAGATTACACATGGCTGCTAGTAAGCGCTTTGGTGTTTCGACACCTAGGAAACCAAAGGGAAATAACCCTTGTCTTCGTGAGTCATGAAATCCCGATCACCGAAACCCAGAAATGATGTGAAGTGTGAATGAGATTAAGGAAAGTGGGGACTTGATTGTGACCGTTCATCATCCCCAAAAAATATCTGGACCATTGATCTTGGATGAAGGTCGCCGCCATCCATCGGAGGGACACGTGGTTGTCGGTCGACGTTTTGGCATTTCGGCATCCGGGAAACCAAAGGGCAAGAAACCTTGCCTTCAAAAATCATGAAATCCCAATACTTGAACTCCGGACGTGCTTGGTAATAGAAAAGAGAAGTCCCAAAGGAATCTAGACCGTCCATCAAAGGAGATGCGTGGTGAGCGGTCAGAGTTTAGGGAAAAGTCCCGAAATCCCATGGATCGTTGGATCCACACTCTTAAGAGTTGTCAATCTCTTACACGAATTCCCATAATGGAATTTGAGGATTTGAATGACAAATATTCTTGGAGTCATTTCATTTTGAACTCCCGAATACCGAAACCCTAGAAGGATCCATACCGTTGAATCAGAGGAGGCTTACAGTTGTCGATCTCCCTTTGGAGGGAAGCTTTGGAGACCTCGGAATTTTTGGGGATTTGGATGGGGAAAGGTAGAAGTCATGCATCGCAATTCCCTAAATCGTGAAAATCTGATAAGTGCTTGGCTGGCTTAAGCATGTGGACATGGAGCAAGGTCACGTGGAAAAGACCCCAAGTAGGAAACTTGCCACTCACTAGCCCTGTCGGGGTTTGGCGTTCCACTGTTTTCGAGCTTCGGGGTTTGCAGATTCGAAAGACTTGACGTTCTGGTAGCACTAAATTGCGAAGTGAGAAGAGATGCCATACTATTTTGGCCCATAGTTGTGACCCACAACCACGTGGAGGTGAACACATAAGGAACTAGCTGACGCTAGGCCCCCATGAGTACTTCAGGGATTTTGATCCTCGAAGAATCGACGGAAATTTTGATTTTCGTAGTGGGTGTGTTATAGATCATTGCATTAAATGAGAAGAGAGTAGAGGAATGTCTAGAACACCTTCTAGTGGTGAGAGAGTATGCATACGTCTTCCCTGAGGACTTACTTGGGATGTCGCCTAAGAAGGAATTGGAATTTACCATAGACCTAAACCTAAAATTGAACTGATGGAAAGAAGGCCTTATCCGATGTTGAGCCCTAACTTATAGGAGTTGAAAGTGCAACTGAAGGATTTGTTGGACCTAGGACTTATGTCCAAGTGTGTTTCCTTGGAGTGCTCCTATTAATTTCATACAGAGGAAGGATGGGTCGTGGAGACCCTGCTTGACTATCGTCGGGTGTTCCTTAACGAAATTTTGATTTACTCTCGGACGATGGAGGAACATGCCAAGCACTTTCACATGGTACTATAGTGTCTACGAGAGAAAAAATTATATGGGAAATTGTCTAAATGCTCATTTTATCAATCAAGAATTCACTATTTAGGGCATGTCATCTCTGGCGAAGGTATCACTGTGGATCCAACAAAGGTTGAGGCTATTATGGAATGGCCTGCACCGACGAATGTCCGCGAAGTGCATAGCTTCATGGGTTTAGTGGGATACTATCGACGGTTTGTCAAGTGTTTTTCAAAGATAGAAAATCTGATCACAGAATTGCAGAAACAGAACAAGAAGTTTGTTTGGATCGATAAATGCACAGAAGAATTTCGGAGGCTCAAGGAGTTGTTGAAAAAAACACCGATACTAAAGGTCCCTGACATGGATGTGAACTTCTTGGTATGCATTGATGCATCCAAGGAAGGTTTAGGCAGAGTCTTGATGTAAGACGGTCGAGTGATCGCTTACATCTCAATAAATTTGAGAAGGCATGAGGAGATATATGTGATGCATGATTTGGAGTTGTTAGACATTGTATACGCCTTGAGAGTTATGAAGTAGGAGATCGAGTCTTCTTGCTAGTGAAACTACATAAGAGTTTGATCAAGTTTGTAAAGGGTACTAAAATCTATCCTATGATTGTGGGACCCTTATATATTGTGAAAAAGAAGGGGCCCGTGGCCTATCGACTAGCCTTGCCTGATTCTTTGAGGCGTATGCATGGTGATTTTCATGTATCTTTTTGAGATATTATGTTAGTGATCCTACACATGTTATTGATATGCGTACCTTGCAGGTATCAGACTAGGGTTCTCTTATGGAGGATCCAATCCGCATCTTAGACCATCACATTCGACAACTATGACATCGAAAAGTAGATCAAGTTAAGGCCCAGTGGGACAACTATAGTATGCACTTGGTGACCTGGGAGGACACATATGATATGCGTTAGCAGTTTCCATTTTTTTTTGGTAGCTAGACCTATGATATTCTGATACACTTTATTTTGGCACTTATATACTATGAAACTTCAGGACAAATTTTAAAACAAGAGGGGGTGTATGTAACATCCCACTCTTGCACACAATGAGTGAACTTATTCTTTCAGGAGACTTGCGTGCAAGTGATCCGGGTTATTATACTATTGTTTGTTTTGATTACGATTATGAAATATTGTGGATTCGAGATATGTCATTTTGTTGTATTTACATAGACAGGTGTTGTTGACTGGGTTCTCCTAAGTGTGCAGGACTGTGAACATTGAGGATGCATAGGCATCAATGAAGCCACTTGGAATCTGGATCGAGTCACAGAGTGGACTGTTAGGGTTTGAATCTTGTGGATATGACATATGTACAAATGATTAGATGTTATGATGATTGATTATTATTGCTGACATGATTTTTTGATGGATGCAGGATGATGATAGCTTTTCAAAGAGAATCACATATGGAGTAGAGGGATCATGGATGAAAACCATAGACATTAAGGGAGAGGTGTGGCAATATCCCTATGACAACCTACTAGCACTCCCACCGTGGCTCGAATTGTAAGTTAACGATTACCTAGTTCTAGAAGACCCATGATGTTGTGAGGGTAGACTGTGACAGTTTCTCACGATGATTCTAAAGGGTGCGCAATAAGAAAGGGGTCTTATTCCTTATAGGCCCTTAGTCTCCCATAAGATCACCTGGAAAAGTATTGACTCGAGGGGTTTGACATCTACCAAATTCAGTCAAGAGGCAAGTGGCACCCTTGGAGCATGTAGTGCATATTGAAGGGCACATCACGCAAAGAAAATAGAAATAGGTGAGTGGCACCCTTGGAGCATGTAGTGCATCTTGAAGGGAACATCTTGATTTTAACTAATAAGTTAATAAACTTAGTGCCTAGAAAGCTATGCCTCCTTAGGACCTGGTCGACCTTAAAATATATGATGGTATGAGTAAAAAATTAATAACTAAAAGTTCCCTTAAAAATTGTTGCCCTTGACCTAGTGAAATTAAAACCTAGGTCTAAGTAGAACATGTGGATAAAAAAATAAAAAAAAAACTAAATAAACATGCAACAAAAGGGGGGTAAGAAATTCAAACTTAATTATTAAAGTAAAAATTATAATGGAGGATTAAATTTATTAAAAGGGTAAATGGTTGTTTTTATCTACACTTGATAAATTGATTTTTAGTTAAAAGGGAAAAGGGGGAAACTTAAAATAAAAGGAAACTTAAAGAAAAAAGAAAATTTAATGAAAAGGGGAAACTTAAATAAAAAGGGAAACTTAATGAAAAGGGGAAACTTAAAGAAAAAGTTGGAGGTCTAACTTAGTAAGGAATCTAGCCTTTGGAACTTTCTATTTATGAACTCAACTAGGAATTAAGTAAGGCGTAAGTCATTTAAGAACTGTAAGGGAATAATGGGACACCGAGGAGCGCTTTTAGGAACTCTTTTAGGTGGGTGAGGGAAATAAGAATAATTAATTAATTAATAAAATTGATTTTTTGGTGCAACTAGGGGATCGAGCGACATGTGTAAGGGGGAGGTTTTTCCTAATTAAATAAATAAAAAGGGGAATCTAATGAGGGTTTGGGAAACTAATGACCAAGAAACTCTATAAAAACGATAGTGGAGGAGGAGTATGGATCACATATGGCTTGTGTAACATTATGCTGCTGAAATTTCATCTTGATTGAACTTTCTCTTATGGGATTTGGGATACCTATCTTGAGTAATGAGTGGTAGCTCGACCTTGCGAGGCGTGTTGGGTGCTAGCATTTTGTGGTATTGTGTGCATGTGCCCTTTACGGCTCGGGGGGCTCAGGGGAAGAAGTGTATCCCTAGCGTTGGCTTGGAGGTACCGGTGTGGTCACATTGGTTGGAAAGCGAGATCTAGATGGAGTGAACACACTGGGAGGAAATCCTCGCCTCGTCGTCATCGGTGAAGGTACGCCTGTTAAAGTTTTTACTTGTAATAAAATGTAATATGCATTTGTTCATTTTACTATACTCAGAAGACAATTTCATTGCCATGAGCTTTCCTTGCACATGCATCTCCTGTCTACATTTTCTTTATTCATTGATTGCATTATTTTGTTTATTATTCTCCACGGAGAAGGTCTGGATGCAGATTGTGTTTTTATCTTCTGATTCCTTTATCCTATAAGTTATTAGTCTATGCATGAGCAGTCGGCCAGGAGCCGAATTGACTGTCTTTCACTCAGGTGTTAAAGATTTAGATTCAAATGCCCTACTTTCTTGTGCATGGATAATAAGTGAAGGATAATTACTCTTCTCAATAATTTCCTTACAGTGTACCGCAAAAAATTCCTCTTCATTAATTTGCGATTATTGTGTTTTTATCTCCTTGTTTTTTTGGCGGAATAACCTTTGTGTCCTTGTAGTTGTGTAAGTTTGCCAAGTTGGGATTCTCCTTTAACCCCTAAGATAATAACCAGTCTCTGCATTGAACAAATCACCAACAATTCCTATATTCATTATCTTTTAATTTTTATGAGCTGCATCTCCCTTTCTAAAGCACAAACTACTATAGTGTTTCCGATAATATTTGAATTATGCTTGTTGAGAATTTTGTCCACGAGTCTATGTTTTGGTTGATTTATTTTTGAGATTAAGTGCATTCTGGCGTGTTGAGTAATTCTTATTAAAATATTTTGTATTCATAAGTTCTTATTTATTATTGAACATTTATGAAAATATAGAAACAAAAACGAAAGCCTCCTACTTCTGCTTTGTAAAAAATATATATAGATACATTTTATCAAAGGCTCATTTATAAGTGTATCTCGATGTGTAGAACTATATCGATGTTGTCTATCTGCAATTGATTAATTATCATTGTGAATTTGATGGTCAGAAGGTCATTTTCATACCTAACTATTGTCTGATGTTTATTGGTTACATTTCTTACCTAACTGCTGGTCAAGAAGACCAGGTAATCTCATAATATGGATTGATAAATATTTTTCTGCAATTTTTATAAATCTTTGCATTGTGAACGATAACCCTCTGCATTGAATGATAAATCCCTGCGTTTTGATTGATAAATCTATGCCTGTGTTTTTGATAAATCTCGGCGTTTGTGAATGATAAACCTATGCGTTTGAATGATAAATCATTGCATTTGGATTGATAAATCTCTATGTGCATTTGGGAATGATAAACCTTTGCGTTTGAATGATAAATCCCTTCTTTTTTTATTGATAAATATCTGTCTGCGTTTGATTGATAAATCTTTGTGTTTTCTTATGATTAATCTCAGTGTCCCCATGCCCAACGAATAGCATTTTGATTTATGCGATGGCTTGTCTAACTGTGATTTTGGGGAACTATTTCCCAACGTTTTTCCCTCCTTGATTTAATAATTTACTTTGAGTTACTATTTTTTACATGTAGGTTGGATTCATGATGGTAGTCTCTTCTAATGTAGAAGTCTTAGTTATTTATTTAATGTACAAGTCTTATTTATGGTTTAAGTCTATTGTACGGTTCTTATTTAATGCATTGATTAAATAGTACCAATGATCGGTTATCGATTCTGTGTTTTATTTAAGGATAAAGGAGATGTAAATGAATGAGTGTAGTTTTTATTTATAACTATCAATTTAATGTTATTACCATGGTTTATTATTGATTTCGATCATTGATATGATGGTTTTAGATTTAGTTTATTTAAAGGTTTCTAATCATAGACCCCATAGGAGAATGATATGGTGATTAGACAAAGAAGGTCTTGAGTAATAGTTTATATTAATGAGTGCGAATAAATATAGAGTTCACAAGATCAACTAATTTATATTAAATTGTTGTCTTAACTTTAAAATTATCCATGCTTTTAGTGTAATATAATGTTCATTGATTTATTAATGTTATAATGTTAAATCAAAGCTTGATTTAAAATGGAATTACAATGACTGCCTTATTGTGTAATTGTTGTTTTTAAACGTTCTTGATGTAATTTGGAGTCTTAGGCATCACAATGGAATGATTTTATTGTATCTTTTATCCTCACAACATAGGAAGTATTGAAGGAGTGTCCATAGAAATAGGTGAATGGAATTAGGTTGCCTAAGTATTATAAAATTATTGGCGAATATATTTAATTTGGCATATCTTTATGATACAGTTTTTCTTAAAGCTACTTACTATTGTCGGAAGGCATTGTAGATGGAAATTGCATCAATCAATTGTTTTATGACATGTGTAATTTAATAATGTAGAATGTTTCATAGGTAGTAATTGCGTCAATTAACTGATGTATGTTATGTAGTATAATTTCATGTTGCACCATGAATACTTGATAATTAATATTGATGGTTGATCATTGCTTATCTTTTCACTTCAGTTTATTTGATGTATGGAACTGCGTCAATAATTATGAACTTTTATGTTGATCATGTGTCGATAAAGCATGGAAGAATGCAAATGAGTTCATAAAACTTTCCAAAATTATGAGGACCTGACATAACCATCGGCCAAGACTGAAGTGCCCCACCATCCTAACATTTTTCTATTTTCCTATGAATTTCTTCATGTGGAGGATACAAAAAGAATGTGTTATGTTTAACTCCTTGATATTTATTCACAAATAAGGTGAAAACAACCTTACCATTCTCTGGAAACTTTTCAAAATATGAACATTCCATCCAATATGCAATCCTATCATAATATGTGCAATTACCAACATAGGATTGTTCGAAATAATTCACAAATGACAAATATTCCTAATGAGAATAAAGTATTATATTATCATGGAAAGAATCATGTAAAAAGGTAAGATCAAGATGGCGAGAACTTATCATGATTTTTGATTGGAAAAGAAGTGTCCCATTCTCTTGAAACTTATCATTGAGCTTGAATGCTTTGACATTAACTACTTGAGACGAAATAAATGGAAAAACCAACATATTTGAATAATCATCATTGATATCAGTGTTTGGTTGATTGTGATTTTCAATCTCAAAAAATTGATTATGGAAAAATTCAGATTCTTCTTTCAACACAAATTTTGATGGATCAATGGAAGACACAATTTGATACCATTTTAAATCATTCCTTAATTCCCCCATAGATAACTGATTAGAATAAGAAGTAATATGATCATGAATGGAAATTTTCTCCTCTTTATCTTCTATGCAAAAATCATCATTAATTTGTACCTAATTATATAGTTCAAGATTCATTCCAAAGTGATCTGGAACACATGATTGCATAGCATGATGATCAATAATATCAGGGTATAAGGAATAATATGTAGAATAATTGAGGAGATGAAATGCATCTCTTGAAATGATAGGTATATGCATTTCAAATTGTGGTTTTGTTCCCTCTCCTTGAATAAACGAACCGTCTCTCATCATATGCTTTTTTAAAGAACACGAGATATTTTCCAAGACCAAATCATGTTCATCATAAAAGGGTGAATGTGAGATAAAATTACCATAATTAGATGATTCGTTACTAGTTTGACCAATGTTGTGTCATCTCTTACTAATTTATATTGAACCTATTCACAAAAGTGAGGGGAAGTTTTACTGACAACAATATTACCAAATTCACATTCCATCTCTTTGACTTCAGAAACAATTGTAATATCTTGGAGAGTTTGACCATGGTCTCCTTTTGAATTCAATGTTCCTTCCACATTAAAAAAATACATTGTTGGCAAAGAAATATCAGAAGCAACAATTGTATCTTGTAAAATGTCATGCTACTCCTGATCTACCAAAATGAAGGAAGTTGACAAAAGATGTGGTGCTTTAATGACTTCAATATCATCATGAACTTTTAAAACATCTTAAGATTGAGTATTAGTGCTCAATTCATATTGGTTAACCATTAATCGATGTTGCTTGTCTGAGAGAGAAACGAGATATTGAAACCATTGATCAATAAGAGGAATTTCTTTCAAAGGGAATCTAGTACAAACATGTATGAACCTAATTGCAAAATCCTTGAATGATTCATCATTTTCTTTCCTTAAGAAATTTAATTCTTCACCCAATTCATCATAATCATAATTTCTAAAATTTGATAGAAACTCAATTACAAACTCGGACCAATAATGGATAGAATTAGCTCGAAAGGAATCAAACCAATATTTAACCTGGCCTAGAAAAGTGAGGGAAAACAACCTACATATGAGATTGATATCAATGATATTATTCTTTAAGCACTTATAACAAAATTTAGAAATATGGTCTACTGCAGATGTGTTCCATTCACCTTCAAAGGTGAGTTCTGAAAAGAGATCAGTTGTCTTGTTGAGAATGATAGGTAATGAGACATTGAAAGCATGTTCCAACACAGTGATTTGGGCAGGAGCCATGAAAAAATAAGAAATTGACTCCAAATAGTTAGCTTGTCATCTAATCTACCTTCTAGTGCATTATAAGATGACACATAAGAAAAATTTATAAATATGGAATTATGACAGACTAAGGGGTGAAACATTTAATCATTAAAGTTACCTCAACCCTCTGTCTAGCGTCATTTGTTGATGGACGTTTATGACACACCATAAACCGGAAGGGAATAGTCTAGTCCGAGGTTGTCTAAATAATCCAAGTCGTTTGGAATAACTACCCCTGATGGGTTTAACGAATCCGCTAGCCAATAAAGGGATCTAATCTAAACTACTAAAATAAAATAAATAAATATGCATTAATGAAGATCTACTATATACATTCACTATTCTCACTTTTATATACAACATATAC
>JZKD02S0320284.1:192395-205825 GCA_000966675.3 Picea glauca
GGAGTTCAACATTGAGTTATTTATTTCTAAGTTGGTGTGAATAATCAGGTGCTAGATCAAATAGGTATTTCCTTCTCAAATATTGGAGATTTCCATTTAATTGTTTGAAGTGTGGAATTGATATCTTGAGTTTATGATTGCAGTAGTTTTGGTACATCAAGGAACGATAAGACTTTATATCTCCTATTCATGCTTCATAATGAAGTCTCTCAGCTATCTTGATTGTTCCTTGTTCTAGTTGTTTGAATTGCATAAAGCTGGAATTGATTTCGATTTCAAGAGTGATTGGAGTTGATTGTTATTTATTGTTTTGATTTCTACAGGAGACAAGATGCTTAAGTTCATCTCTCTAATTCATAAGCTAGGAATGATTAGAATTGTTCCTCTCATATAGAATATTTTGATTGACTATTTGTTTGATGTAGTTTCTTTCTCAGTTTTCTCTTCTAAGTTCAAGGTTTTCGAAGTATTTAGAAATCTTAGAAACAATTTTTGTGTTATTAATTATTTCCTATATGAAAAAGACATAGGTAGGTTACCTGTTCTCGACACATATAGTGTAACAACTCTTTTGATTACGAATCCCAAATTGACATATAAATGAGTGTAAGGTATACATTGAACATATTTATACACCAACATTTTGGCGTCGTTTTCGAAGAGTTGTAAATGGTAATAGGTAGCATTTCAAGTTTTGATTGGTTTGATGAATCTTGGATTGGATTTAAGGAAAATATGAGGGTGGAGAGAAGACGGTAAGATGAGAGGTAAGAACCTGTGCATCCACTTTGGTGGGGTTTCTCCAAAGTCAGGTTTTCCTCCTACCTTTGATAATTAGGAATCTGCGTTTTTATTTATTTTTATGAGTAGGTATAGGGATAATAAAGGTAGATTTATTGCTCCCAAAATTTTAAAAAAAACCAGAAAAAACAACAACAACAACCCCCCCCCCCCCACCACACACTAATTAATCTAAAATTCGTGTAGGAAAAATTCTTAGAGGAGAGAGCTCAAAGGAAACAATTGCAACAACAACCAAGGGCACTAAATCCGAAGGCACTGTTCATATTGAAAGCATAAAACAACAAGAAAAAGAGGAAGCATTGGCGATCCCATCAAAAGGAGAAGCTAGGAAAGAAACAAAGGTAGTAATAGAGGAGGCTGCATCTATTGTTGGAAAGCCACACAAAACCTTGGAACAACTAGAGATACCAAATAACCCAGTGGTTGAACCATCACTCAATGGAGAAACATCACCACCCCTCTACAGGTTGTTTGGAGATATGGCAGAAGAAGAGGGAAATGTAACTAATGAAACAGAGACATTTGGATTCCCCATACTGGATGTCGCCAGAGACGTTGCTATGAAGAACATTCCCTTTTCCTCACTACCACACTTCCACGGTATGTCAAAAAAATACCCTGAATCATTTTTATTTGAATTTGACATATTGTGTAGGAGTTATAACTACACTGACAATGCTAAAAAATTAAAACTTTTCCCAGCTACGCTTAAAGATTCAACACTGAGGTGGTTTATGAGTCTAGGAGAACATACTATTCTGTCTTGGGATGGTATGAAGGAGACTTTTCTCCAGAAATACAAAGATTACTACAAACTTAGGGATTCTAGGAATGACATATTCAAAATGCAGCAATCTGAAGAAGAAAGCTTGGAAGATTACTTAGAGAGGTTCATATACAACTACCAAAAGACTAAGCAATTTTCCTTATACACAACTTCAGTTAGGACTATCTTTTTAAAGGGTGTGAGGGATGATTTCTTTGAAGTACTAAACCTCATGAGTTTGGGATATGTGTACCAAAAGTCATTTGTAGACATAGTAGAGTATTGTAATAGATACTCCCGCAGCCAGGCCAAAACTGGAAAAAGTGTAAGGGATCCTACAAACAAAAGTGTTAAACCCACATCTGGAGGTGTCACTAGGATTGAACTGGGAAATCTATTAGAAAAATTCAAAACAAATATCCTAAACACCATCAATTCCCAACTTGATACTATTAAAATTAAAAGAAAACAAGAGGAAGAAAATGTTGCGTTAGCAATTTTCTGTCATCGCTGTAGGAAAAAGCACCCTGAAAAGGAATGCCCCTTAATGTTATTGAAATCTATGGTATTTGCACAAAGGATCATCCTACTAATGAGTGCCCTTCTCTACCTAGACTTAAGGCCATATTCAAGGGAGGAGGAGAACCTGAAACATCCTACCCCCCTAGGAGACCATGGAGACAACAAATTACCAACATGTTTGCAGACCCAACTACACAATGCCCACAACAACAATGGGTGCCTCCCATGTCTTATCCTCAATGGTCGCCACAATATCCAAAAACCCAACCTTGGCAACAAGAGTGGAGAGGACCTGCATATGGGAATGTTCCCTTCCAGCTAGCAAATTTTCCCACCTATCCACAATACCCTTCGAATATTTCCCAGCTACTCCCAGGATTTAATCCCCCTTCTCTTCTTCCACCTCCACAGTTGTAGCAACAACTTGCACTACCAATGAATCCAAATATGCAACAACAAATGCAAGCTACACCGATTCAAAACCCCCCTCGACCTACCCCTATTCCTGCACATCCCTAATCCAAATAACATGCCGACACAACCTGTACAAAACCTTGAAGTACAAAACTTCCCCACTTATGTAATGACGCTAGCTCCATTTAATGGAATTGAATTAAGGTAATGGAGGGTTGTAAACAAAACAAATCCTACTATGGTTATCCAAGAAGAACAAGTAGATAATCACACAAATCAAGAAGAAGAACAAATAGATGTCCAAATAGTTCAAAGAGAAGAAAAAATGACTAATTTATTAAATGAAGAAAGAAACACCTCGGTACCACAGGAAACTCCTTCTCCCAACTCCCTTACAACAGAAACACCTCAGAAAATAAATCCTCCTTATCCAGAAAGGATACTTGTAAAACAATCTGAGGAACCTCTAGGACATAATCTAGAGACTAAAATTAGAAATATATGTGTGAAGATCCCACTACTACAGGACATCAAGGACATACCTATCTATGATAAATATTTAAGGGACCTTTGCATTAAAAATCTAGGGAGAAAGAGGAAGGAACCTCCTGTCATACAGGTGGTGGGGCAGTTTTAAGAGTTTATAACATAAATTCCATCTAAGTATAGTGATCCATGGAACCCAATGGTAACCATAGAAATTAATAGTGTTTCCTTACCTAACACACTAATTTATTTAGGGGCAGAAATAAATGTGATGTCAATAAACACCATGAAAACACTACAACTAGATCACCTAAGACCAACACAAACTTTGTTGGAGCTGGCAGACAAATCATTCATCACCCCAGCAAGAATTTTAGATGATATAACAGTTACTTTGGCCTCTGGGGAATACCCTGTGGATTTCTTAGCAATTCATCCCAACTCCTCCAAATCAGGACACCTAGTAGTACTTGGTCGTCCTTGGTTGGCCATTGTTGATGCATTTATTAGTTGTCGATCTAGAGAGATGACAATTTCCAATGGCACTCAAAGCCAAAAAATTATCCTTCCCCCTGCCCAACCAACCACTGAATTTCCTCTCTGGTTAAAGAATCCCTATGGGGAGGAGGACTGTACTCAGCCCTTGTTGACACTTGAACAAATAAAAGGAGTATAAGAGAAAACTGAAGAAATTTTTTTAAGTCTATTCTTGGCTAATTCAACATGCATTGAATATCCTCAATCTTTCCCTAACTACACACATATATTTAGCCCCAGATTTCAAGAAATTTGGCACCCTTCAACTTCTATAGTAGCCATTGTTTCACAAATAGAGGAAGGAAAAGAATAAGATTTTCAATTCATTGAAATCATTCCTAGAAAGTCCTTATATATCAATGCTCGCTTAGAAACATATCAACAACAGAAGTTGATACAAATGATTCAAGGGAAATCTGATGTTTTTGCATGCGATTACTTTGACATGAAAGGGATCCAGCCAGACACTTGTATGAATCATATCTACACTAATGATCAGATCAGACCTGTTAGGCAGCCCCAAAGAAGAATGAATCCATCCTTGAAAGATATAGTAAAAGAAGAACTCCAGAAACTCATGCAAGCCAATTTCATTTACCCTATATCAGATAGCAAGTGGGTCTCCCCATTAGTTATTGTACCTAAGAAAAATGGTAAATGGAGGATTTGTGTGGACTTTAGAGAATTAAACAAGTCTACCTATAGAGACTAATTTCCCTTGCCTTTCATAGATCAGGTCTTAGACACTTTGTCTGGGAAGAGATATTTTTCTTTCTTGGAAGGGTTTAGCGGTTACAATAAAATCCAAATTTCAGCAGAAGATCAAGATAAGACCACATTTACCTACCCCTGGGGGACCTATGCCTATAGGGTTCTTCCTTTTGGTTTATGTAATGCCCTTGCTACCTTTCAAAGGGTTGTCTTGGCTATTTTCTCTGATTTGACCAATGATTGTGTGGAAGTCTACATGGATAAATTCATGGTGTATGGGGATGATTTCCAACATGCATTGTGTCAGGCTGCTTATATTAAAGATTTTAATGACCTGAAAACACTGAATTGTCAAACCAGGGTAAGTAAACTTTGAGCTGCTACACTGTATATGCGGATAAGATTCTAATCCCTATCTAAAGACTATCTTTAGAAGAAAACACAAACTCACTCTTAGAAACTGAATCCTAATGAATACCTTGAAACTTATCATTTCCTGTCTAATTCATTAAAAGAGAACAGTTCTATGCTTAAGTGCAAGTACTTCTATTTCTATTCTAATGTAATTTCACAAGACAATCTACCACTATCTTTAATCATCTAATCATCACTATTTCTATCTAAGCCATAATAGAAAGATTATTTCCTAAAATTCTTTTAATCTAAATATCGAAAATAAACCTAAATCTATCTACAGGAAAAATAAAGAAATATCCTACTTACCCTACTGGTACTGGAAGCTTCCTCTAATTCAATTGCAACCTAACTATCCTAACAAAGCAGAGAAACCTAACTATCCTAACAAAGAAAAGTAGCCTAACTATCCTAATCAAAACAAAGTAAATTCAAACTCTAAGTTACGTTCAGATTGAAAACTGGAAACAAAGCAAACCTAGTTCATGCTCTAAACTCTACAGGAATCAACCATTCTTTCAACACTCATCAACGTAGAAGATATTAATTTGTTGGAAACGATACAGTTGAAGAATAATTAAGCAAGAATATGAACAAGTTAATTCCCAAACTCTAAGCCAACATGCATGCAAATAATAAAATACTGAAATAAACTAAATCTAAGACAGAGAAAAGCAGCGACTTGAACCTGTTGGCGGGCCCAACCAAGAGGTTCAATCACCGAAAGGAAAATCAAAACTACTCAGATCATTCTACGCAAACATTGTTCATGCTTCACACTCCATTTACTCAGAAAAATAACTCAAATCGTATGACAGTAAAGTAACATAACGCAAAGGCAGATTGTATTCAGAAATGTGTATCATAACATAACATAACCCAATGTTTCTTAGGAGTGATCTTCTGTTTATATAGATCTCCCTCAAAATTAGTTTAAAGAAACAATACATTAATTCAAACGGATCCCAGATCCGAAAATAACTCGAAATGAGTTAAAAACGGTCTTCACATCTTCGTGACACGCAGTGTCACGAAGTGTGTGTCATGAAGTATTAACAACTCAGTTCTATAATTTTGCCTTGAATTAGCATATGAGTGATGACTCCATCTATCATGTACATCGCACTGTCTACCACTCTGTCCATATCGCACGGATTTTTAGCAGCTTCATTGGTATCTCTACGGGGTGTGAGTTGGTACCTGGTACTGGCAAATCCTGTTTCAAATAGAAATAGTACCTAACTCATGCCACATTAGTTTCAATATTAATTTAAAGTATCAAAATACATAAAAATAACTTGAAATGTAAAAATACCTTGAGTATCCCCATTGAGTGGTAAAGAGATGTCAAGTGTGTCATAACAAGGCCAAAAGGGAGTGGTACTGGGTATGGAAATGGAGGTCTTTGTGATATAATATAGGCAAAAACATGGTCAAAACTAGAGACCAATATGCCCCCAAACTAAATTCTTTGTCTGTCCTCAGGCAGCAAAAAAAAAGTTAAAGACTGATAGCAATCAGAGCGTTGTAGCAGCTGCAACCAACATTTGTAACCTCTCCTGTTTCTTCATATTTTTTATTTCTTTCTTGAGGACTCGGTTGATTATAATATGCTTTCTGGCAGTCTTCTGTAGTTTCCTGTTCCTTTGGAAAAGACCCTTATTCTTCTATTTTAATATTTCAATTTTGGACAAGAGATGAGTTACCCTGACTTTCATGAGTTCATTCTCTATTTTTATATGTCAATCCAATACAGTGTACTCATGTAGCTTCTCTTTTAACCTGTTATTCCTGCTTTCTAGTCTGGCTACTATTGGTCTCAAGGGTTTACTGGATGAAATTTCACAGTAAGTTTCAAATGTTTTATCATGTCCTGGTTGTGGTTGAGGATTGGATGCATGAGTAAACTCGTCCGAACTTTGAGTAGGGGTTTCAACTGGATCGGAATTATGATCTGGACTGAGTTCAGGAGTGAACTCTCTATGTATCCGAGCAGGGGTATCTGTTGGTACTCGAATTGGCTCATTCTGCTCAATTCCTTTGGGCACAGTAGCCTGCCGATCCACTTTACGAACTTTTCGAATTAATTGGGAAAGAGTCCAAGTCATTTCAGAGGGCTCTGGAGCCTCCTCATGATCATCTACACTTTTTAACCTCTCTTGTGGTGGGTAACTAGGCACAGAGTTATCCATATCTGACAATGTGCTTTTACATTTTTGTTTTGGATTTCTCCTAGGTTTGTCATTCAACTTTGCTAGTTCTTCCACGTCAATAATGTTCACAACAGCTAGGGAAGAATTTGGGATTTCAACATGTGCCTCTATAGGAGTAGTGTTCTTCACAGTTTCATTATTGGTTTCCACTCCATCAGATCCATGAGCATCAAATGAATGTTCTGAATCAGGGTCTCCAACACTGGATTCAATTGTGCTATCGGGTATGTTCTTAGGGTCAACACAGACTTTGGTCTGGGTTTTAACCCTCTTTTTCCTAGAGTTCAACTTCTTCTGTGGGGGAACAGGATTAACACTCCTATCTTTAGACTTGGCAGAGGCTAGGGTTTTTACAGTGAACATATCCCAAGTTTCTTGCTTCTTGGACAGTGCAAACTTAATCAATATCTTAACAAGACCAAAATGAAATATACTTCCTCAAAAATCTTTGGCCTTTCAGACCTGTTCATCCATATTCTTTAAAATTTTCAACAGAAAGAAGGGTATGTTCAGCAGATGATTACCTTGGAAGTGTAACAAGAGTCGGGCATGGCAGGTAAATACGATTGTATACCGTCCTTCACATGTCAGGTAACATTGGAGGATGGCTAAAAACTGAGCCCACTGTGGTTCTAACCATGACCACGATGTCCCCTCTGACCACTGATTTTCCCGGTACTGTGGTTTCAAAAGCTGCATGCAAAGCTGCTTGTCAACAGGCTAACCCTTTTTCCATCTCTAACCAGTGGTGGGCAGTTGAATTACTTCTGAAATGAATTTCTCTATGACTTCAAACTCGAGCTCCCCCACTTTAGCGAACTCACCCTGAAAATGCAGAGCAAACTGAAGCGTAATTGCATCATTATATCCATCGAATTTCTTTAGAAATGGCTCCCATCCTGCTTTCTTAAAAATATCTCTGGTTGCCTCATACTCCGAAAGGACCTCTAAGTATGCATATGTCTCCAGTTCATGGCAATTTTCCACCATGGTTCCACTTGATATCACAGGGAAGGTCTATAGGTGAGCAACGAAATTTGGATGAGGGCGACGAAGGAAGAGAATGTGATGAAGGATGTAGTTGGGAGAAAAATCATAGGAGAACATTTGAATTGTCGTGGGGATCGATGGTGTGTAGGAAAATGATGATAGTCGTACATGAGTGCAGAGTGTTATCATATACAAGTCATGTCGAACTCAGCTCCAGTAATGTTGTGCATTTTCATGATATGAAATGTCGAGGTGGGTTGGTTCATTAGGTACAGGTCATGGGTATGATGAAACATTATGGAGTAAACAAGGCATTCTTAGTTCAAACTGTTAATATGTAAATTAATACAGTAAATCAACATGAACTAAGCATACCTGAGTTAAATTACCTATCCCCTTTGTTATGCAAGTCTTGCTGTAGAATTTTTCTTTTGAAGTCAAGTCTGGATCTGAAGGGCACAAAAATTGTAATTTCTCTTGTATTTCTGATGACCACTGTAGCTGATGAACTCTGTGCTGGTACTAACTGGTACTGATGAAACAATTAGAAATCTGCAGAGAAATTTGAACCAATAATATCCTGCTGAGAAAAACTTCATGTTCATAACAACAAATTATCTGATGATGATCCCTGAACCTGGATTTTGTTCTATCCTGAAAAAGATCAACTGAAATCATGTCTTCAACAGCTTCAAAGCTCTAACTCATGGTATAATTCTGATTTGTGTGAATGAATGTTCTGGAGTCGAACACAAATAGAAATCATCGGATTACCGGCCATTAATGAATGTCGTTAACCGATGCGAGATGACCCACCAGTGATGTCAATGGGCCTCAAGGTACCTATAGCACATCCTAACAGGTACAAATAGAGCTCTTGGTGTCGAGTCACCTGTAGGATCTATCAACCAAGAGACATTGGTTTATTCCCAGGGTTCTTAGCAAGGGCATCTGCCATTGAGGCATGCAGAGTCCAGGGTGCTAAATAATCTCTAATCTCTGCTCCAGATAAGGTGCTGATGTCGATGGAGTGAGATTTGTTGGAAGGTGGACCTTAACGTATACCACATCATCCAACGCGAGTGCAGATAGAAATCTTACAGACTTAATTCTTGGAACAATAATCACTTACTTGTGGATTTTATGAGCCCAAGTTAGTACATGCTCATTGCTTCCTCATGTTTGGAGAGTCTGAGGAAATGTTAAAAGAAAACTCTAAGGGGGTTTCTTTCCCATAATAATTCATCAGGTATGGTAAAGAATAATCCTTCCTGATAAATTCCCCTTTCATACCTTAATGAGAAATCAAAGGGAGCAAACAAGATCAAATTTATTTGTTTCAAAACAAGTGAGTTATATTGATAAGAAAATTTAATGAAATAAAACAGTCTTACCTTCTTACCTGTTGCGAGAGAGTGATAAAGTTCAGTTCTGTACTTGCTCTGAAAAACCTGTAAAACTGAAAATAAAAGATCAACATATCCAAAGAAAAGAAAATAAATGTTTTTTTTTTTTTTTTAATTATTTGAATTTTTTTTTTTTATGTTTTTCTGCTAAAAATCTATTATTTACAGAATTTTAAAACAGTATGAATGATCAAAGATCAGCAGGAGGAGAAGAATCCTCTCCCACTATCTTTAGTTCTGTTTTCTTGGCCACTTCCTGTAAGAAATCATCTTTTGACAAGGGTTTATTATACACTTTCAATCAATGTCCATTTACTACAAAGGAGTTCTGAGAATCATCTATGGTTTTAATCCTGACAGAACCATTATCAAAAACAGTTTCTACTTCATAAGGTCCCAACCATCTTGTTGTAAGTTTCTCTTTGAAAGTTTTGTATTTGGAATCGAAAAGTAGTGCCCAATCCCCTGGTTGAAAATGTTTTTTCTTGATGTATTTGTCATGCCATTTGTTGTGTTGACTTTGCACAAGGATGGTCCTTTGAAGAGAATCCTGCCTCATTTCTCCCAATTCATTAAGTTGCATGACTCTCTGTTTCTGTGCTTCACTCAAATCCAACCCCAACTCTGCTGCTAGGTAGAATGTATGGATCTGAAATTCTATGGGAAGGAGAATTTGCTTACCAAATACCAATTCGTAAGGAGTATGACCATTGGTATTTCTCCATGTAGTCCTGTATGCCCATAAAGCCTCTAGAAGTCTATCTACCCAATCCTTATGATGTAAGTGTATGGTCTTGGTCAGAATTGCTTCTAGAACTTTATTTGTAGATTCCACTTGCCCATTGGCTTGTGGATGATATGGAGAGGACTTACAGTGTTTGATCCCATATTTGTCTGTGAGTTCTTTCATCAATTTGGAAGTAAATTGGGCACCTTGGTCGGTAACAATATCTCATGGCACATCGAAGTTGGTAAAGATCTCTTCATACATAAACTCAACCATTGATTTCTTAGTTGCTTGATATAGGGATTTCGCCTCTACCCACTTGGTCACAAAATCTGTGCACACCAAGATGTACTTCTTCTTTCTTGACATTGGGGCAATTGGCCCTACAAAATCTAGTGCCCATTTATCGAATGGTTCAATCATGACCTGTGGTCATAAGGGCATCTCATATGCTATAGTGGGCCTTCCCATCCTTTGACAACTGTCACAGCTTCTCACATATTTCGTGGCATCCTTAAACGGTGTCGGCCAATAGTATCCTGATTGAAAAACTTTGTATGTCGTTCTCTTGTCAGAGAAATGTCCTCCACATGGCCCATCATGACAGGCCTGAAAGATATCGGGAATTTCATCTTCCCAGACACATCTCCTAATAATCATATCAGGACTTGTATAGAAGAGATCACTTCCCACCCAAGAATAGTAAGCACTTTGTTGGATAATTCTTTTCTTTTTTGGTGGTGATAAGTGAGCTGGTAATCTTCCTGTAGCTAAGTAATTTGCTGTATCTACAAACCAAGGGGTCTTAACAACTAATGCAAAGAAATTTTCATCAGGAAAATTATCGTTCACTGGGATATCAGTACTATCTTGGGGAATACGAGAAAGAAAATATGCAACTACATTCTCTTTCCCTGGCCGATCAACTATGGTGATGTTAAATTCTTGAAGAAGTAAAATCCATCGTGTGATTCTACCAGTAGTAACTGGTTTGTTTATCAAGAATCTGATTGCAGAGTGGTCAGTGTGTACAAAAACCTCATATCCAGTAATGTAGTGACGAAATTTGTTGATGGAATGAACTACTGCTAAGAATTCCTTCTTTGTTACTGTGTAGTTCAATTCAGGAGGGGTCAGATTTTTGCTGGTAAAATAGATTGCATAATTCTGTTGGTTTTCTTTTTGCCCAAGCACTCCTCCTAAAGTAGTGTCCGAGGCATCAATGGAAATATGGAAAGGAAGGGACCAATTTGGTCCTCTGAGAATAGGTGCCATGGACAATTTTGCTTTTAAATCCTCAAAAGCACTCTGACAATTATCATCCCAACAGAATTCTGTGTCTTTTGTCAACAGTTTAAACATGGGGCTAGCTATTTTTGTGAAGTTTTCAATAAATCGACGGTAATAACCAGCATGCCCCAAAAAGATTCTCACATCTTTCTGGGTTTTTGGAGAGGCAAGATTAACTATCACCTCTATTTTGGCTGGGTCAAATTTAATTCCTTCAACAGACAGATGATGACCCAACACAATTCCCTCAGTTAACAACATTTTGCATTTTTCGTGACTGAGGGATAGATTTGATTCCTAGCAGCGAATCAAAACTTTCTCCGGGTTACTTAAGGCTTCTTCGAAGGTGTTACCATAGACAGTAAAATCGTCCATGTAAACCTCCACACAGTCATGAATTAAGTCGCCAAAGACACCAAGGACAACTCTCTGAAATGTCGTAGGAGCGTTGCATAATCCAAAAGGTATCACTTTATAAGCATAAGTTCCCCAAGGACATGTGAATGTTGTCTTGTCCTGGTCTTCAGGAGCAATTTGAATTTGGTTGTACCCACTATATCCATCGAGGAAAGAAAAATATCTTTTTCCAGCCAAGGTATCCAAAACATGATCTATGAAGGGTAAAGGAAAATAGTCTTTTAGGGTTTCCTTGTTCATCTCCCTAAAGTCTACACACATCCTCCATTTCCCTGTCATTTTCTTGGGTACCACAACAAGAGGTGAAACCCATTTGCTGTCAGAAATTGGATAAATGAATCCAACATTTAACAGTTTCTATAATTCTTCTCTTACAAAGTCTTTTAGGATTGGATTGATGCATCTTTGTGGCTGTCTTACTGGGGTTATCCTTGGTTGGATATAGATGTGGTGAATGCAGGTGTCAGGGTGTACTCCCCTCATGTCAGTATATTCCCAAGCAAAATCCCCTGACTATTCTTTCAAAAGATTCGTCAATTGTTCCTGTTGACTGGGACTCAATTCAGAGTTGATGTATAGACATCTACCTAGACTAAGTTCTACTGGAATGGTATGTGGCCCTGAGTGTTCAGAAACGGTGAAAACCATAGATGGTGAAAATGAGGAAAATAACTCACGTCGTTCCTAAAATTCCTCTCTGAAAATCTTATCATATTGAAGATAGGTTTGTGGGAACTCAACATTGTCTGTCACAGAAAGAAATTGGTTTAAAATGTCATCCTCTGTAGGTTCTTGTAGGGCGTGGAACTCATCAACACAGAATAAGGATTCTTCATTATCATTCTCATAATAGGGACACTTCAACCAACATAATTCTTCTGTGACTGGCTAAGCAGGTGGAAACAGAGTAAGTTTCTGTGAAGAAATACCATTTGAGATAAACATATCCCCACCATGACATCCTATGAAAGCGTTGGTTGTGTCCAACCAAGGTCTCCCTAAAATGATTGGATGGCCTTTAGTGGGGTCCTTGGAATGAATAATCATGAAGTCAACAGGATATTCCCACGAAGCTAAAGTCACAAGGATGTCATCAAGAACTCCAACAG
This sequence comes from Picea glauca, assembly GCA_000966675.3. Lineage (NCBI taxonomy): Eukaryota > Viridiplantae > Streptophyta > Pinopsida > Pinales > Pinaceae > Picea > Picea glauca. The sequence goes on from JZKD02S0320284.1 coordinate 205,202, forward strand.
GTTTTATAGTGGTTCTGTCAGCCAGTTCAAGAACTGTAGGAGTAGGGCGAAGGAATTGATTTAGTTGTAACAGTTCCACTGTGTTGCTGGTCATTATATTAATGGATGCACCTAGATCAACTAAAGTATTACCAATAGAAGCATTTTTTATGGTCACTGAAACTATTGGGTTCCCTGGGTTGGCATACTTTACCATCTTAGGTGTTTCAGAAATACAATTTGATGATTGTCATACTAGGTGTATTGTGGGTGGATCTTTATGTTTCCGACCTGGTTTCTTAATGCAGAGTTCTTTGATGGTTTTGGAATAGATGGGAACATCTTTGATTGCTTGTAACAATGGAATCTTGACACAGACATTTCTTAGTTCATTCATGATGTCAAACTCAGATTGTACAATCGGTTTTTCAATGAGCAACCTTTTAGGAAAATGAGGCGTTTGGGGAACCTGAGTTTGTGTGTTATGTTGTGATTCGGATTCTTTCTATTTTGGAATGATAACATATTTTAGGGGTGTCTCATTTGATAAATTATCCATAGACTCATCTTCATGTTCTTCGATAATTACCTTTGGTGTTGTTTTTGTTATGGGCTGAATTTTATTTAAAAATTTTCCAGATCTCA
>JZKD02S0320284.1:280615-301234 GCA_000966675.3 Picea glauca
CATTGATAAAAACACATCTGAAAGAAAACATTGACCCTCCTTTACCTTGTTTTGTTGGCAGGATGTATGTCCAGTGGAGGGAGAGGGAGCATGAGGCCTCTAATGAGCTAGTTGTTGCAGATCCGAATGTTGTGGCCGTGTTGATGCAGTGTGGCTTGTTAAAATTCTTTTTATGTTCATTCATGAGTGCAACCAAGGCTACTGAACGCCTTGATTGATTACTGGCACCCTGATGTAGAGGCATTCATGCTAGAGGGACAATCCTTGGTGCCCACTACCGAGGATATTTACTTTCTGACTGGCCTCTCAAGGAGAGGGGAACCAGTCAACTTTCAGACTTTTCCTGTAGGGCCAAGCAAGGTCTCAGAGCTGATAGTTGAGTATTGTGAGGATGGGACCGATCGTAGAGGTTCCTCAGTGCCTATTAGTAGGATTACCAACCTCACTCTACAGACTATCCTATTTCTTATTGGGCAGATTACCGACTCAGCAGTCGTGCACCAGGCCTCGCGTGCACAGATGAACTGTGATATTCAGTGCATGAATGCACAAATTTTTGATTGGAGTACCACACTGCTGGGGTGTATGGAGAGGCAACTGAAAGATTGATGACAACATATGCAGAGGAACTTCGAGTTCGGGACTATCTTATGTTCATTATTTTTCGAGAGAGTTCCATCTTTCAGTCCTCAACTTTCAGTACGAGGATAGCTGGCCACTTTCCCCGTAGTATGCAGATGGGCAGTGTTACTGCCATGACAGGGTGGCAGAGGGACCATTGAGGCCTTCGACGATGAATTTTTTGTGTGGCTGTCACGACAGATCCCGACTATCGAGGACTACCCATATGCATGGATCGATTTTTCGAGAGATCCAGAGATACCCGTGCCTCCTGGTGAGGAGCGAGGGGAGATGGGTAAGTCTCCACCTGTATAGTTTTTTTTTTTTTTGTATATGTAATTTTTATGTCTTTTGTTTATATATATATCATGTTTTTGTATCAGAGTATTTGACGGGTAAACGTTTATGTGCATGCAGATGTGGGACCCGTGCGACCTTCCGATTATGCACGGAACAGGCGTCCCCCATGGCCAGAAGCCATGGCTACTGCCACTGGGGGAGCAGTAGTAGCCGGGAACCTCCCAGTAGGAGAGGCCGAGAGGGTCCTGAGGAAAATTGAGTGGAACTTTACTGCGCTCACTCGCACAGTCCCGATGGCAGAGATAGAGGATCTTCCACCCTCCATACAACCTCATGTTGTGGGGGCACATCGTACATGGGTCCGATTGTTCAGGCATCTAGCCTGTGCTGTAGATGACTATAACAGGGCCCACAGGCCCTGAACAGACTTTAGACTTTTTGATGTGCCATGATCACTTATATGTATATATATTTTTTGAGGGAATAATCTCAGTGACTCATTACTGTTCCCATTTTTTAAGGCACTTGCGTCCATCTATGTACTCTGATGATTTTATGATGTTTATATACGGTTTTTATCTCTTTTTGTGTCTTATGGATTATGTGTGCAAAAATGTATTTACGTGTTTATGTCCATGATCTTTTTATATGTGGGCAAGATGCCAATCTAAAATGTAATTAGCTAGAGTATATGTGACTTGGTTTAATCTCCTAGGAACATGAAAATATGCAATATAATCAAAGTTGTGTTCTAAGAGACGTACCCTAAGGAATCGTCGGTGTAAGGTTGGATCATGAACCTGGTATATTCTGTTTAGCTGCGACACAACCAGCTGAGCATCTAGATAGACTCGGAGATGAGAGATACCCAATGACAAGGCATCATGAAGCAACTCAATAACTACACTATAATCGGAGACATTATTTGTGGTGTCACCGTAAGATAACAACTGACCCTGTGGTGTAAGGATTACCCAAGCTGCAGAGGCGAGCCTCCGCATGTGTCGACTAGCACCATCCGCATACCCAACAAACACCTCAGACTCACTTGAGATATTCCATATTGATGAAAGATAACATCAATGACACGTCCATAACATCTTTTAAAAGAAACGTAAAAAAAAGTAATAGTACAAAGAATATACATATGATACAAAAAGTTACCCACACTGGCCTGCCTATGAGTAATACTTCTTGAGGTAGAGCCCATTCCTAGGCTTCACCAAATCATTCCCTTCAAAATCAACCAAACGATAAGCGCCCTTTTTTAAAGCCTCTTTGATAATGAAGGGTCTGAACCACATGGGTTTAAACTTTTCTGCCCCCAAGGGGTCCTTATCTTGGTCGTAAACCAGGACAAGGTCACCCTCAGAAAAAATCTGAGGATGAATGGACCTATCATATTGACACTTGACCTTATGTTTATGAGCCTTGTTGGCCAGGGCCACGTCGCGACGCTGCTCATCAAGTTGCTCAAGGTGTACTAACCATTCTTCAAGTGGAGAAGTGTCTGGCAATAACTGCGCTGCCAATTTCAAAGATGGGATTTGACATTCGATGGGAAAGACTACCTCCAGTCTGTAAATGAGTTGGAAAGGTGAGAAACTGGTTGCAGTCTTAACAGATGTTCGGTAAGCCCATAATGCCGAATATAACATCAAATTCCAATTTGACTTGGCTGAGTTGATAGTTCGTTGTAGAATAGTCTTAAGAGTTTTGTTTACAGCTTCCACCTGCCCATTAGCTTGGGGGTAGTAAGGTGATGAATGTTCCTGTCGTAACCAAAGCTTTGATGTTAATTCAGACATCATTTGGTTCTGAAAGTGACTGCCATAGTCAGTGATGATCTCTCGGGATGCTGAACCGTGCTATAATCTGGTTGAATAAGAAAAGAGTTGCAGTCTCTCCATCATCTTTAAACGTTGGCATAGCTTCAACCCACTTAGTGAAGTAGTCGACAGCTACGATGATATAGCGGTACCCCCTTGCTGATAAGGGGTTGCATGTAGTGTAATCAATCCCCCACTTAGTGAAGGGACCAACTGTGATGACAGGAAACATGGGAGATGGATGTGCCCTCATCTTTCGAGAGAATATTTGGCACGGATGGCACTTCTTGACCGACTCGATACAATCTTTGATAAGTGTGGGCCAAAAGTAACCTGCTCATAAAATATTCTAGGCTATTGCCAACCCAGATAAATGACCGCCACAAGATCTAGTATGACAATCGTTGAGCACTATGACGGCCTCCTCATGAGTGAGACATCAATGCGAGATGCAGTCTACACCTCTATGATACAATGTATCATCGAGTATGAGATAATTCTTAACCTGATGGCGTATGCGCCGACGCTTGTCACGAGAAGAAGAAGTGGGGAACTTCAAAGTCTGGAGATAAACAAGTATATCTCCATACCAGGGGTCTGAGGATGCAATCAAAAACATATCCCCTTGGATAGGCAATTCCTCAGGCACAACGTCACCTTACTCAACCAAAAGTTCCGAAATAAGTTCTGCGAAGACTAATGACTTCTTGGACTTTGCTGAAATGAAGTCTAAGTCAAATTCCTGGAGGATGACCATCCATCTACTGATTTTTCCGCCTATAACTCGTCATGTAAACATGTACTAGAATGGATTTATGATAGCGATGACGGTGGTCTTGCGAAACAGAACATAGTGACATAACCATTGAACAGCATGAACTGCTCCCAATGTAAGTTTTTCAAGATGGGAATAATTAAGTTTCGATCCTACGAGGCCTCGGCTCAGGTAATAGATTACATATTCAGAAAACGAATCATCTTCCTGGACTAAAACCATGCCTATAGTTGACTCCACGACAGCCAGATATAAGAAGAAATATTTGTTATAATTAGGTGGCCATAGCAGAGGTGCGGTTGTGAGGGCGTGTTTTAATGCGTCGAAAGAGAGTTGAGTGGCTTCATCCCAGAAAAAGGGAACATCTTTCTTCAATAAATGCATAAAGCCCTTGGTGATTTTGGCATAGTTGGCGATGAAGCATCGTAAGAAGTTTGCCTTGCCTTGAAGACTTTGAAGTTGTAAGATTGTGCGTGGGCAGGGCAACTGGATTATTTCCTCCACCTTAAGAGGATCGACCATGATCCTTGTTGTTGATACGATGAAACCTAACAAACGTCCTGATGTGATGCAAAATATGCACTTGTTGGGATTCAAGCGAATCCTGAAGTAGCGACAACGTTCAAAGATTAGTCTGAGGTGCGTAGGATGATCCTTTCGCTTGCGAGAGAGTGATGCTAAATCATCTAGATAGGCCTTGACTATATGTTTGAGGTCATGAAACGCAAAAGACATGGCCTGCTAGAAAGTGGATCTAGCATTTTTAAGGCCAAAAGGCATTTTACGATAGGCAAATGTACCCCATGGACAAATGAATGTTGTTTTGTGTTGGTCTTCAGGTTTGATTTGGATTTGATTATATCCCGAAAAACCATCCATGAACGAAAAGGCTTCACAATCGGCACATTCATCAATGATCTGGTTGATGAATGGTGTTGAAAAATTATCTTTTGGACATGCTTTGTTCAAATCACAGAAGTCATTACATACATGAATCGTGCCTTATTTTTTATTGACCGGCACAGGGTTTGACACCCATTGAGTCAAATGAATAGGATAAATGAAACCTTCCTTGAGCAATTTCTCAACCTCAATTTTGATGGTTGTTGCTTTCTTAGGATTGACTGGACGTAATTTCTGTCGAGCAAGCTTGGCATCAGGATACGTTGTGATTTCATGTTCAACTATTTTTGGATCGATACCTAGAATTTCCTCATAAGACCAGGCAAAAACATCATGGAATTCTTTGAAAATATCCGTGTAAATCTGAATCTCTTTGGGGGAGAAATATTCTCCAACGAAGACATTCTCTACGACGCCAGGCTTTTGGGAGATATTGATAGGTATAGTTTCAGCGATAGTCACCATATTCCCCTCAGCGTAAATTTCCTGTGTAGCTAAGAGATTAATAGGACATGGCTGATCTCCCATCATGGTGATAGTGAATTCTCCTACCTCGATTTGGCTTAACTCTGGGAGGAAATATGATCTGTGATGAAGATCTTCCCAAGGTTTGTCTAGACTAGTCATTTCTTCGATCACTACTTCATCAGAAGGAAAGACTAAGTCTAACGAATCGACATTGGTGAGAGAACCCTGAGCCCAGATAGGCTCTAGAAGTGGATCCAACACCTGTGTGGAAGTTGATCAGGGTTAGCTGAAGCTTACTGTACTAAAGAGTACACTACTTCAGTGACCGACAAGGGCATGGACATGCCGGAGTTCCCTGTCTCATCCATTGTGGATGATGGGGAAGGAAGAATCCAAGGATCCTCTAAGTAATTCGTGCAGAACGATGAAAATTGAAAAATCTCAACCTTATGATGATGGGAGATAAACTTGACATCGCCCTGCGGGGGTGAGTAATCGAAGGTACCCATCAAAGATGGGCACAAACCAACTCCTACATTGACGATACCTGGTTGAGGATTATCAATCAATGGAACTGTGGATTCCCCCAAAGCTGGGTCAGGTCTAGAGAAAGACATTTGATCAATGGTCACTATCCGGCCCTCATGTGGGAACAATAAGACCCGAAAAACTGTAGCAACCACAGCTTGCATTGCATAAGTCCAACTCCTTCCTAACAAAAAGTTATAGTCAAGGGGAGCGTCGACTACCTCTACTTCAACACACATAGTCTTCCCTCCTAACTACATAGGGAAAGAAGGAACGATGCCATGTGGTCAGAAAGAATGACCGTCAAAAGCAGTGAGGAGAGTAGGTGATGGAGACAAAACGGGCTGGCCAATGGCCTTCCAACATGCTAATGACATAACGCAAGTCGAAGCACCCTTGTCAACCACTGTATGGAATATGTTCCATGTAAAAGTTTTCGTGGGGTAAGCCACTACTATCTGAAATGCTACATGGTAAGGCAGATGAGGTTTTAAGTCAGTTGTATGCAACATGATGGTACCCGGATTACAAGTCTCAGTAGAGCCTAAAGAGGTTAACAAAGCTTTCCTCTGAGCAGGGAAACTTTGGAGGACCTCCAAAGTAGACATCATACAAGGGGTTTGTGATAAATCTTCCACCACAGAGTAGTTCTGGGCAGCCCTTGCGTTTGGGTTATGAGAAGCCTTTTTAAACGCACCTTTGGGAATGCGCGTCATTGTTTCTCCCAACGTCTTCTCGATCTGTAGAGGAAGAGATGGGAGTTCAGCTTCTTTACCCTTTTCAGAAGTGCTTGGTTTACTATAATTGTTTACTCTAGTCATTATGAAAGAATCACCCCTAACCATATATACGTTCGCGGATGAGGGATTGTGTGGAGGAGGGCAGGTTTCTTGACTGCCCCCTTCGGCACTTGTAGAGGCTTGAGTTAAATTTTTCCCATGCTGAAAGGGATTAGTCAGCACGGCTTGTTGTTGCTGTGTGACAAACTTTTGGGCCTCTGCAAGTCGAGGACAGAGATGGGTCGGGTGGTCTTCCGCACACAAGTTGCACGGATACCTCACCTTTCATTTTTTCGTGGTTCCCTCACCAGCATTATCAATGGGTTTTTTTATCCCCCTTACCCTTCTTTCGTTGTTTCTTCTTCCCTTCAGGCTGCTGGGTGGCCTTTGGGTTAGTCGTCTACACGGAGTGTACTTCCGACGTTTAGGTAGGAGGAGCAGCCAAAGAAGTAGTCTGGCTGGCCACTGAGTGTTGTATAGATAACTGTTGCAATTGCTTTGTCAATTGCTCAGCGGGCTTGGTTTGTGCTGAACCAACAATACCATCGGCATGTGGTCCAACTCTCTGTCTAGTTTTCTCTAGTATCGAACGTGGCACATCTGGCAAGATGTTGTATAATAAATCGGACTAAGAATAGATGAGCTCAAACTGTTGAGCCTGCATAATGGCATCTTCTTCAGAGAAAACTCTGGACATTGCGATGTCTTTGGACAACTGTGGGACCAAGGACTTAATGAACCACTCCAGCCGGAATGCTGGTGGGACTGGTACTTTGATTAAACTCTTCCGGCATCTCCATTCTTGGATGTGATCCGATATATGGTTCGTTGTTGTCTGTTCGAAATTAGCTAGTAATTCCGTTTCAGTGTCGTATCTCATAGGTAACTAGAAATGGTTAAGGAAAGCCATCGCCAGTTCGCCAAAAGAAGAATATCATGAGCAGTCGAGCTCGATGTACCATTTCGTGACACTCCCGATGAGAATACGTTGAAACAATCGCAAATGTACGGAGTCATCTTTAAATGAGTTAGATGAGCACCATAGATGGAAGGTAGTCATGTAATCACCTGGATCTTCGTTAGGCTTGGCCTTGAACTTTGGAATGTATGAAGGAAACTTCGTTGGCATAGGAGGCCAACGTGAATCGTGACAAATGGGGTCATTCAACAACCTTATTAAATCTGGTAAGTGAAAAGTCACCAGGAATGGTAATTTGGGTTGCTGTTGATAACCAGGGAAAAAGGGTCCTAGAGTTTGACTGGCACCAGGCTGCTAGGAAAAGTTTGGCTGCTGGCCCAGATTCTGGTAGAAACCATGACCCTGACCAGGGTAAGGATTTTGCATCTGCGGAGACATCATTGGTTGATTCCCCATAAAGGACATAGGATGTTGGGCATGCATCGTGTTTGAAGGACTTTGGGAAGGATTACTCCATGCCGGTCCTAATTGGAGAGGCATAGAAGTTTGTCCAGGGTTCCATTGACTGTGGAAAGAATTACCCCAGAACGACATTCCAGAGGAAGGAACGGATCCTTGTTCTGAGTTCCAAGGTCCTGCTATATGTGCCCCTGGCATAGGAATACTACCCTACACCGGAGTATACTGTCTAAAAATGGGAGTGCCCCCAGAAAGGAAAGCGTTGGATGCGAAAGTGTTATTACCAAACGTCTCATTCCAAACAAATGGTGACGAACCTACCGTCATAGTGTGAACAGGTGTTCCTTAACTCCTGGCTCCAAATGAACTTGTGTGTGCAGGCTGCCCGACGGACTGCTAATGCAAACCACCAAGTGAAGGGGATAAAGGAGAGATATGACCTCCAGCGTAAGGAAAAGTGTTAAAAGGGACAGGAATTCCCCCAAGTTGACCTTGCAGAGGAGCGTTAGAGCTCCCTGCCCCCAAACCCAAAGTCTGTAAAGTGGAGTAAGTGAGTGCAGGACTTGTACCCAAACTCGGCATACCATATGAAAACGGAGGACCGGTCGCACTAGATGTGAAGGGGGTTGTGGTCGCCGCCATAGACGGGTTCAGTCCACTGTGTGACATAGTTGCGGCTGAGACCATGGTGGCTCGACTCGATGATGGTAAGTTAGGAGATGGTTCTCCTGTGGTAACAATTATGGTGGGAATAAAAGTATTCCCAGAAGAAGTAACAACGTTTGTTTCCATAGCTGTGTGAGGCACTGTCTGGCGCTCGTGATAAATTGGTAAAACAAAAGGTGCCAAGAAGTCAGTGTTTGGGGTTTCGACTGAGCCAATAGTGGCGGTTGATTCCTCCGAGTGATGTTCGGGCACAATGAGTTGTGATCCTGTCACTTCAAAAGACCCTTGTTGGTCTAGTTTTCACCGTAATGGTGGCGGGGGTGGCTCCAGTGTAACCGGTGGCAGGCCCAAAATCCTTCGTGACCGGTGGAGCTCAGGATCCTCCACTGTGTGAGAAGATCCAAGACACGCTAAGGTATTCTACATGTTCAAACAGTAACACACACTAAAAAAGAAACCCTTAAGAGATAAGACAAGAAACCACTATATTAATTGGAAGAACAGTTACAACAGCCAACACTAGAGCAACTTACCAGTGCAAGTGCAACTCAAACATGGAAGCACCCTCCAGGTATACTCTGCAAAGTGTGACCCGATGTCTATCCTAGGTACCACGGTATACCCCCGCAGTCACTTGTGTATGTCCCTATCAAAGATTGGCAACTAGGTTGCCAGCTCGCGAACAGTCACCAGGCGGGTACAGTCGAAAGTTGGGTAGACCACAATGAGCAGGGTATCAAGCCCAAAACTTGTCAAGGGTATCAAGAGAAAATGGTCCGAAAGACAACTGAGGACCTCGAATGAATTCGAGACCCACGAAGCTCCATGGAAAATGCAAACGATGAAATCCCAAAACAAGCCCTCGATATGTGTTCTCCACTATGCTTGGCCCGGCTTTGGAGGGGTTATCTCCGCTACCTTTCCTCACGCGACCTCATGTTTATCCTCTATGTTAGAGGGGGGTTCCGGATAACTTCCACGAAACTGGACTTCTACACTCCCTATCACAGACTCCAATGTTTGGTTTTGAGTGGCCTTGGAGAGTTTCCTCTCCAACCTAATTCAAGGCCCTAGTCTTGAACTAGTGTATGAACCCTACAAACAAAAAGTCTGATAGATTTTAAATTAGCGTTTCTTTTATGGGATTTATTACGTCATGGGGTATGAAGGTGAAACTAATGATGTGTAAAGACTCAAAACAAAAATGAATGAAAAAAGATGGAAACAAAAGACTATTGCTAAATGCAAAAATCAACAACTTTTCACAAAGAAAGATTTCTTTTTCTTTTCAATTTTTCTAAGATTTTATGCAGCAAACATAAAGGAATTCCACTCAACTATGAGCTACTTATGCTCTAAATGCACTGCAAAAAACTTATGAACAAAAAGACTTCTCCCTAGCTATTGATGCAAAAACACAATCTTCAAACAAAGAAGAAAATGAAAAGTTTTTTTTTCTTTTATTTATTTATTTAAGTGCTAACCAAGCAACAAAGGGAAAATACCGACAAGAACAAAACCAAGAAAGACAAATTCTGGCTTAAAGAGAAGATCGCAAAGAATCAAAGTAAAGGCACATAATGGCGATAAAGAAAACAAAGACTCTTAAGCTTGCCTAAAAACCATAAAACAATTTTTTTTCTTTTTATGTTTTCTTGTCAACTATCAACTAAGAAAAAAGCAGGCTAAAGGTAAGAGGACCTAACCTACTGACTGTTCAACCCTAGAATCAAACACCTGAGAGGAATACTTCTCATCAAAGAAGGGGATGACTGCCCCACCTTGAACAAAAAGCATCCTATCGAGCACGCTACTGTCACCAAAACAACACGCGTGCAAACACGTTCTGAGTGGAAACAGGGTGTGTGTACCCGCGGTCTGACCTTGTACAGGCCGCGTGTATGTATAATTCTCAAGATAAAAATAAAAACAGGCAGTACAAACCAAGAAGAGGCCTCTAGTATTGATAACCAAGGTCTCTTGAAGGCTTGGATGCTTCTTCTAACAGAAAAGAAAAATAATTGCAGGAAATAACAAAACACAAAAATACCAACTGAGACAGGACTGTAAACCAGCAAGACTCAGATAGGATCTAGAAAACCCCCTGAGAATGTATAATTCTTATAGGTAAGAGGAGGACTGCCTCTTAAATTTCTCACAACCTACACACTACTGAAACCTCTGCAACTAGCGTTCACATGCGGGCTTTAAGAGGTTAGGGTGCGGGCATACACGTGCAAGCCTTCTGTAGGCCGTGTGTACCTATATGTGTCTCGATAATTACCATCAAGCAACAGTCAAGGAAAAACTGGTATAAAGAACCAGGTTCCCTGCTAGCTCAGACCTAATAGAAAATAGATAGACAAAGAAAGACAGAAAATCTAATCTTTTAAACTACCCAAAAACCTCAACTAAATCCGGAAAACCTAAAGAGTATATTCCCCAGTACGGTCACCAATTCTGTTGTTGGGAAATATACCCTACGGACTAGCAAACTAGGGTCAGACTTGCATGCAAATTTTGACTGAATAGAAAACTACTTTTAACCTACAACCCAAGATTAAAACCCTTTTTCACAGTAACTACATGCAGAGAATCACTAACCTTTTTACTGATGTTTGGTGTAGATCCTCCGTTGCGTTTTTGACCGCTTTCTTGCGCTGCTCCTTCCAAAGATAACCTGCAATCAAGACAAACAACTACGCATGCATGCTACTTTTCTACTTGAGGGTTAGAAATTAAGCATAAATTACACAAACCATAGATAACTCATGCATTGGGACGGGAAAAGTATCTTTTTATTATTTGAAATATGAATCAACTTACAATCAAAGTCGAGATTGGCCACCACTCCTTGATCCTGATCCTCGGCTCCTCCTCTTCTTTTTTCCTCCAACTGCTTTGCGTTAATTCTCCTTAGGCTTGAGGAAAGGCTAAAGGGTTGGGACAATGGATTCGACAAATGGGCAAAGTTTCTTCACTATAATTTTTCCTCTTCCAAATGGTAGCCCTACCCCTTCTTTTATAGGCTAGAAGGAGCTAGGGTTCTGGATGAACCCTCGGCCATGCATGGCCGGGAGTTTCAGTTAACTGACCCATAGTTTTTTTTTTCCATCGGCAAATTTCCTCTTTTCTTCCTTTTTTAGGTATACGCGGGCTGTAGTGGGTCATCCAGCATTCACACGTGTGTAGTAATGGGTTAGGGCACGTGTACCTTGACCCAAGAGGATTTTTAAGGAGGTTGTTCAGCAGATGTTTTGGAAATGAAGGGATATGAGTTGGCCTGATGCCAGGTAAGCATGTGTGGTGCAATTTAGGGTTATAACAGCATGATGGTTATCATTTTCTAAAACATTTTTGCACAAAGAATGTCTTACTCCCATCAATTTTAAAAGAGGTCGATTTGATCTTTTTGGGGCGACTTAGGGCTTCATTTTTTAAATTAAATGCTGCTATAAAAGTGAATATAAAACCATGTGTTTGAAAGAAGGGGAGATGAAGATCTACCTGGTCCAAACAGCAAGAGAAACATTCAACCGTGGCTCCAGTATCAAACGAAACAAGATCCACCTCCAAAATGAAAATCTCCACTGCTACAACTCCTTATACAAAATGAAATGGTAAGTGGAATTTTCATTGTATTACTATTTATAAATTTCCATTTTTTATAAGGTATAGTCATTTATGGGTTTCTCTAATAGTATAATGGCTTCACTAAACCTCTGGATTGTAGTTTTGACATCGTAGGTTTCCTGGCAGTTCTGATCGATTATTTACCTTGTTGCACTCATGAGCATAGTATTGGTTCATTCTCAAGCTCAAAAATATGAGAACGCATCGGGTAGAATTTTATCTCTTTTTTAGACCCACATGGACATACGAAAAAGGAACCCCCCCGGAGTCATCTTTAAACTTTTTTCAGACTCTCTAAATATGAAAAGATTGTCGAGTGATCTTGCTTCCTTTCACACTCGTTAAACGGTTTGAAAGGGTGTCTTTTGAGTGATATTTTATCTCTTTTTTGATATCGTTAGACTACTGTATGAAAAAGGAACTGAGAGAGTTCTCTTTTAAGTGTTTTTCCAAACTCTATAATCCTGAAAAACCTTCGAGTTTTCTATCTTTGGACTTGCTAAAACACACATCGACAGGCCCATACGAGATTGAACCCTTACTTCTTCCAGTTTGTTAAACAAAGGAAGAGGAACTTTCCAAAGGTGAGTTATATTGAGCATGTGTTACCCTCCTCAAGATCATTAAATAAAAAAGAGGTACTCATCTATCTGGCTGGGGGAAAATTTGAAAGAAGCAAGCTAAGAAGTCTCTTAAGAACATTACCAAGTAATTATTAGAGTCTCCCTTGAACATGACACTTTGTCATATGCAGGCATTATAACCCGTTGAACCTCTGCACTGAGCCAATCCTTTGAGTTTCTTTCACTCCTTTGGGTCACCCGACGCAAGTCACAACATCCACTGCATTATCAAGTTTTGTTCCATGTCATTTTTTTCTATTGTGCCTCATTGTTCAAGGGAAGTATCCACCTCCAAAGTCAGCCATCCCAAATATCTTGCCTTAAAACCCATGTCGGTCCATGTCCATTTGATCCGCCAATTACATCTCTATGTTCGTTTCATGTCGTTGATGGGGGATACATCAAGACCCTCCTTTGACGAGCCTATTCCTGTCGACTTCAACACATTATCCAGGAATCAGGCTTAGAAACCAGTTAGTACTTTGGGACCTGCATGCCTCAATGGAAGGCCTCCTCACATTCGACAGTAGGTTTACATCATTGACCTCTAATCGGATGATTCCATGGATGTTCGACTCCAGCTCATCCATTCACATTCGTTGGAATGTACTAGGGTACCTTGGGAATCATTGACATTAATGGTAATCTCCCTCGCACTTGTTAACGGTTTGCACCATTGACCGATAATCAAGTGGTTTCTGCCATGTTCGACATCAGGACATCCATTCACATGGTTAGATTCGTACCACATTGGATTGGTAAGAATACCTTGGGTTGAGTGATCACTTTGCCATATGCTTTGCCTAGGTTGTGGAGGATTTTCTCTTGGACGAATTGATACATACACTGTTACATAGATCCACTCTGTATTAGTCGTGGCTATGTCTTGTCATCTCATAGATCCACTATGTATTCTTCATGGCTACGATCGGTCCAGGTCATCGAGTATAGATCCACATTGTATCCTCGGTGGCTATACCTTTTTATCAATACAATTATGGATCTGCAGTGTACTTTTTAGCGGCCATATCTTGCAAGTCTTGATCACCCAAGCATAGGTATGCTTGGCTTGGGTTTTGAAACATGTCATGATATTTGTTGGATGTTTGTGTGCAACTTCCATCAGGTTTTCTGAGTCTATACCCTTGCTTGAAATTATACAAAGCATTTCAGTTATCAGTTCTCATCTTCTAACTTCATACTTTGGGGGGCAATCTGTTACACCTCAATATTGCTCGCTTCGATAAGTGTTGTAAGTGTCGCATGTTCCTCTCAATTGTCGCAAGTGTCGCATGTCATTCACAAGTGTTGCAAACATCAAACAAAGTATACTTCCATGATAATGACACTAAGGAGACTCTTATAATACCTCAGACACTTGATTTGGAGGAGGGAGAATGATTAACTAAAGTCAAGGATCTCTTGCCACCTGAAAGGAGTTCTTAAACTAGGGTTTTGAAGGAGAGCGCTCCTCTATATCAGCCTTAGGAGTGTTGGCACTCCCCTATAAGTTCTTAGGGAGCGTTATAACAAAAACCACATCTCTGAAGAAGCGCTACCCATCTTTGAGCGCTGGCGCTCCCCTTGAGCCTCCTAGGGAGCGTTATAATGCCCTGATGCCCCTTTTGAGGGAGCGCTGTCTAATCTGGGCAGTGGTTGGCCCATTGAGGAGAATGACGGGAGGATATTTCAAGTTTGGAAGGCAGTTTCATTTGAATTCTTGGTTCAATCAGAATATCCCTGATCTAAGGAGGGAACTCTTCAACCTACCCTAAAGATACCTCAAGAGGTTAATCCTTTCTTAACCTATATAAGCAAGCTCTATGATGGTGAAAAGGGGGAAGAATTTCTAGCATGAAACCTATGATCTCATAGGAAACACACAGTGAAATGAAGGAGAGTGATCAGTGAAGCTGATATCATCCAGGTCGTGGATCTTTTGAGCAAGGGTTAGGAAAAGGGGACTTGACGAAGCTGTCGCATTCGCATCTACGATTGTAAAATACTTCTGTCATTGTTCTCATTAATATGACACACTTGACCTGTTTCTTTCTAGTTTGTGTCTGATCTTACATAAACTTATCGTTGATAGATAGATCTATTTTCAAGATAATATCAATAGAGTAGGAACTGGTCGTACTATTTTTTTGTCTACAGGGCTCATCGAGGAGTGGAATATTGGAGCTCAACTCAGAGCGTGCAGGGACAAATGTCAACAAAAAGGTACTTATGTTTTCCTTCCTCCACATGCATTAGTTTTTATAGATTTTAAAGGAAGTCAGTGTCCACATTAAGCACTTTCTGTCTTAGAGTTAAGAGTCTAGCTCTTTGAGGCCATCTACCTGTCCGCAGGGAGATTTTCCTACAACACATGTCTTGCACACAATAGTCATTAATTCTTAGATAAATTAATTCTCCTTTAAATTCTTTATTTGATTTTTCTTCATCCCCCTTTTATTAATTGATTAATTAATTTTTAGTCCTCATACCCTATTTAGACCTAGGCCTTAAATTCAACTAGGCATAGCATATTTTTTTTAAGGAATTTTTTATAATTAATAACTTTACTCATACAACTTATTTATTCTAAGGCTAACCATGTGAAGATAAAATATTGTTTTCTAGGCACCAAGGTTCATTGACTCACCTACGCTTAAAAAAATCATGACATGTCCTTCAAGATGCACTACGTGCTCCAAGGGTGCCACTCACATTTATTCATGTTTTATTTATGTGGCATGCCCTTCAAGACACACTATGTTCTCCAATGGTGCCACTCTCCTTTTGACTGATTTTGGTAGACATCCATCCCTTGGATTCAATACTTTGTCAGGAGACCTTGTGGGAGACTTAGTGCCTCTAGGGAATAAGGACCCTGCATTATTGTGTGCCCTTTAGAATATTCATGAGAGACTGTCTCAGTCTTCCCTCATGGCATCGTGGATCTATCGAACTAGGTAATCGTTAACCTACAGTTTGAGACACCACGGGAGTGCTAGTAGGTTGTGTCAGGGTTGCTACCACACCTATCCCTCAATATCTCTGGTTGTCGGGCATGACCCCTTTACTCCAAATGTGAGTCTAATTAAAAATCCATCATCATCCTTCATCCATCAATGAAAAATGTCAGTGATCCATAAACAACATCATAATATACCCAGTCATATGTCACATATGCAATAATGAAAATACTCAAACCATATACATTTCACTCCCTGACTTGATCCAGAGTTCAAGGAGGTCCATCGATGCCATTGATATCCTCAATCTGTCAAGAGTTCAACACACTTAGGAGAAACCAGTCAATAGCACCTGTCTATACATAATAAAATAACATGACACCATAATCCACAGTATCATCATAAGAATCCATAAGTGAAGCAGTCAACCATATAATGAGCCAGATCAATTTCACGCAATTGTCCTCAAATAATAATTCACATCAAGTACGCGCAAGAGTAGGATGTTACACTATATTATATTAGAGTACTGAAGAACATATAAAAAGTTACAAAAGACTCTATATATACTAAGAACCTTATGTGTTATTGGAAGGGTAAAAAACATTGAAGTAGTATTTCGTTTTGAAAAAAATTTATTTATAGGGAAATCCATATATGATCTAAGAGAAGATACCATGAGCATGTTTTTTTATCCTAAGAAATCGCAGAGGAGATAAGAGAAGGGAATGCCTAGAGAAGGACTCCCCTCCAGAATGAAGGGATGCAGAAGAACACCAGGGGTCTATGAGTGTCTCTGCAAAAGAAACCAGTGAAGAAAAGAACCGAGGAGTGACAATGACTTAACCACATTCATCTCATAAAGAATAAAGACAAGTGGGAGTTTTCTATTGCAAGTGAAGAGGATATAGGAAAAAACAATAAAAATGGAAGGAGGTGAGGAATTGTTTTGCATAACATATCAATGAAGAAACAGTAAGACTACGACCGTCACTACTCATACACAACATATCCTCCAGGATTTGGTTCATTCATTATTCCTACCGGTCTATCTTTGAGTGATATGTGGTACTAAAGTTAAGTTGGGTTCTTAAGGCCTCTTGGAAATATTCCAAAAGCATCCTGTAAACATCGATTCACAATTGGATAAGATCCTCTTAGGTATGCCATGCAGTCTCACTATCTCGCTGATAAAAATTATAGGTATGTCTGGTGTCTGATACATTATACACACAGGGATAAAATGATCACTCTTCATCAGAGTGTCAACTACCACAAAAATCGAGTCATGCCTCCTTGCTGTCAGTGGAAATTTTCCTAATGAATTCCAACGAAATGACCTCCCATTTTGATTCTGGAAAAACGTGTGGTTGTAGTAATCCCGCCGGATGCCTATGTTCAGCCTTCACTTGCTAACATTCTAGACATCTCACCATGTAGTTGACTATGTCTACCTTCATTCCTTTCCAGAAGAATAAGGGTTTAAGGTCTTCCCTCATCTCTATGACTCCTGGATGAGCCATGTACACTACTCTATGAGCTTCGTTTAAAGATCAAACTTCTCAACTCGTCGTTGGGAGGTATGTAAATATAGTTATTATATCTCATTAATCCATCATTCTCCACAGTAAATCCCTCAAATTTTGGTACCAACATGGTGTTTTGTCTGGTAAATTCCTTAACCTATTTATGCCAGTCATCATCATGCTATAAAGTTAAAATATTTTCACGTAGATTCGTCTAAAGAGGTATCATTGAAAATATACATGGTCTCCGACTAAATGCATCATCCACTCTATTCATTGTTCCTTTTATGTAGGAAATCTTGAAATCATACTCGCTAAGTAGTTCCAACCAACACCTTTGTCGCACGTTCAAGTTGCTTTGCGTAAAAAAAAATTGTAAACCACAATTGTCCATTTTTAGTTCAAATTTGCATCCAAACAAGTAGTTTCTCCACACTCTCAGGGCATACACAATGGATAACAACTCCAAATCATGTGTCGCGTAGTTCTCCTCATGCTTACTTAACTTTCTTGAGATGTAAACGATCACTCGACCGTCTTGCACCAAGACTCCGCCTAAGCCTTCCTTGGATGTGTCAGTGCATACCAAGAAGTCCACGTCCATGTCAGGGACTTTTAGTATCAACATTGTCTTCAAAAACTTCTTGAGACTTAGAAATTCTTCCCCGCATTTCTTGGCCCACACAAAATCCTTGTTCTTCTTCTACAATTCCTTAATCTGATTGTTCTCTTTTAAAAACCCTCGACGAACTGTTGATAATATCTCACTAAACCCATGAATCTACATAGTTCTGGGATGTTCATTAATGCATTACATTCCATAATAGCCTCTACCTTCGTTGGATCTAGAACGATACCTTCATCGACGATGACATGCCCTAAGTAATGAATCTTCGATGGATAAAAAGAGCATTTAAACAGTTTCCCAAACAATTTGTTCTCTCGAAGACACTGTAGTACCAAGTGAAAATTCTTGTAATATTCCTCCTTCATCCAAGAATATATCAATATGTCATCAAGGAATACTCGACGGTAGTAAATCAGAGTCTCCAAGACCCATCCTTCTTTCGTATGAAAATAACAAGAGCACCCCAAGGCAATACACTTGGGTGTATAAGTCCTAGGTCTAACAACTCCTTCGGTTGTATTATCAACTCTTGTAACTTAGGTTTCAATGTCCAATAAGTCATTTTTTCCATTGGTTCAGTTCTAGGTCTTAGGTCTATGGTAAATTTCATCTTGGCTTCAGGCGACACACCTGGTAATTCTTCTGGGAATCACGTCTGCAAACTATCATACTACCATAAGGTTTTCTAATCCTTCCACCATGCCCTTTATGTTCAGTGATAAGTATTCATATAACTTGAATCCTTGCATGTGCTCTCTTGTAGTTGCAAGGAAGAAATGAACCTTAGGGATACAACCTATTTTCTTCCTACAATCTCACTTCTTTGTCCCTCATATTCAACCAAACTCAATCATTTTGTCTTACAATTGAGTATCACCTCATACGATTCCAACTATTCCATACTAACCATGTCGTCAAGATCTTACACTATTCCCCAAGTTAAAGCGATAGTTCATAACCCTTCCTCCAACCATCCAGTTGGCACCCAAAGACATATCAACGAATCTAAACTTGTCCTGTCAAATGCTTTTACTTGAATCCATTTAGCAAAGTACTAGGAATAGAGCTCTCTGTAGCACTTGGATATAACAAATACTAAATTTTGGTTGGCGAAGGTACCCGATGCCTCGAGAACAGTTTTCTAGCACTCGACCTATTGGTTATTCACCACGATCAAGAATCTCGTGGGCCTCACCCATCTCCCCAACGGTAGTGTGTCTTTTTGAACCAGCCTCTCTGTCCTTTTCAACTGATCATTCTTGATGGTAAGGTGGCATCTCCACATGTCCAACAACCATATCTGGTCCTATACTCCTGGTCCCCAAAGTAGAAGTTGTTGGCCTACCAGCCTAAGATCCCTCTCTGTTCTGCTGACAAGCCTAACTATAGTTGTTGGCGGCAGTCCCCTAGAGGGGTCTTCTTATGAGAAACCCATAATCATGGTGTTGTGAACAAGGGTTTTGTAGACATGTCTTGATACCAAGATGTCTTTTTCGGCTAGCATATGATGTTGTTGTGCACCAGATATCGTCAATCCAAACAATATTGTAGGAGTCATGCGCTGACTACCATGATCAAATATTTCTTAGCAATGAGGCCTACTGGATTGCATCGTGCAATGTTCGATGAATTTAGAGCCTCACCTTCGCATGAAAGTTGGAGTTAAGGTCGATCATGAACCCATCGATCTACAACTTTTCATGTTCAGATGTGGGGCATACTGAAGTAGATCCATAAATATGGTCTTATAATCCGGCACCATACGACGAATCTGTCGTAAGGCATTCAAGTCATCGAGATGGTGCTCAATGAATTCTTCTAATAATTAGTTCTCTCCAAACCGTTCTTTGAATCATTCCCAAAACATGGCTTCAACGATCATGTTTAGATCATGTAGGAGAATCTTCCACCATATAAGAGCGCACCCCTTTAGCTAAATACGACCATGAAGACCTTCATGATGGAGGTCATAATCAGAAAGAACGAAGCACATCACCATGCTCTCTAGTCATGCCTCGGCGGATGAGGGTTTCGTGGCACTCATGGACTCAAGAACTTAAGCCTCTTGAGTTCTTCGAGAATGCTACCAGTACTAGTTGGGGCACGTTGTGGACTCTTAGGGTTATAGGTGCTCTAGCCTCATCTCAATGTATATGGTTAACTAAGGCCTCTGACATTCCCTGGAAGTACCTTGTCAGACCATCCACCTCCCTTACAACAATCGACTCCTTCCCAAGGACTTGTTCTTCCCCTTGGGGGTTAGTCTCCTAGGGTGCATGCGCTTCTAGAGGCATCACACTTTCTTCCCCAGCACCACATTGTGAATCTCTGCAACGTCCTCTAACCATGATTATCGCATGAACAATTTGATATTTTAATTAGCACTAAGTATTAATCAAGGGCCTAATTCAGTGGAAGGCATGGCTATCCACAGTCTCAGGGTTGAATCCACTTTCATACCATATGCAACAGCCTCGTCATTACTACAACAAAAATGATGTATTTTTTTTTCTTTTAATACAACGTTAGGAAATATACATCACAATAATTAACTATATCATTGAGACATCATCTGATAAATTAATGAAACAATTTCATCACATTATCAATCATTCACACATCACATAAATTTCATGGCACAAGAGAACTAAATCCTAAATCAATCATACAATGACACAAGAGAAGGCACAATGTATTCAACTTTACTTTGTTTTCTAGTGCAAAGCATACATCTACTTTACATCGAGGCGCACGATTAAATCAATCATAAAATTACAATAATCAACATCATTATCAAGGTAAGCACATGTTCCAAATGCCATATTAACAAATTCACTTATCGATCATTGCATGCAAATAATCCAATCATAAGGAAAGCATACTGCAACATTGTGACAAGTGCATTATTAAACTAAGGCGTGAACATCTATGTGTCAATGTAGTCCATATCAAAAGAAACCTAACACCTATTCATCAACATCATCCAAGGCGCAAGATCTACA
>JZKD02S0320284.1:301244-313481 GCA_000966675.3 Picea glauca
TGAAATGATTTCTTCAATATCTTGAAGTTGATCTCTTAACTGAGAGATTCTCACAAAGTATGATGTTATGATGTCATCGTCATTCATTTTCATGTCACAGAGTTCATTCTTCAGAATCATTACTTTTCCAATGTTTCTGACTGAGAAGAGATTAGTTAGGGCATCGTACATATTCTTAGATGAATCAATATGGGATATGTATGGTATCAAGTGGTATCGTATAGAGTCCACTATGATACTTGTGGAATTGATGTCATTGTCTTTGAATTTCTCCATAACTGCAACGTTCTGAGGTTCATTCTCTTTTCCTTCTTCAAAATCCGGTTCCATGATCTTTCCTTTCACTATATCCAACACTTTATTCTTGGCAAGGATGAGATAAATCCTTGTATTCCATGATCTAAAGTTATAATCGCCTTCTAACTTGTTTTCAGACTTCATAGAGTAAGTCATAATTTCTTTGACTTGGTCAACCCTTATTTTTTACCAAAAACTCAAACTTGACATCTTAGCTAGCTGAGAGTACCAGGAGATGAGCCAGGCTAAGGTTACCTAGGATATATAGGAATTAGGTAAATATCTTCACTTAAGGTGCCTCAACAAGAGGGTTAGGGTTTTTTTGCTGCCGTAAAAACTGGTTGCAATGGCAACTGAGCAAATCCTCCCAATCTATCTTCTAGCGGTTAGACTATCCGAAGATAGTGTGGGCCCATAACTTGTTATAAAGTAATGGATGTGCTTGTTTAACCATAGAAAATATAACAATATTGTCACCCAACCATAGGTCGAAGCCACCCTCAAGCACCTTAACCTTGATAGAGAATGATTCCAGAAGCAAACCAATAGCCAACCAAGGCTAATGCACCAAGCAAAGATAACCAAGACTGATCAGAAAGTCCAACCATAACCAATAAAATTCTGAGCCTAAACCAAGAAAACAAATTGCGGTAGCTATTGGCTGCAGCTACTCCCCAGACTTGCACACTTGCCCAGTTTCTGCAGTGCGCACTTCTTCCCAGCTAAAATTTTGAGTTGTGTGTACAAAATGAGGGTTGGCTACTTGTATTTATACTGTTTTCCTGAGTTGTCTGGGACGAATTCTTATTCTGGAGGCTAAATACTTAATATTAAGTATGTACTTGAGATGAATTTTCTTCTAGGGTTATGTTCAATGCTTTAGGATTTCTTATTGCTTCCCAAAATATTATATTCTTGTCAGGGTTACATGTGGAGGTAAATACATTCCATAGTTATTCATTGCAATTATTGTTCTAAATGGAAAATGGGTTTTCAAATATTTTCTCATACTCCTGATATCATGGACCATTGACATCTCAATCCTTATTCACTTTTAATCTAAATAAATCAAGTAGTATTGTTTATAACATTCTTGATACAAACACTATCCTAATATTCAACACCTCCTCCTTCATATTTCTACTTTTTCCCTTTACTAATCCTTCTTATCATTTTTACTCATCTAATTGTTTTGTATAAATACAAGGTCCATTACTTACTTTACTAATTGGTTATGTCAATATGAGATTGAATAGTCATTAAGCTACCTCAATTAGAGTCTAAGTTTTCCAAAACTTAAATTATTTTAATAAGATTCATCCTAGAGTGAACTATAGTGTCAAATGTATGTTATATTCTTTGCATAGAAACTATGCATTTATAGGCAATATATTGATGGTAGCCTAGGGAATTTCTACATGCTCCAATGATTTTAAATTCCCTTAATGACATGTATATGTCATTTTACTTGTACAGTTTCTAAAACTTTATCCTACTATTTTTCTTGGGATTCCACCTTCGGTTCTAAATTCCAAGATCAACATTATTCCTTACTAGGGTCTATTTTATATTGTTTAAATTAAAGGTAAATAGATAAAAAACCATCCTCATGGTCTCTTCGCTTAGATCATATATGGATTTCCCTATAAATAAAATTTTGTAAAGATGAAATACTACTTCAATGTTTCTTACCCAAATACGGTTGTAATTTACAGTTTCAATAAAACATAAGGTGTTTAGTATGTATAGTGTCTTTTGTAACTTTTTATATGATCTTCAGTACTCTAATCTATTATAGTGTAACATCCTTCTCTTGTGTGCACCTGATGTGACTTATTATTTTAGGGCACTTGCATGAAAGTGATCTGGTTCATTATATGATTGACTACTTCGCTTATGGATTCTGATGATGAGACTGTTGATTATGATGTCATGTTATGTTGATATGTATAGACAGGTGATATCGACTAGTTTCTCCTGAGTGTGCAAGACTCTTGACAGATTGAGGATGTCAATGTCATCGATGGACCTTCTTGGAATCTAGATCGAGTTAGGGAGTGGACTGTATATGGTTTTAGTACTTTCATTATTGCATATGTGAACTATTACTCGGTATATTATGTTGTTTTTTATGGATCACTAACATGTTTCATTGATGGATGTAATTTGACGATTGCTTACTAATCAGAATCAAAATTGGAGTAAAGGGTTCATGCACGACAACCAGAGATATTGAGGGAGAGGTGTGGCATCAACCCTGCCACAACCTACTAGCACTCATCTGGTGGAATGAACTGTAGGTTAACAATTACCGAGTTCGAAAGATCCACGATGCCATGAGAGTAGACTGAGAAAATCACTCACAAAGATTATAAGGGGAGAAAAATAAGGCAAGGCCCTTATTCCTTTGAGTCCCTTAGTCTCCCACAAGGTCTCATGACGAAATATTGACTCCAAGGGTTGGATGTCTACCAAAATTAGTCAAAAGGTGAGTGGCACCCTTGGAGCATGTAGTGCATCTTGAAGGGAACATCGCATAAATCAAACATGAATAAAGGCGAGTGGCACCCTTGGAGCACTTAGTGTGTCTTGAAGGAAAGGTTGCGATTTTTTTAAACATAGGTGAGTCAATGAACCTATGTGCCTAGAAAACAATATTTTATCTTGACATGGTCAGCCTTAAAATAAAAATGTTGTATGATTAAATTTTTTAATTATAAAATTTCCCTTAAAAAAGAATGCTACTCCTAGTTGAATTTATGGCCTAGGTCTAAATAGGGTATGAGGAATAAAAATTAATTAATCAATGAGTAAAAAGGGGATGAAGAAAAATCAAATAAAGAATTTAAAGGATAATTAATTTGTCTAAGAATTAATTACTATTATGTGCAAGATGTGCTAATTTGGAAATTGGACACAAAGGGGAATTAAATTCATAAATGAATGTGGAACATAGAAATGAATCTAGTCTAGAGAACTTTCCTAAATAAAAATCAACTAAGATTTAAGAAAGGCATCAGTCAATAAAGGAAATTGAGGGAATAAAGGGAATAAAGGGACAATAAGGAGTGTTTTTAGGAACACTTTTAAGTGGGTGAGGGAAATTGGAAAATTGATTTAATTAATTAAATAAATTTCTAGTGCAACTAAGGGATCGGGTGACAAGTGTATGGGGGAGAATGTTTCCTAATTAATTTTAAATAAAATGAATTTAATGTGCAAATGGAAGCGTCACTAAGAAGAAATCTATAAAAGAAATGGCAGAGGAGGGGAATGGATCATGACTAGTATGCGTAAGGTTATGCTGCCAGATTTTTCTCTTGACTAATTTTTCTTATGGGAGTTGGGATACCTAGCTTGAATAGAGAGTGGTAGCTCAACCTTATGAGCCGAGATGGTAGCTACCTTTCTTGGTATTGTGTGTGTGACCCCTTTGCGGCTCGGGGGAGCTCAAGGGGAAGAAGAGTACCCCTAATGTTGGCTAGGAGGTATCGATGATGTCTCAACGGTTAGCAATAAGGAGCTGGATGGAATGCAAGCACAAGACAACAACTTCAAATTCTTCACTTTCGGTTATAGTACGCACGTTTAACTTTTTTCATTGGTGAATTAGTTAAAATATGTGTATATGGATCTATATGTTATTGAATTTGAAAGAATTATTGGAACTGGTTGTGTGTGTTTGGATCGATATTTTTATGGAGACTCCATTATAATGATGTTGACTTATAGGTGTAGCTTGTCTCCATATCTGTCATCTAGAAGAATCCCTGATATCGAAATTCTTATTTGTCTTTCTCAATGTTTCTCTGAAAATTCAACCCACCCCCCTCTCTGTGTTGTTGTTGGATTACGTATTTATCCTTTCTTATGCCTTTTCTCACTCTCCAATGAATTTTTACCACCTCAACCTCTCTATGTCCTCCTTATTTACCCACCATTTTAGTTCCTGATTGCTCAACAATTGTACATGATTTTCCCGATGTTGACCACTCCCTCTTCCAGTGCTAGAAATATGAGAAATTATTTTTCCCTGGGAGAATTTATAGGATTCCCTTTCTCTATGGGGTGGTATTGTTCCAGGCGTTGGAGGAGGAACCCACTCATTTCTCCTAGTTTCTCTATTTTGGGGGTGCTAGTTTTCACCTTTGTGTTTGCAGAAGGACACCCAATAGTGTACCCACACATTGAGAGTCGGATAAATTATTCCATTGAATTTAAATGGTTGTGGCACCATAACAAAACCTTCACCGATTCATTTTTATCCTTTCTCTTTTCTATACTCACCTAAACTAATTGCGACCATTGAGGTCGCTTAGATTTTGGTTATGCTTGTCTTAGACCCATCTGATTAATTCAAATTTCTTTTATGTAGTTTAAATAGGATAAAGAGGAGGTTATTACAAGTGCCTTACGATTGGAGGGATTGATCGTTCACACAACTTAAATGAGTAGTGACAGTCATAGTCTTACTGTTTCTTCGTTGATATGTTATGAAAAACAATTTCTCCCCTCCTTCCATTTTTATTTTTTTTTGTTGTATCCTCTTTACTTGCAATAGAAAACTCCCACCTGTCTTTATTCTGTATGAGATCAATGTGGTTAAGTCATTGTCACTCCTTGGTGTTTTTATTCACTGGTTTCTTTTGCAGAGACACTCAGAGACCCCTGGTGTTCTTCTGCATCCCTTCATTCTAGAGGGGAGTCCTTATCTAGGCCTTCCCTCTTTTTATCTCTTCTGTGATTTCTTAGGATAAAAAAACATACTCATGGTATATTCACTTAGATCATATATGGATTTCCCTATAAATAAAAAAATTTCAAGATGAAATACTATTTAAACATTTTTTACCCTTCCAATAACACATAAGGCTCTTAGTATATATAGTGTCTTTTGTAACTTTTTATATGCTCTTCAGTACTCTAATCTAATATAGTGTAACATCCTACTCTTGCACGTACTTGATGTGACTTATTATTTGAGGACACTTGCGTGAAAGTGATCCGGTTCATTATATGGTTGACTTCTTCGCTTATGGATTCTGATGATGAGACTGTGGATTATGATGTCATGTTATTTTATTATGTATAGACAGGTGCTATCGACTAGTTTCTCCTGAGTGTGTCGAACTCTTGACAGATTGAGAATATCAATGGCATCGATGGACCCCCTTGGACTCTGGATCGAGTCAAGGAGTGGAATGTATATGTTTTGAGTATTTATGTTATTGCATATGTGACATATGAATGGGTATATTATGATGTTGTTTATGGATTGTTGAAATGTTTCGTTCATGGATGCAGGATGACGATTGCTTTCTAATTAGACTCACATTTGGAGTAAAGGGGTCATGCACGACAACTAGAGATATTGAGGGATAGGTGTGGAAACAACCCTGACATAACCTACCAGCACTCTCATGGTGGCTCGAAATGTAGGTTGATGATTACCTAGTTCGAGAGATCCACGATGCCATGAGGGAATACTGAGACTGGCTCGAACTGTAGGTTGATGATTACCTAGTTTGAGAGATCCACGATGCCATGAGGGAATACTGAGACAGTCTCTCACGAAGATTCTAAAGGGCACACAATAATGAAGGGTTCTTATTCCTTAGAGGCACTTAGTCTCCCACAAGGTCTCCTGACGAAGTATTGAATCCAAGGGTTGGACGTCTACCAAAATCAGTCAAAAGGAGAGTGGAACCCTTGGAGAACATAGTGTGTCTTGAAGGGCACATTGCATAAATAAAACATGAATAAATGTGAGTGGCACCCTTGGAGCACGTAGTGTGTCTTGAAGGACACGTCATGATTTTTTTAAACGTAGGTGAGTCAATGAACTTTGGTGCCTAGAAAACAATATTTTATCTTGACATGGTCAGCCTTAGAATAAAAAAGTTGTATGAGTAAAGTTATTCATTATAAAAAATTCCTTAAAAAAAATATGCTATGCCTAGTTGAATTTAWGGCCTAGKTCTAAATAGGGTATGAGGAMTAAAAATTAATTAATCAATTAATAAAARGGGGATGAAGAAAAATCAAATAAAGAATTTAAAGGATAATTAATTTGTCTAAGAATTAATTACTATTGTGTGCAAGACGTGCTAATTTGGAAATTGGACACAAAGGGGAATTAAATGCATAAATGAATGTGGAACATAGAAATGAATCTAGTCTAGAGAACTTTCCTAAATAAAAATCAACTAAGCTTTAAGAAAGGCATCAGTCATTAAAGGAAATTGAGGGAATAAAGGGAATAAAGGGACAATAAGGAGTGTCTTTAGGAACACTTTTAGGTGGGTGAGGGAAATTGGAAAATTGATTTAATTAATTAAATAAATTTCTAGTGCAACTAAGGGATCGGGTGACAAGTGTACGGGGGAGAATGTTTCCTAATTAATTTTAAATAAAATGAATTTAATGTGCAAATGGAAGCGTCACTAAGAAGAACTCTATAAAAGAAATGACAGAGGAGGGGAATGGATCATGACTAGTATGCGTAAGGTTATGCTGCCAGATTTTTCTCTTGACTAATTTTTCTTATGGGAGTTGGGATACCTAGCTTGAATAGAGAGTGGTAGCTCAACCTTATGAGCCGATATGGTAGCTACCTTTCTTGGTATTGTGTGTGTGACCCCTTTGCGGCTCGGGGGAGCTCAAGGGGAAGAAGAGTACCCCTAATGTTGGCTGGGAGGTACCGATGAGGTCTCAATGGTTAGCAATAAGGAGCTGGATGGAATGCAAGCACAAGACAACAACTTCAAATTCTTCACTTTTGGTTACAGTACGCACGCTTAACTTTTTTCATTGGTGAATTAGTTAAAATATGTGTATATGGATCTATATGTTATTGAATTTGAAAGATTTATTGGAATTGGTTGTGTGTTTGGATCTATATTTTTATGGAGACTCCATTATAATGATGTTGAATTATAGGTGTAGCTTGTCTCCATATCTGTCATCTAGAAGAATCCCTGATATCAAAATTCTTATTTGTCTTTCTCAATGTTTCTCTGAAAATTGAACCCACCTGCCTCTCTTTGTTGTTGTTGGATTACATATTTATCCTTTCTTATGCCTTTTCTCACTCTCCAATTAATTTTTACCACCTCAACCTCTCTATGTCCTCCTTATTTACCCACCATTTTAGTTCCTGATTGCTCAACAATTGTACACAATTTTCCCGATGTTGACCACTCCCTCTTCCAGTGCTAGAAATATGAGAAATTATTTTTCCCTAGGAGAATTTATAGGATTCCCTTTCTCTATGGGGTGGTATTTTTCCAGGCGTTGGAGGAGGAACCCACTCGTTTCTCCCAGTTTCTACATTTTGGGGTTGCTAGTTTTCACCTTTGTGTTTGCAGAAGGACACCCAATAGTGTACCCACACATTGAGAGTCGGATAAATTATTCCATTGAATTTAAATGGTTGCGGCACCATAACAAAACCTTCACTGATTCATTTTTATCCTTTCTCTTTTCTATACTCACCTAAACTAATTGGGACCATTGAGGTCACTTAGATTTTGGTTATGCTTGTCTTAGACCCATCTGATTAATTCAAACTTCTTTTATGTAGTTTAAATAGGATAAAGAGGAGGTTATTACAAGTGCCTTACGATTGGAGGGCTTGATCGTCCACACAACTTAAATGAGTAGTGACAGTCATAGTCTTACTGTTTCATCATTGATATGTTATGAAAACAATTTCTCCCCTCCTTCCATTTTTATTGTTTTTTCCTGTATCCTCTTCACTTGCAATAGAAAAATCCCACCTGTCTTTATTCTGTATGAGATCAATGTGGTTAAGTCATTGTCACTCGTTGGTGTTTTTATTCAATGGTTTCTTTTGCAGAGACACTCAGAGACCCCTGGTGTTCTTTTGCATCCCTTCATTCTGGAGGGGAGTCCTTATCTAGGCCTTCCCTTTTTTTATCTCCTTTGCGATTGCTTAGAATAAAAAAACATGCTCATGGTATATTCACTTAGATCATATATGGATTTCCCTATAAATAATTTTTTTTCAAGATGAAATACTATTTAAACGTTTTTTACCCTTCCAATAACACATAAGGCTCTTAGTATATATAGTGTGTTTTGTAACTTTTTATATGCTCTTCAGTACTCTAATCTAATATAGTGTAACATCCTACTCTTGCACGTACTTGATGTGACTTATTATTTGAGGACACTTGCGTGAAAGTGATCCAGTTCATTATATGGTTGACTGCTTCTCTTATGGATTATGATGATGAGACTGTGGATTATGATGTCATGTTATTTTATTATGTATAGACAGGTGCTATCGACTGGTTTCTCCTGAGTGTGTCGAACTCTTGACAGATTGAGAATATCAATGGCATCGATGGACCTCCTTGGACTCTGGATCGAGTCAAGGAGTGGAATGTATATGTTTTGAGTATTTCTGTTATTGCATATGTGACATATGACTGGGTATATTATGATGTTGTTTATGGATTGTTGACATGTTTCATTCATGGATGCAGGATGACAATTGCTTGATAATTAGACTCACATTTGGAGTAAAGGGGTCATGCACGACAACTAGAGATATTGAGGGATAAGTGTGGCAGCAACCCTGACATAACCTACCAGCACTCCCGTGGTGGCTCGAACTGTAGGTTGATGATTACCTAGTTCGAGAGATCCACGATGCCATGAGGGAAGACTGAGACAGTCTCTCACGAAGATTATAAAGGTCACACAATAATGAAGGGTTCTTATTCCTTAGAGGCACTTAGTCTCCCACAAGGTCTCCTGACGGAGTATTGAATCCAAGGGTTGGACGTCTACCAAAATCAGTCAAAAGGAGAGTGGCACCCTTGGAGAACATAGTGTGTCTTGAAGGGCACATTGCATAAATAAAACATGAATAAATGTGAGTGGCACCCTTGGAGCACGTAGTGTGTCTTGAAGGACACGTCNTAGTTGAATTTATGGCCTAGGTCTAAATAGGGTATGAGGAATAAAAATTAATTAATCAATTAATAAAAAGGGGATGAAGAAAAATCAAATAAAGAATTTAAAGGATAATTAATTTGTCTAAGAATTAATTACTATTGTGTGCAAGACGTGCTAATTTGGAAATTGGACACAAAGGGGAATTAAATGCATAAATGAATGTGGAACATAGAAATGAATCTAGTCTAGAGAACTTTCCTAAATAAAAATCAACTAAGCTTTAAGAAAGGCATCAGTCATTAAAGGAAATTGAGGGAATAAAGGGAATAAAGGGACAATAAGGAGTGTCTTTAGGAACACTTTTAGGTGGGTGAGGGAAATTGGAAAATTGATTTAATTAATTAAATAAATTTCTAGTGCAACTAAGGGATCGGGTGACAAGTGTACGGGGGAGAATGTTTCCTAATTAATTTTAAATAAAATGAATTTAATGTGCAAATGGAAGCGTCACTAAGAAGAACTCTATAAAAGAAATGGCAGAGGAGGGGAATGGATCATGACTAGTATGCGTAAGGTTATGCTGCCAGATTTTTCTCTTGACTAATTTTTCTTATGGGAGTTGGGGTACCTAGCTTGAATAGAGAGTGGTAGCTCAACCTTATGAGCCGAGATGGTAGCTACCTTTCTTGGTATTGTGTGTGTGACCCCTTTGCGGCTCGGGGGAGATCAAGGGGAAGAAGAGTACCCCTAATGTTGGCTGGGAGGTACCGATGAGGTCTCAACGGTTAGAAATAAGGAGCTGGATGGAATGCAAGCACAAGACAACAACTTCAAATTCTTCACTTTTGGTTATAGTACGCACGCTTAACTTTTTTCATTGGTGAATTAGTTAAAATATGTGTATATGGATCTATATGTTATTGAATTTGAAATATTTATTGGAATTGGTTGTGTGTTTGGATCGATATTTTTATGGAGACTCCATTATAATGATGTTGAATTATAGGTGTAGCTTGTCTCCATATCTGTCATCTAGAAGAATCCCTGATATCAAAATTCTTATTTGTCTTTCTCAATGTTTCTCTGAAAATTGAACCCACCTGCCTCTCTTTGTTGTTGTTGGATTACATATTTATCCTTTCTTATGCCTTTTCTCACTCTCCAATTAATTTTTACCACCTCAACCTCTCTATGTCCTCCTTATTTACCCACCATTTTAGTTCCTGATTGCTCAACAATTGTACACAATTTTCCCGATGTTGACCACTCCCTCTTCCAGTGCTAGAAATATGAGAAATTATTTTTCCCTAGGAGAATTTATAGGATTCCCTTTCTCTATGGGGTGGTATTTTTCCAGGCGTTGGAGGAGGAACCCACTCGTTTCTCCCAGTTTCTACATTTTGGGGTTGCTAGTTTTCACCTTTGTGTTTGCAGAAGGACACCCAATAGTGTACCCACACATTGAGAGTCGGATAAATTATTCCATTGAATTTAAATGGTTGCGGCACCATAACAAAACCTTCACTGATTCATTTTTATCCTTTCTCTTTTCTATACTCACCTAAACTAATTGGGACCATTGAGGTCACTTAGATTTTGGTTATGCTTGTCTTAGACCCATCTGATTAATTCAAACTTCTTTTATGTAGTTTAAATAGGATAAAGAGGAGGTTATTACAAGTGCCTTACGATTGGAGGGCTTGATCGTCCACACAACTTAAATGAGTAGTGACAGTCATAGTCTTACTGTTTCATCATTGATATGTTATGAAAACAATTTCTCCCCTCCTTCCATTTTTATTGTTTTTTCCTGTATCCTCTTCACTTGCAATAGAAAAATCCCACCTGTCTTTATTCTGTATGAGATCAATGTGGTTAAGTCATTGTCACTCGTTGGTGTTTTTATTCAATGGTTTCTTTTGCAGAGACACTCAGAGACCCCTGGTGTTCTTTTGCATCCCTTCATTCTGGAGGGGAGTCCTTATCTAGGCCTTCCCTTTTTTTATCTCCTTTGCGATTGCTTAGAATAAAAAAACATGCTCATGGTATATTCACTTAGATCATATATGGATTTCCCTATAAATAATTTTTTTTCAAGATGAAATACTATTTAAACGTTTTTTACCCTTCCAATAACACATAAGGCTCTTAGTATATATAGTGTGTTTTGTAACTTTTTATATGCTCTTCAGTACTCTAATCTAATATAGTGTAACATCCTACTCTTGCACGTACTTGATGTGACTTATTATTTGAGGACACTTGCGTGAAAGTGATCCAGTTCATTATATGGTTGACTGCTTCTCTTATGGATTATGATGATGAGACTGTGGATTATGATGTCATGTTATTTTATTATGTATAGACAGGTGCTATCGACTGGTTTCTCCTGAGTGTGTCGAACTCTTGACAGATTGAGAATATCAATGGCATCGATGGACCTCCTTGGACTCTGGATCGAGTCAAGGAGTGGAATGTATATGTTTTGAGTATTTCTGTTATTGCATATGTGACATATGACTGGGTATATTATGATGTTGTTTATGGATTGTTGACATGTTTCATTCATGGATGCAGGATGACAATTGCTTGATAATTAGACTCACATTTGGAGTAAAGGGGTCATGCACGACAACTAGAGATATTGAGGGATAAGTGTGGCAGCAACCCTGACATAACCTACCAGCACTCCCGTGGTGGCTCGAACTGTAGGTTGATGATTACCTAGTTCGAGAGATCCACGATGCCATGAGGGAAGACTGAGACAGTCTCTCACGAAGATTATAAAGGTCACACAATAATGAAGGGTTCTTATTCCTTAGAGGCACTTAGTCTCCCACAAGGTCTCCTGACGGAGTATTGAATCCAAGGGTTGGACGTCTACCAAAATCAGTCAAAAGGAGAGTGGCACCCTTGGAGAACATAGTGTGTCTTGAAGGGCACATTGCATAAATAAAACATGAATAAATGTGAGTGGCACCCTTGGAGCACGTAGTGTGTCTTGAAGGACACGTC
>JZKD02S0320329.1:0-19531 GCA_000966675.3 Picea glauca
CACCATCCATTTCATTTCTGCTTTGTTCATTTTGTAAGGGAAGCATACAGTTGAGGATTCCTGAAGGACCTTCCGCTGGAGGGAAGAGGAACCATTGTCCCTTTCTACAGCATGTTCTTTGGTTATTATTTTAATAGATCAAGCCTTGAAACCACTGGGAACTCCCTTGTCTCACGTTTGAATTTTCGTTTATGGCTGTAATGTTATTTGTTTTTCAGTTCGTAGGTAGATTTTATTTCGTTTTGTTTTCTGTTCACTGTTAACCCATTTTGATCCACAGCAAACCTGTTCTGCCTTGCTGAGCCCAACAGGGCATGCTAGTGCTCCCATTCTTGCTCACCCGGCGACGATTCGAGCACGAACAACCATCTTAGAAAAGCGATCAGCAACCACAAAAACATAGTCATTTCCCTTCTTGGTGGATGGGAGGCCCGACATGTAGTCCATTGAGATGGATTCCCATGGCCTGTCAGGAGTAGGAAGAGGGGTGTACAAGCCTTGTTTCTTAGTGGTTAGTTTGGAAACTGCACAGGCAGTGCAGGGCCTGATATACTTGTTGACCTTCTGTTGAAGTTTCGACCAGCAGAAATGTTTTTGTATCATCGACTATGCCTTTTCAACGTCGAAGTGTCCTTCCACCCGACTATAGTGGGATTCCTAGATCATCTTCGGTCGCTCACTTGAAGGAACACAAATATGGCCCATATGACACAACAACCCATCCTAAAGATGAAAATTATTGACAACTGCATTTGCACCCAACATTTGGTAGGTGGTGGCGAAGCCAGGGTCTGTCTCATAGAGTTGGGGCCATCCAGATGTCTCATGGACGCAAGAGTCAAGAACCGTCGTGAGTGTCATGAATGGCAGTCTTCTCTGGCAATCAGTGACATGATTGGTGATTCCTATTTTATACTTGATGTTTAGGTGGAATTGCTGCAAGTATGTGGACCACTTTTGATGGCGGTCATTCTGCAATTTTCCCTGTGTCTGCATGAACTGCAGTGGCTAATGATCAGTGTGGATGACTATCTCCTTCCCAAGAATGTAATGTCTCCACTGGTGGTAGGATTGCACAATGGAGTACATTTCTTTGTCATAACTAGGGTACTTACAGATAGTATCTGACAATGTCTCACTATGATAGGCCACGGTGTGGCCGTGCTGAGTGAGAACGGTGCCCACGGCATAGTCTGAAGCATATGTCTCGATCTCAAAGGGATGTTGCAGTTCTGGTAGTGAAAGTACTGTGGCCGAGCAGAAACGCTGCTTCAAATCATCAAACGCTTTTTGTTGGGACCAACCCCATGCAAATTTTGTCTTACCACCACCCCTGTTTGTTTGTCTAAGGGCCCATGCAATATGGGAGAATCCAAACACAAACCTGCAGTAGAAATTGGCAAGGCCCAAGAAGCTCTGAAGCTCAGTGAGTGTTGTTGGGGCTGGCCAGTCATGGATGACTTGGATCTTGGGTGGATCCACATGTACGCCATGCTGATCAATGATGTATCCCAAGAAATGGACCCGGTCCATGGCAGAGGAGCATTTTTCCAAGTTGGTGTATAGCTTGTGCTTCTGTAGGGTGTGCAGAACCTGTTGAATATGATGCAAGTGTTCGGCCCAAGTCTTTCTATAAATTAGAATGTTGTCCAGATACACCAATACAAAAGTATTGGTGAATGGTAGTAGGATATCATCCATCATCCTCATGAAAGTGGTTGGGGCATTTTTCAAACCAAAGGGCATGACCAACCATACAAAAAGGCCTTCCTTTGACTTGAAGGCGGCCTTCCACACATCTTTCTATTCTATCGGGACCTGGTGGTAGCCAGAATTCATATCAATATTACTGAAGTATTTCATCCCCATGAGTTGATCAAGGAGGTCGTCGATTCGGGGAATCGAGTACCTGTTTCTGACTGTGATTTTATTCAGAACCCAGTAATCAATACAGAGTCGTCAGGTTCCATCTTTCTTCTGTACTAGCATGATTAGGCTCCCGCAAGGTGATGAGCTAGGCCGGATGTGCCCCTTGTAGAGAAGTTCTTGGATATGTCCCTTGATCTCCTCATTCTCTAACAAAGAGCGACGATATACTGACCCATTGGGTAGGGGTGCGTAGGGGGTCAGATCGATGGGGTGCTTGACCTGGAAGTGCAGAGGTACCCTTGTAGGTGAGGAGAAGATATATGAGTATTCCTCCATAACCTTATCTACTTGCTTCTGTTGTGTGGAGAGGTCGGTTGCAGAGACCCTGGATGTGGTTGTGATATTTCACTTATTCTAAGAGAGAATCATGAAGAAGACAAACTTCCCCATCTAAGAGATGACCTTCCTGCATTGCTTAGCAGAGATCAAGGAAATAACACTAATTGGGACTGCCTCGGGTATCCTATACAATTTCTTGTTCAAAGTAATAATAAAACTATGAGGCCTAGACTCATATACATGATGACATTTCCATAAATAAGGTTGGCCCAAAAGAACATCACAAACTTCGAGAGGAGAAACATCACACAATACCTCGTCTTTGAATCTCTTGTTTCCGTACGACAGTCAACACTGTTGGCTAACATGGAGATCGCTTCATGGCAGAGCCATCAAGTAGTGTAGGGTTGTGGGTGTAGCATTGTTGGCAGGGCCAGCCGCTTAATGACCTCTGTTGAGATGAGCTTATTCTAGCTACCGCTATAATTGATGAAGTGCAGCTGGGTTCCTTTTACCCACATCTGTGAATGGAAGAGGCACTCTCCTTCTTCTGGCTCGTCTGGTTCTCCAGGCTGGAGCGTGGTGGTAGCAATTGTGGCACTGAGTTCTGCGTCAATGATCTATCTTCCCCTTTCTGGTTCTGTCTTAGAGTCAGAATCCTCATCTGATTCATAGGCTTTCAGTTCGGCCACCAGCGACTGTTTAGAGCGGTAGTCAGCAATGTTATGCCAAGGGATCTTATCAAAGTCGCACCACTTCTTTGTATCTTTCTTTGTCTTTCCGGTGTCCTTCTTTTCTTGTGGCTTGGACTGGTAGTCCTGATATTTCCCATATTTTATTTTTCCTTTGTTGTATGGGTTAGGTCCACCCTTTCCTGGTCTTTGTTGTGAGGGGTTCCCAGGCCCAAATTGTCACGTCTTTTGTTTGAGCTTCTGCTCAATTTTGATGACATATCAATAGGCCGAGCTTAAGGATGAGATGTCCAAAAATTTCATTTCGGTCTAGATGTATCTATGTAGATCATTGTGATACTTGAGCACTAGATGTCACTCTGAATCTTGGATACCCATCTTGGTGCGCAAGGTATGGAAGATATTTTTGAAATATGGCACTGCTTGGTCTCTTTCTTGCTGTAGTGTGGTCCATTTGGTATACAGGTCGTCATAAATTTCGATAGGGTAGTATTTTTACTTAATAGCATTCTTGAAGGATTCCTAGGTGGTCATGACTGAAAATAATGAGGATTACTCTTTTTCCTTTTTCTCACAGAAATTTTCCCACCAATCTTTGACAT
Organism: Picea glauca; assembly: GCA_000966675.3. Taxonomy (NCBI): domain Eukaryota; kingdom Viridiplantae; phylum Streptophyta; class Pinopsida; order Pinales; family Pinaceae; genus Picea; species Picea glauca. The sequence continues at coordinate 3,503 of JZKD02S0320329.1, forward strand.
GGGGAACGACTTTGAGGAGCACAAAAGTAATCTTTTCTCTATTCGAAAAGTTATGGATAGAAAAATACCCTTCTAGTAGATTCAACCACTTGTCTACAACATTTTCATCTATATAACCTTCAAATAAAGGAATATCAAAGTTTATTTGTACCTTGAAGGTAGCAGCGCCTCTATTCGAGGAAGATGCGTCGCCTGTTGGTAGTCGTCGAAGGATTTGCGTGAAACTATCCGTTATCTTGTTCCTCTGTTGCGTGAGGGATTCCCCAATCAACAATTTGAAAGGATCTCTTGTCCCACCATATTTATTTTCTCCTACCATGAGAGGTCTCTTGGGCATGCGAAAGGTTTTGTCCTCAAGAGAAACAATCTCGAGACCCAACTCTTTATACTCTGACCTCGTTGGGGACATGCATTAAGACGATAAGGAGTAGACTGCTATGATACCACTGATTCATATTTTATGAGAAGAATCAATTGAAAACATATTATTAATAGGTTATTAACAAAAAATAATAGATATACAATAAAACTGGTTTTCTATTCAATAACCAAATAAGCCGAAACTGTAAAATGCAGCGGAAACAAGCTTGCTGGAATGGTGGCGGCTTATCTCTGAGAAGAGATGTGATGGCTGCACGCATTCACAAGAAGAAGATTAAAATGAGGATATGAAGGCCTTTTTACAATAAAAAATAATTCCAAAAACCTAACCCTAGGAGATGAAGCGCTAAAAGTCGCGTGGGCCCCGTTTGGGTAAGTTAGTACATCAACTTCGCAGGGTCGTAACTTTTGCATATGATCTCTGTTTTAGGAGTGTGATAGCCTATTGGAAAGGTATAGTTGAGGAGATTAATTTTGGGGGCTCAATAATTCTTGAGGATAAATGTAAGGAGCTTGATCCTGAAAAAACTTCATTTAGGTCCTCAAAATGGCCCCGAAAATTAAAACTGCCAAAAATAGTAAATTGCCAAAATTCTCAGAAAACTGTTTTGAGCCAGTTGGAAAAAGTGGGTGGCCACTGATATCCATATGGATCAATCCTCCCTCAGGAAGAAATGGTATCCATTGCATTTATTTCCCCCATCAGATGAGGAAATTTCTGCTGAATTTGGCCCCGGGTGAGCCACTTGCCTTGGTGCAGGAGCTGCCCTGCTTTGATGACTCGGTAAGGTTGGATCCTTTCTTGTAGAGTGCCCTTGATATGTTTTTCCACAATATGATCATTGTATGCTTGTTGTATGCAGTCGAGTTTGAGCTATGTTGGTGTCAATTGTTTTGCTACATCTGAGGTGTCCAATAATGGTGGGAAATAAGGGTAAAGGAGATCGACATTGAACATTGGGTGCAGGCCAAGGAAAGGAGGAATGTTGAGCTCATAAGAATTATCCCCCATGGCCTTGGTGATAGTGTACGAACCATAAAGGAGTGGGAGAAGGTTTTTATGGGGTCTTGTAAGGCGTTCTTTCTGCAAGTGCAACCAAACTGTTTCGCCCACCTGAAAGTTATGTGGCACCCAATGTTGATCATGGCGTTGTTTGTACTGGTCATTGGACTTATGTAGCATATCATGAACCTATTCATGGATGTGCTAGATCCCCTCAATGGACCGGGTGGCTTTGTCAGCTTTAGTTGGAGCAAGAGATGAGTCAATCGAGGTGAACACAAGGGGAAGTGCAACATCTATGGGAACCAATGGTTGGAATCCCAAACCCACCTGAAAGGGGCTTTGGTTGGTTGAGCTATACACGGCTCGACTTTATCTATGTTGGAAATAGGGAAGGCTCTCATCCCATGTGCGAGGGTGATTTGAATTATACATGCGAAGGATATGCACAATCATTTGATTTACAACCTCGGTTTGGCCATCTGTCTTGTGGTGGAAGGTCGTGGATTTGGTGAGCTTGGTGTCTAGCAATGACCAGAGGCTTGACCAGAATGTGCTGAGAAATTGACTGTCCCATTTTGAGACAATGGTTTGTGGGATTCCAAAATGTACCCAAACCCATTCAAAGAAGAGCTTGGCAGTGGCCTCTGTTGTGATGCTCTTCTTGCAAGAAACCATAATCACCATCTTAGAAAAGAGATCAACAACAACAAAAAAACAGTTATTTCCCCTCTTGGTGGACAAGAGGCCTGACATGTAGTCCATTGAGATGGATTCCCATGTCCTGTCTGGAGTAGGAAGAGGGGTGTATAGGCCCTATTTATTAGTGGTCGGTTTGGCAATAGCGTAGGTAGTGCAGGACCTGATATACTTGTTGACCTCCTGTCAAAGTTTCGGCCAATAGAAATGTTTCTGTAGCATCTCCACTGTCTTTTCAATGCAAAAATGTCCTGCCACCTGAATGTAGTGGGCTTCCCAGATCATCTTCACTCGCTCACTTGATGGAACATAGATATGGCCTAGACGACACAACAACCCATCCTGAAGATGGAAATTATCGACAACTACGTTTGCACCCAACATTTGGTAGGTGGTGGAAATATCAGTGTCTGTTTCATAGAGTTAGAGCCATCCATATGTCTCATGGCCACAAGAGTCTAGCACCATGGTGAGTGTCGTGACTGGCGGTCTTCTTAGGCAATCAGCGACGAGATTGGTGCTTCCTGTTTTATACTTAATGTTGAGGTGGAATTTTTGCAAGTATGTGGACCACTTTTGATGTCGGTCATTCTTTAATTTACCCTATGTCTGCATGAAATGCAGTGGTTTATGATCAATCTAGATGACTGTCTCCTTCCCAAGAATGTAATGTCTCCACTGGTGGCAGGCTTGCACAATGGAGTACATTTATTTGTCGTAAGTAAGACAATTATGGATAGTATCTGACAGTGTCTCACTATGATAGGCCATGGGGTGGCTGTGATGAGTGAGAATGACACCCACGACATAATCTAAAGCATCTATCTCGATCTCAAAGGGATGTTGCAGGTCTGGTAGTGAAAGTACTGGGGATGAGCACAATCGCTACTTCAAATCATCGAACGCTTGTTGTTGGGACTGACCCCATGAAAATTTCACCTTAACACCACCCCTGTTTATTTGGCTAAGGGCCCATGCAATATGGGAGAATCCTAACACAAACCTACATTAGAAATTGGAAAGGCGTAAGAAGACCCAAATCTCAGTGAGTGTTGTTGGGGATGGCCGGTCACGGATGACTTGGATCTTGGTTGGATCCACATGTACACCATGCTAGTCAATGATGTATCCCAGGTAATCGACCTGGTCCATGCCGAAGGATCATTTTTCCAAGTTAGTGTATAGCTTGTGCTGTTGCAGGGTGTCCAGAACCTGCTGAATATGCTGCAGGTGTTCGGCCCAAGTCTTTATGTAAATTAGAATGTCGTCCAGATACACCACTACAAAAGTATAGGTGAATGGTCACAGGATATCATCCATCATCCTCATGAAAGTGGTTGGGGCATTTGTCAAACCAAAGGGCATGACCAACCATTCAAAAAGGCCTTCCTTTGACTTGAAGGAGGTCCTCCATACATCTGTCTGTTTTATCAGGACCTGGTGGTAGCCAGACTTTGGATCAATCTTACTGAAGTATTTGGCCCCCATGAGTTGTTCAAGGAGGTCATTGATTTAGGGAATCGAGTATCAGTTTTTGACTATGATTTTATTCAGAGCCTGGTAATCAATATAGAGTCGTCATGTTCCATCTTTCTTCTGTACCAGCACGATTGGGCTCCTGCAAGGTGATGATTTGGGGTAGATGTGCCCCTTGTGGAGAGGTTCCTGGATCTTTCACTTGATCTCCTCATTCTCTAACAAAGAGTGACAATAGAATGGCCCATTGGGCTGGAGCTTGGTGGTAGCAACGGTGGAACTGGGTTTCGCATCAATGATCCATCTTCCCCTTTCTGGTTCTGGCTCAGAGTTAGAATCCACATCTGATTCAGAGGCTTTCACTTCGGCCACCAACGACTGTTTTGAGTGGTAGTCAACAATGTTATGCCAAGGGATCTCATGCAAGTCGCACCACTTCCCGATATATTTCTTTGTCTTTCTGGTGTCCTTCTTTTCTTGCGGCTTGGACTGGTAGTCCTGATACTGTCCATCTTTTCTCTGTCATTTTTTCTGTGGGTTGGGGCTTCCCTTTCCTGTCTTTTCTTGTGAGGGGTTCCCAGGCCCAAATTTCCGTGCCTTTTGTTTGATCTTCTGCTCAATTTTTATGGCATATCGGTAGGCTGCACCTAAGGATGAGATGTCCAGAAATTACATTTCAGTCTGGATGTATCTATGTAGAGCACCGTAATACTTGATCACCATATGTCACTCTGAATCTTTGATACCCATCTTGGTGTGCAAGGTATGGAAGATATTTGTGAAATATGGCACTGCTTGGTCTCTTTCTTTCCGCAGTGTGGTTCATTTGGTATACAGGCCATCATAACTTCCGAAAGGGTAGTATTGTTCCTTAATGGCATCCCTGAAGGATTCCCAGGAGGTCATGACTAAAAATAATGAGGTTTCCTCTATTTCCTTTTTCTCACAGAAAGTTTCCCACCAATCTTTGACATGGGGAACGGATTTGAGGAGCGCAAAAGTAACTTTTCTCTATTCGAAAAGTTATGGACATAAAAATACCCTTCTAGTAGATTCAACCACTTGTCTACAACATCTATGTCTATCTGAGCTTCAAATATGGGAATATCAAAGTTTATTTGTACCTTGAAGGGGGCGACACCTCCATTTGAAGAAGATGCGTCGCTTGTTGGTAGTCGTCGAAGGATTTGCATGAAACTATCCATCATCGCGTTCCTCTGTTGCGTGAGGGATTCCTCAATAAACAGTTTGAAAGGATCTCTTGTCCCATCATATTTATTTTCTCCTTCCATAATAGGTCTCTTGGGCATGCGAGAGCTTTTGTCTTCAAGAGAAACAAGCTCGAGACCCAACTCTTTGTACTCCGACCTCGTTGGGGACATGTATTAAGACGATAAGGAGCATACCGCTCTGATACCACTGATCCAGATTTTATGAGAAGAATGAAATGAATACATGTTATTAATAGGTTCTTAACACAAAATAACAAAGATACAGTAAAACTGGTTTTCTATTCAATAACGAAATAATTTGAAATTGTAAAATGCAGTGGAAACAAGCTTGCTGGAATGGTGGCGGCTTATCTCTGAGAAGAGATGTGATGAGTGCGCGCATTCGCAAGAAAAAGATTACAATGAGGCTTTGAAGGAATTTTTACAATAAACAAGAATTCTAAAAACCCCAGACATCCAAAAACCTAACCCTAGGAGATGAAGCGCAAAAAGTCATGTGCGCCCCGTTTGGGTAAGTTAGTACATCAACTTCCCAGTGTCGTAACTTTTGCATACGATCTCTGTTTTAGGCATGTGATAGCCCATTGGATAGGTATCGTCAAGGAGATTCATGTTGGTGGATCAATCATGCCTTAGGATATTATTAAGGAGATTGATCCTAAAAAACCTTCATTTAGGCCCTCAAAATGGCCCCGAAAGTTAAAACTGCTAAAAATAGCAAATTGCCATAATTCTCATAAAACTATTTTGAGCCAGTTGGAAAAGGTGGTTGGAAACTGGTATTGATATAGATCAATCCTCCATCCTTTTGAAGCAATGGTATCCATTGTGTTGAGGTCCTCCATCAGATGAGGAAATTTCTGCAGAATTTGGCCCCGGGTGAGCCACTTGCCTTGGTGCAGGAGTTGCCTTGCTTTGACGACTCGATAAAGCTGGATCCTTTGTTGTCGAGTGCCCTTGATATGTGTGTACACAATCTGATCATTGGATTCCTATTGTTTTCATTTGGGGTTGAGCTCTATTGGTGTCATCTGTACTGCTACTTCAGAGGTGTCCAATAATGGTGGGAAATAAGGGCGAAGGAGATCCACATTGAACACTGGGTGCAGGCCAAGGAAAGGAGGAATGTTGAGCTCACAAGAATTATCCCCCATGGCCTTGGTTATAGTGTACAACCTATAACAGAGTGGGTGGAGCTTTCGATGGGGTCCTGTAAGGCATTCTTTCTACAAGTGCAACCAAACTTTGTCGCCCACCTAGTGGTAGCCAGACTTCAGATCAATCTTACTGAAGTATTTGGCCCCCGTGAGTTGATCAAGGAGGTCGTCTATTTGGGGAATTGGGTACCGGTTTCTAACTGTGATTTTATACAGAGCTCAGTAATCAATACAGAGTCACCAGGTTCCATATTTATTCTGTACCAGCATGATTGGGCTCCCATAAGGTGATGAGTTGGGGTGGATGTGCCCCTTGTGGAGAAGTTCTTGGATCTATTGCTTGATATCCTCCTTCTCTAAAAAAGAGTGACGATAGACTGTCCCATTGGGCAGCGGTGCACCAAGTGTCATATCGATGGGGTGGTTGACCTGGTAGTGTAGAGGTACCCCTATAGGTGAGGATAAGATATACGAGTATTCATCCATGACCTTATCTTCTTGCTTCTACTGTGTGAAGAGCTCAGCCACAGAGACCCTGGATGTGGCTGTGATCTTTCTCTTATTCTGAGAGCGAATCATGAAGAAGACAAACTTCCCCGTTTGAGAGATGACCTTCCTGCATTGCTTAGCAGAGATCAAGGAAATAGCACTAGGTGGGACTGCCTCGGGTATCCTGTACAATTTCCTTTTCAAAGTAATAATAACACTACGAGGCCTAGACTCATATACAACATGAAATTTCCATAAATAAGGTTGGCCCAAAATAACATCACACAATACGTCGTCTTTGAAGGGCTTGATGTCGTATGACAGTCGACACTGTTGGTTGACACAGAGATCGCTTCCTTGGTGGAGCCATCCAATGGTGTAGCATTGTGGGTGCGATGTTGTTGGCAGGGCTAGCCACTTGACGACCTATGTTGAGATGAGGTTCTTCTGGCTACTGCTATCAACGATGAATTGTAGCGGGGTGCCTTTTACCCACATAAGTGAATGGAAGAGGCACTCTCCTTCTTCTGGTTTGTCTGGTTCACAAGGCTGGAGATTGGTGGTAGAAACGGTGGCATTGGGTTCTGCGTCAATGATCCATCTTCCCATTTATGGCTTTGGCTCAGAGTCAAAATCCGCATCTGATTCAGAGGCTTTCACTTCGGCAACCAACGACTATTTTGAGCGGAAGTCGGCAGTGTTATGCCAAGGGCTCTTATGGAAGTTGCACCACTTCCCGTTATCTTTCTTTGTCTTTTCGATGTCCTTCTTTGCTTGCAGCTTGGACTAGTAGTCCTGATACTTTCCATATTTTCTCTGTCCTTTGTTCTGTGGGTTGGGGCTGCCCTTTCCTGGCTTTTCTTATGGGGGGTTTCTAGGCCCAAGTTGTCATGTATTTTGTTTGACCTTCTTCGCGATTTTAACGGCATATCAGTAGGCCACTCCCAAGGGTGAGATGTATAGAAATTCCATTTTGGTTTGGATGTATCTATGTAGAGCACCATATGTCACTCTGAATCTGTGATACCCAGCTTGTTGCATAAGGTATGGAAGATATTTGTGAAATCTGGCACTGCTTGGTCTCTTTCTTGCCACATTGTGGTCTATTTGGTATACAGGTTGTCATAACTTCCGACAGGGTAGTATTGTTCCTTGATAGCATCCATGAATGATTCACAGGTGGCCGTGACTGAAAATAATGAGGTTTCCTCTGTTTCCTTTTGCTCACAAAAATTTTCCCACCAATCTTTGACATGGTGAATGACTTTGAGGAGCGCAAAAGTAATCTTTTCTCTATTCGAAAAGTTATGGACAGAAAAATACCCTTCTAGTAGATTCAACCACTTGTCTACAACATCTACGTCTATATGACCTTCAAATATAGGAATATCAAAGTTTATTTGTACCTTGAAGGGGGCGCCACCTCCGTTCGAAGAAGATGCGTCGTTTGTTGGTAGTCGCCGAAGGATTTGCGTGAAACTATCCATCATCTCATTCCTCTCTTGCATGAGGGCTTCCTCAATCAATAGTTTGAAAGGATCTCTTGTCCCATCAACTTTATTTTCTCTTTCCATGAGAGGTCGCTTGGGCTAGCGAGATATTTTGTTCTCAAGAGAAACAAGCTCGAGACCCAACTCTTTGTACTCCACCCTCATTGGGGACATGCATTAAGATGACAACGAGAAGACCACTTTGATACCAATGATCTAGATTTTATGAGAAAAATGAAATGAATACATATTATTAACAAGTGATTAACACAAAATAACAAAGATACAGTAAAACTAGTTTTCTATTCAATAACGAAATAAGCTGAAACTGTAAAATGCAGTGGAAATAAGCTTGCTGGAATGGTGGTGGCTTATCTATGAGAAGAGATGTGACGGTTGCGCGCATTCGCAAGAAGAATATTACAATGAGGCTCTAAAGGAACTTTTACAGTAAACAAGAATTCCAAAAACCCTAGACATCCAAAAACCTAACCCTAGGAGATAAAGCACCAAAAGTCACGTGGGCCCCATTTGGGTAAGTTAGTACATCAACTTCCCGGGGTCGTAACTTTTGCATACGATCTCCATTTTATGAGTGTGATAGCTCGTTGGAAAGGTATCGTAGAGGAGATTAAATTTTGGGGATCAATCATGAATTTAGTTATTGTTGAGGATATATATCCCGAAAAAACCTTCATTTCATCCCTCAAAATGGCCCCAGAAGTTAAAACTGCTAAAAATAGTAAATTGCCAAAATTGTCAGAAAACTATTTTGAGCCAGTTGGAAAAGGTGGGTGGCCACTAATATCCATATGGATCAATCCTCCCTCCTTAGGAAGCAATGGTATCCATTGCATTGAGGTCCCTCATCAGATGATGAAATTTTTGTTGAATTTGGTCGCGGGTGAGCCACTTGCCTTGGTGCAGGAGTTGCCCTACTTTGATGACTCAATAAAGGTGGATCCATTGTTGTCAAGTGCCCTTGATTTGTGTGTCCACACTCTAATCATTGGATTCCTATTGTATGTAGTCAGAGTTGAGCTATGTTGGAGTCATCTATTTTGCTACTTGTGAGGTGTTCAATAATGGCGGGAAATAAGGGTGAAGGAGATCCACATTGAACATTGGGTGCAGGCCAAGGAAAGGAGGAATGTTGAGATCACAAGAATTATCCCTCATGCCCTTGGTGATAGTGTATGACCCATAACAGAGTGGGAGAATCTTCTGATGGGGTCCTGTAAGGCATTCTTTCAGCAAGTGAAACCAAACTTTGTTGCCCACCTGAAACTTATGTGGCACCTAATGTTGATCATGGCGTTGTTTATACTTGTCATTGGACTTTTGTAGGATATCCTGAACCTGTTGGTGGATGTGATGGATCCTCTCAATGAACCGAGTGCCTTTGTCAACTTCAGTTGGAGTAGGAGATGAGTCAGTCGAGGTGACCACAAGGGGAAGTGCAACATCTATGGGACCCAATGGTTGGAATCCCAACCCCACCTCAAAGGGGATGTGGTCGGTTGAGCTATACAGGGATCGATTGTAACTATGCTAGACATAGGGAAGGCTCTCATCCCATGTGCAAGGGTTCTTTGAATTATACATGTGAAGGATATGCACAATCATTCGATTTACAACCTCAATTTGGCCATCTGTTTGGGAGTGGAAGGTTTTGGATTTGGTGATCTTAGTCTCTAGCAGTGACCATAGGCTCGACCAGAATGTGCTGAGAAATCAATTGTCCTGATCTAAGACAATGATTTGTTGGATTCCAAAATGTACCCATAATCGTTCAAAAAAGAGCTTGGCAGTGGCCTCTGCTGTGATGCTCTTCTTGTAGGCAACCAAAATCCCCATCTTAGAAAAGCGATCAACAACCACAAAAACATAGTCATTTCCCCACTTAGTTAATGGGAGGCCCGACATGTAGTCCATTGAGATGGATTCCCATGGTCTGTCAGGAGTAAGAAGAGGGGTGTATAGGCCATGTTTCTTAGTGTTCAGTTTGGCATTAGTCCAAGCAGTGCAGGACCTGATATACTTGCCGACCTCCTGTCAACGTTTCGGCCAGTAGAAATGTTTTTGTAGCATTTCCACTGTCTTTTGGATGCCAAAGTGTCCTGCCACCCGACTGTAGTGGTCTTCCCAGATCATCTTCATTCGCTCACATGACGAAACATAGATATGGCCCAGATGACACAATAACCCATCCTGAAGATGGAAATTATTGACAACTGTGTTTTCACCCAACATTTGGTATGTGGTGGTGAAGTCAGGGTCTGTCTCATAGAGTTGGGGCCATCCAGATGTCTCATGGATGCAAGAGTCTAGCACCGTGGTGAGTGCCACGACTGACGGTCTTCTCAGACAATCAGTGACATGATTGGTGCTTCCTTCTTTATACTTGATGTTGAGGTGGAATTGCTCCAAGTATGTGGACCACTTTTGATGGAAGCCATTCTGCAATTTTCCCTATGTCTGCATGAACTATAGTGGCTTATGATCAGTGTGGATGATTGTCTCCTTCTCATGAATGTAATGTCTTCACTGGCGGTAGGCTTGCACAATGGAGTACATTTTGTTTTCGTAAGTAGGGTACTTACAGACAGTATCTGACAATGTCTCACTATGATAGGCCACGGGGTGGTCATGCTGAGTGAGAACGGTGCCCACAACATAGTTTGAAGCATCTGTCTTGATATCAAAGGGATGTTCTAGGTCTGGTAGTGAAAGTAATGGGGTTGAGCACAAGAGATTCTTCAAATCATCGAACTCTTGTTGTCAGGACTGACCCGACGCAAAGTTCTCCTTACCACCACCCCTATTTATTTGGTTGAGGGCCCATGCAATATTGGAGAATCCCAACATGAACCTCTAGTAGAAATTGGCAAGGCCCAAGAAGCTCTGAAGCTCAGTGAGTGTTGTTGGGGCTGGCTAGTCATGGATGACTTAGATCTTAGTTGGATCCACATGTATGCCATGTTGATCAATGATGTATACCAGGTAATGGACCTGGTCCATGCCAAAGGAGCATTTTTCCAAGTTGGCGTATAGCTTGTGCTTCCGTAGGGTGTGCAGAACCTGTTGAATATGCTGCAAGTGTTCAGCCTAAGTATTGTTGTAAATTAGAATGTCGTCTAGATACACCACTACAAAAGTATTGGTGAATGGTCATAGGATATTGTCCATCATCCTCATGAAAGTGGTTGGGGCATTTGTCAAACAAAAGGGAATGACCAACCATTCAAAAAGGCCTTCCTTTGACTTAAAGGCGGTCTTCCATACATTTGTTTGTTCTATCGGGACCTGGTGGTAGCCAAACTTCAGATCAATCTTACTGAAGTATTTGGCCCCCATTAGTTGATGAAGGAGGTCATCGATTCAGGGAATCATGTATCGATTTCTGACTGTGATTTTATTCAGATACTAGTAATCAATACAGAGTCACCAGGTTCCATATTTCTTCTGTACCAACACGATTGGGCTCCCTCAAGGTGATGAGCTAGGGCATATGTGCCCCTTTTGGAGAAGTTCTTAGATCTATCCCTTGATCTCCTAATTCTCTAACAAAGAGAGATGATATAATTTCCCATTGGGTAGCGATCTGTCGGGGGTAAGATCAATGGGGTGCTTGACCTGGTAGTGCAAAGGTATCGTTGTAGGTAAGGAGAAGATATCTGAGTATTCCTCCATGACCTTATCTACCTGCTTTTGTTGTGTGGAGAGTTCAGTTGCAGAGACCCTAGATGTGATTGTGATCTTTCACTTGTTCTAAGAGAGAATCATGAAGAAGACAAACTTCCTCATCTGTGAGATGACCTTCCTGCATTGCTTAGCAGAGATCAAAGAAATAGCACTAGGTGGGACTGCCTCGGGTATCCTATACAATTTCCTGTTCAAAGTAATAATAACACTACGAGGCCTAGAATCATACATAGCATGGCATTTCCATAAATAAGGTTCACCCAAAAGAACATCACAAAATTTGAGAGGAGAAAAATCACACAATACCTCATCTTTAAAGGGCTTGATTTCGTACGACAATCGACACTGTTGGCTGACGCAGAAATCTCTTCCTTGGAAAAACCATCCAATGGTGTAGGGTTGTGGGTGTGGTGTTATTGGCAGGGCTAGTCACTTAATGACCTTTGCTTATTTGAGGTTCTTCTGGCTACCACTATCAACGATGAAGTGCAGTAGGGTGCCTTTTACCAACATCTGTGAATGGAAGAGGTGCTCTCCTTCTTCTAGCTCATCTGGTTCACTAGGCTGGAGCTTGGTGGTAGCAACGGTGGCACTATGTTCCACGTCAATGATATGTCTTCCTCTTTCTAGTTCTGGCTCAGAGTCAGAATCCACCTCTAATTCAGAGGCTTTCACTTCGACCACCAATGACTGTTTTGAGTAACAGTCAGTAGTTTTATGCCAAGGGCTCTTATGGAAGTTGACCACTTCCTGGTATCTTTCTTTGTCTTTCCAGTGTTCGTCTTTTCTTCCAGCTTGGATTGGTAGTCCTGATACTATTCATCTTTTCTCTGTCCTTTGTTCTATGGGTTGGGTTTTCCCTTTCTTAGATTTTGTTGTGAGGGGTTCCCAGGCCCAAATTGTCGCATCTTTTGTTTGAGATTTTGCTCGATTTTGATGGCATATCGGTAGGCCATGCCCAAGGATGAGATGTCCAAAAATTCCATTTCGGTCTGGATGTATCTATGCAGAGCAACGCAATACTTGAGCACCAGATGTCGCTTCGAATCTTTGATACCTATCTTGGTGCACAAGGTATGGAAGATATTTTTTAAATTTGGAACTGCTTGGTCTCTTTCTTGTCGTAGTGTGGTCCATTTGGTATACAGGTTGTCATAACTTCCAACAGGGTAGTATTGTTCCTTAATAACATCCTTGAAGGATTCCCAAGTAGTCATGACTGGAAATAATGAGGTTTCCTTTGTTTCCTTTTGCTCACAGAAAGTTTCCCACCAATATTTGACATGGGGAACAACTTTGAGGAGAGAAAAAGTAATCTTTTCTCTATTTGAAAAGTTATGGACAAAAAAATACCCTTCTAGTAGATTTAACCGCTTGTCTACAACATCTACGTCTATCTGACCTTAAAATATAGGAATATTGAAGTTTATTTGTACCTTGAAGGGGGCGACATCTTCGTTCGAAGAAGATGCGTCGCCTGTTGGTAGTCGTCGAAGGATTTGCACGAAACTATCCATCATCTCGTTCCTCTGTTGTGTGAGGTATTTCTCAATCAATAGTTTGAAAGGATCTCATTTCTCGTCATATTTATTTTCTCCTTCCATGAGAGGTCGCTTGGGTGTGCAAGATATTTTTTCCTCAAGAGAAACAAGCTCTAGAACCAACTCTTTGTACCTCGACCTCGTTGGGGACATGCATTAAGACGACAAGGAGAAGACCGCTCTGATACCACTGATCCAGATTTTATGAGAAAAATGAAATGAATACAGATTATTAATAGGTGCTTAACACAAAATAACAGAGATACAATAAAACTGGTTTTCCATTCAATAACGAAATAAGTTGAAACTGTAAAATGCAGTGGAAACAAGTTTGCTGGAATGGCGACATCTTATCTCTAAGAAGAGATGTGATGGCTACGCGCATTTGCAAGAAGAAGATTACAATGAGGCTCTGAAGGCATTTTTAGAATAAACAAGAATGCCAAAAAACCTAGACATCCAAAAACCTAACCCTAGGAGATGAAGTGCCAAAAGTCACGTGGGCCCCATTTGGGTAAGCTAGTACAGCAACCTCCCGTGGTCGTAACTTTTGCATACAATCTCCGTTTTAGGCGCGTGATAGCCCATTGGAAATGTAGCACATCTTTTCAGCTACCATGGCTTAAACGTTCGTAAAATAAATCTATAACACCTCTTTTTACATAACTCATACATCATTATATAATCCACACGCATTTAAACAAATAAACACATTCTACACAGAGTATTCATATGAGTTACTGCCATAATTAACAATTGATAGCGTTCATACTAATTCATATACACAGTGGAAATCATGATAACATAAGCATTAGAGTCATGCAAAACATGATTGAAACATATTCAGGTACTTATCTTTTAACAGTGGTAGAGTCCACCAACCAAGTGCAGGCCTTCCACGAACCTCCCAGCCTTAGACCACCCTGCTCATCAGCTCAGCAGTGGGTCACCCCCGAGCTGGGACTAAGCTCCACCCTGAGACAAGGAATCCTAGGTTAGGATGACGTTACAGGCAAAACATCACACAGCCACAGGAAGGAAATCTCTCCCAGGAACCACCCACACTCACTACCCACAGTCCCTCATTCCCCACATGCATGTTCCACCCCAGGAGGATACACCTTCTTTGTCACCTGGATAGTCCTTCGGCTGCTAACCTCCCTTGCCTTGGGTTACAGCAACAGACCGGACCGGAAGTCTCCGGGCTCTGTGGCAGCTACAGGGTTCCTTCCAGGAATCCTCTCCTTCCTCTGTGCACTCTCTCGCCTGGAGGGAGTCTCTCACAGGTCCATCAACCTGTTCTTCCAACTTCAACCACCTCTCTCACCTAGAGAGAGTGTTGTACAAACTGGCCAACAAGCCACACAGGATCAAACAACTCTGGATTATCAGGGATGTGTGACAAGTCATCCACGCAGGGGTCGATGCAAACTTCCCAGTTTAGAACAGAGAAGGGAGTACCATCTTTCTGAACAACACAGACTCTTTCCTGAAATCTACATAGGCTTCTCGTTCAGGGAATGCACACACGGGTTTTCTCAGAACCAGACACAGACTTATGAATCACAGGGATACACGAAGGTTCTCTACAGGAGTCGGTTTGGTTGTACTATCTAGGTCTCCGTACGCATTCAGGCAATCAGGTCAAATGGAGGAGGAATCCTTCTCACGGCTCACCCTGACCGTTTTATTCGGATGCGTCAGGGTTGACACTTGTCACCCATGGAATTGCATGCGTTCCACCAGTACACATCACCCTTGTACGTCCTCCCTTGCCAAAAACTTAGGATAAACATAAAATGCACATGTCTTTTTGGGATAATATTAAAATATTATTCCCAAGCTTAAGCCCCCTAGGCTTATCCCCCAGGCTCAACACTTAGCCCCTTTCCCACCTTCCAACCCCTAATTCGTTGCCCACTCTCTGGATGCTCAGTCCCCCTTCACTCATTCATCGTGGTCGGTTTGCACCTGGTGGTGTTTACAACTTTATTAAATGTTTTTACATATATACAAGTACAAAATCAGGCCCTTGGCCTCCAAGCCTCAGGCTCTCTGGCCTAACAATCACATAAGCCCACCGGCTTATACAAAATTGTCTCACCATCCTATAACATATATTTACAATTCATTTCATACATCAAATTTACAATTGGGCTCAGCCTTGGGGACATTACAATCCCCCTCCCTAATTTTTGCACTGTCCTCAGTGCAACTTACACCGTCTCTACAAGCCTTTCAAAATTTTCAAAAATATGCGGGTACTCTGCCCGCATAACTTTTTCATGCTCCCATGTCGCATCCTCAGGACCGTACCAGGTCCACTAAACATTTATAATCTCTATGGCTCGATTCCAGAGATATTTTCTTTTCCTGTCCAATATGCGCACAGGATGCACTTGTAGGACACCTTCTGGTTCCACCTGAATCACATTCCAATCGATAACATGATTAGCATCAGGTACATATTTATTAAGCAGTGAAACATGAAATACATTATGTACAGTCATAGATGCAGGTAGTGCAAGCATGTATGCAACTGGCCCAATCCTTTCCAGGATCTCAAATGGCCCACAAAATCTTGCTGCCAATTTGGCGCAACTTCCCAACTTCAGGGAACTCCTGTTAGTCTTCACTTTCAGGAACACATGGTCACCCACTTTGAATTCTCTATGGGTTTTGTTACTATCAATGTAACTTTTCTTCCTATCCTGTGTAGCTTTTAGATTTTGTTTAATTTTTATCATTTGATCTTCCATCTCTTTGAGCAGCTCAAGCCCAACTACTGCTCTGTCAGCTGGATTATCCCAGCTCACTGGAGTGTTGCACTTTCTTCCATAAAGCGCTTCGAATGGG
>JZKD02S0320384.1:0-19530 GCA_000966675.3 Picea glauca
AATTTGGATCCTTCCTCCTTTTGGAGACAAGAACTTGAAGTGCCCATACACTCTACACCTACTACAATGAAAGTGAAAATTCATATAGTCTAGGGTTTCTCTATAGTCATGATTTATATATTTGATATACATCCCATCCAAAAAATACTATCCCAAAGGTCTACTTCCACATAAATTTTAACTACTAAGATGTGTTCCTTTGTCACAATTTTTTCATCTATATCCAAAAAGAAAAAGGTTATAAATCTTGAACTTATGCCTCGAAGGATTCCTTTTATCTCCAACTCAATGGGAAGGTATGATAGTGTACCCATAGAGAAACACACCTTTTTTTCTTTTTTTTTTTTGGTCTTAATGAGTCCAACAAAAGAACCCTCTCACTCAAGGAAAGCATGAAAATATTTCAATGTCACCTATACTTGTAAGCTTTTTTTTGAATTGAAAACAAAATTTGTGAAACATTTTTGAACCATATGGAAAGGAGTATACCTCAATTTTTTCGTGCATGTGTTGTTCATCCACTTTCATAGTGTGTCTACTACGATCCAAAATCCATTAAAATAAACGATAAACATCTTTTCCTAGTATTAAATGACTTTCTCACTAATTAAAGAATTATTGATTACCAAATTCATACTTTCCTCCCTTCGTTTTACACATTATTTTATTTTTTTTTCTTGCCTCGCTCAAAAATTTGTCTCTCATTAGGTTTTAGGGATAACCTTGGCCCCACACATTAATCTATTGGCCCCACTAAAGGCACCAAGGAGGAAGATTCGACTTTTCCCAACCCCTTTCCTTCCCACATATTTCATTCTCATTCAATAGTTCAGAAATAAAAATCGTTATAAACAATGGATGCTTATTTGTAAACCCAATAAATTGGTTCCCAAAATAATAAGTATTAACTTTGTTCCACAAATCCACTCAATATCAACCCACTCTTAATCATGACTAACTCTGTGTAGATGAGGGAATCCTGGAATAATCTATGAAGGATTTCCCACAAATGACTTCACCATTACCCAAAGTTGAGGTGTGGGATTAAAGATTAAACTTTCTTCACATGGTGATTAAATATTTGGATAGAACTATACAAGCCCCCCTCCACCTAATGATGGGACCTTCCAAGCATCCACCTCTTGACTATATATTCATCACTGCATAGGACATGATAGCTATTAGAGATTGCACCACCACATCCTCACCAATATTAATGATGAAATAATATGGTGTTATAACATTAATGGTAAGAATAATATCCTTGCCAAAACCTACTACATCATGTCTTTTCATGATTTTTGTGCTTGATCCTTCTCCACCCTTCTCATAGGAATCATATTCCTCCATTAAACTTAGCCACTCTAGTGGAATAGATGAACCTAGGATATCCACCCTTCTCGTCGAATCATATTCCTCCACTAAGCTTAGCCACTCTCACGGAATAGATGAACCTAGAAAATTCACATGAGAAAATAACAACCATAAGAAAGCCAACCAACACTATGGATGCAAGATTAATATAATTAATTAAAAACACCACAAAATATAACTTTTGACCTACTGGATTCAAGCCAATGACCTATTGTAGAAGACAACAACCTACCAAATTTTGTATTATAAATAAAGATTTGGGACCCTTCTTTTCTCATTTTTGAAAAATGAATTTTTATTTTACTTAAAAAAATGTTTTTTTATTTTTATTTTACTTAAATAATGTTTTTAGTTTTGACAATTTTGGGCATACTCCTAACCTTTTTTTATTTTCATTCAATCATTAATGGGATTTTTTGTTTTGGATGATAGAGGTTTTGATTAAAATGTTGGTTTTCAAATGTTTTTATCTCACATATTCCTTATGATTTCTTCTCATTTATATATTTTTCAAAGAGCTACAATATTTGACAAGCTATATTTTTTTATTATCTATTGTCGATTTTAAAACCAACGCTCTAAACCATGATCGATCATAATCTATTGAAATCCTATTTAGCCAATCATAACTTTGATATTCACGATCTACAAATAGTTGTTTAAGATCTTGTTGTGGTACGTTAAGCTTGATCCGATCATCATAAATTGAAATGAAGTTAATGGAACATTAATTCAGGGTCCTTTCAACCTACATACGGACATTACTCCTTTCTCGAAGTTCATTGATTCACGTCCACATATAGTGTTGTGCTGCATCTTCGTATTCATGAGTTATTACCTATGTCATGTCTCCCTCGAAATAAGGTTTTTCTTCAAGAATTGAAACTTTGTTTTCATTCATTTGCAAGCGAGGGTCTGTTAGTTTTTGTTTATGAGGGTTTTCCAAACTGTAGTGTGGTAAACTGTTGTCAAGATGAGAATGATTTCCAGAGTAGAACCCGATGTCGCGCTTATTGAAGCTCAAGAAGATTATTTTCTAACATTTGAGAAGGTTGGATGGTTAAAATTTATGTGCATCTTTAATGGTCATAACGCGCAAGTAACAAAAGATTTCCACGAACTTTTAATGGTGAACACACCAAAATTGGGGATACAAAATTACAACTAGATGAAGAAATAATAGCCAGAGCTAATAAATTGCCATTAAAAGGAGAATGTTGGTCTAAAACCAAAAGGGTGAAGGATATTCCTTGGTATGAAATTATTGTTTCTCCTGAATGCAAATACGATTATAAAGGTATGTCCATATCCTCAATTAAAGAACAATGCCATTTTTTGTTAATAGTTATTAAGGGGTTTATCATCTGTGAGGGCAGATATAACCTTTTCTTTATTTATCACTTTCAACTTTTAATGGTATTTATGGATTATAAGTTGAACATGTCTGCGTTCTTTCTTAAAATCTTCTCTAAAATGGCACATTTCTATTAGAGAAAGAGTCGCAGTTCAGAAAGAAATATATTTCATCACGGTTTAGTGAAAATTCTAATCAAATTTTAGTTAGAACAAAATGGTAATTCTTGGGAAAAATAAGTGAAAAGAAATCACTTTTAGGTTAATTTTGAAGCAGGTTCACAGTTTCATCTTTTTCGGGAGAAAACCCTAGATCCTGCATAATATTTCATTATGCCTTACCCTCATGCTTCTTCTCCTCGACAAAACACAACGAGGGTTACTCGTAGTCAAACTGTCAAGTTTAACCTTATCCTGGAATCATGTGTTTTCAGTGAATCACCTCAAGCTTCTTCCGAAGCTTCCAATAAAACCGTAGTTTCCTCGCTTTCATTTGAATGTGACCCACCTATTACCACAAAAAATGATGATTCCATTAATCTTGTTGATTTTATGAACAAGAGGCAAGGAAGAAAAATTTCAAGAATGTTCATAAATAAGTCTAGGAAAACCTTGAAAGCTAGTTCTCCTATACATTTTGAGGATGAAGAGTGGGCTACAAATCAAGAAGTCTCTTCCCCATAGCATGTTTCTTCATAGGAACCAATTGAAAATCTTGCTAAAGAAAAGAAAAAGGAAAGAACTGAAATCGGTCCCAATTTGGAGGTCTCCTTCTGGAAGGATAAATATTATTCAGTGGTTCCAGTGTTACAAGACAATATAATTGATTTGGAATTAGAAAATCAACTCCTTAGATCAGATAATAGAGCTTTGATCGATAGCCAAAGAAGACAAGTTTCAGGGTTCAAAGAAGATAAAAAGAAATATGCAGTTAACATTAACTCTCCAGGAGTTAATATTTTTGTTAATTCTAATTTCAAGACCGTTCCCAGTAATACTCTGTGTTAAAATATTTTGGTTATTGGTATGAGTTTAGTATTTTTTTAGTCTAGTTTGCATTTTCATTAATTTTAGTTAATAAACGAGTAGCTACAAAATTTCAAATTCTGTAGCAACNAATTTGGATCCTTCCTCCTTTTGGAGACAAGAACTTGAAGTGCCCATACACTCTACACCTACTACAATGAAAGTGAAAATTCATATAGTCTAGGGTTTCTCTATAGTCATGATTTATATATTTGATATACATCCCATCCAAAAAATACTATCCCAAAGGTCTACTTCCACATAAATTTTAACTACTAAGATGTGTTCCTTTGTCACAATTTTTTCATCTATATCCAAAAAGAAAAAGGTTATAAATCTTGAACTTATGCCTCGAAGGATTCCTTTTATCTCCAACTCAATGGGAAGGTATGATAGTGTACCCATAGAGAAACACACCTTTTTTTCTTTTTTTTTTTTGGTCTTAATGAGTCCAACAAAAGAACCCTCTCACTCAAGGAAAGCATGAAAATATTTCAATGTCACCTATACTTGTAAGCTTTTTTTTGAATTGAAAACAAAATTTGTGAAACATTTTTGAACCATATGGAAAGGAGTATACCTCAATTTTTTCGTGCATGTGTTGTTCATCCACTTTCATAGTGTGTCTACTACGATCCAAAATCCATTAAAATAAACGATAAACATCTTTTCCTAGTATTAAATGACTTTCTCACTAATTAAAGAATTATTGATTACCAAATTCATACTTTCCTCCCTTCGTTTTACACATTATTTTATTTTTTTTTCTTGCCTCGCTCAAAAATTTGTCTCTCATTAGGTTTTAGGGATAACCTTGGCCCCACACATTAATCTATTGGCCCCACTAAAGGCACCAAGGAGGAAGATTCGACTTTTCCCAACCCCTTTCCTTCCCACATATTTCATTCTCATTCAATAGTTCAGAAATAAAAATCGTTATAAACAATGGATGCTTATTTGTAAACCCAATAAATTGGTTCCCAAAATAATAAGTATTAACTTTGTTCCACAAATCCACTCAATATCAACCCACTCTTAATCATGACTAACTCTGTGTAGATGAGGGAATCCTGGAATAATCTATGAAGGATTTCCCACAAATGACTTCACCATTACCCAAAGTTGAGGTGTGGGATTAAAGATTAAACTTTCTTCACATGGTGATTAAATATTTGGATAGAACTATACAAGCCCCCCTCCACCTAATGATGGGACCTTCCAAGCATCCACCTCTTGACTATATATTCATCACTGCATAGGACATGATAGCTATTAGAGATTGCACCACCACATCCTCACCAATATTAATGATGAAATAATATGGTGTTATAACATTAATGGTAAGAATAATATCCTTGCCAAAACCTACTACATCATGTCTTTTCATGATTTTTGTGCTTGATCCTTCTCCACCCTTCTCATAGGAATCATATTCCTCCATTAAACTTAGCCACTCTAGTGGAATAGATGAACCTAGGATATCCACCCTTCTCGTCGAATCATATTCCTCCACTAAGCTTAGCCACTCTCACGGAATAGATGAACCTAGAAAATTCACATGAGAAAATAACAACCATAAGAAAGCCAACCAACACTATGAATGCAAGATTAATATAATTAATTAAAAACACCACAAAATATAACTTTTGACCTACTGGATTCAAGCCAATGACCTAGTGTAGAAGACAACAACCTACCAAAATTTGTATTATAAATAAAGATTTGGGACCCTTCTTTTCTCATTTTTGAAAAATGAATTTTTATTTTACTTAAAAAAATGTTTTTTTTTTTTATTTTACTTAAATAATGTTTTTAGTTTTGACAATTTTGGGCATACTCCTAACCTTTTTTTATTTTCATTCAATCATTAATGGGATTTTTTCTTTTGGATGATAGAGGTTTTGATTAAAATGTTGGTTTTAAAATGTTTTTATCTCACATATTCCTTATGATTTCTTCTCATTTATATATTTTTCAAAGAGCTACAATATTTGACAAGCTATATTTTTTTATTATCTATTGTCGATTTTAAAACCAACGCTCTAAACCATGATCGATCATAATCTATTGAAATCCTATTTAGCCAATCATAACTTTGATATTCACGATCTACAAATAGTTGTTTAAGATCTTGTTGTGGTACGTTAAGCTTGATCCGATCATCATAAATTGAAATGAAGTTAATGGAACATTAATTCAGGGTCCTTTCAACCTACATACGGACATTACTCCTTTCTCGAAGTTCATTGATTCACGTCCACATATAGTGTTGTGCTGCATCTTCGTATTCATGAGTTATTACCTATGTCATGTCTCCCTCGAAATAAGGTTTTTCTTCAAGAATTGAAACTTTGTTTTCATTCATTTGCAAGCGAGGGTCTGTTAGTTTTTGTTTATGAGGGTTTTCCAAACTGTAGTGTGGTAAACTGTTGTCAAGATGAGAATGATTTCCAGAGTAGAACCCGATGTCGCGCTTATTGAAGCTCAAGAAGATTATTTTCTAACATTTGAGAAGGTTGGATGGTTAAAATTTATGTGCATCTTTAATGGTCATAACGCGCAAGTAACAAAAGATTTCCACGAACTTTTAATGGTGAACACACCAAAATTGGGGATACAAAATTACAACTAGATGAAGAAATAATAGCCAGAGCTAATAAATTGCCATTAAAAGGAGAATGTTGGTCTAAAACCAAAAGGGTGAAGGATATTCCTTGGTATGAAATTATTGTTTCTCCTGAATGCAAATACGATTATAAAGGTATGTCCATATCCTCAATTAAAGAACAATGCCATTTTTTGTTAATAGTTATTAAGGGGTTTATCATCTGTGAGGGCAGATATAACCTTTTCTTTATTTATCACTTTCAACTTTTAATGGTATTTATGGATTATAAGTTGAACATGTCTGCGTTCTTTCTTAAAATCTTCTCTAAAATGGCACATTTCTATTAGAGAAAGAGTCGCAGTTCAGAAAGAAATATATTTCATCACGGTTTAGTGAAAATTCTAATCAAATTTTAGTTAGAACAAAATGGTAATTCTTGGGAAAAATAAGTGAAAAGAAATCACTTTTAGGTTAATTTTGAAGCAGGTTCACAGTTTCATCTTTTTCGGGAGAAAACCCTAGATCCTGCATAATATTTCATTATGCCTTACCCTCATGCTTCTTCTCCTCGACAAAACACAACGAGGGTTACTCGTAGTCAAACTGTCAAGTTTAACCTTATCCTGGAATCATGTGTTTTCAGTGAATCACCTCAAGCTTCTTCCGAAGCTTCCAATAAAACCGTAGTTTCCTCGCTTTCATTTGAATGTGACCCACCTATTACCACAAAAAATGATGATTCCATTAATCTTGTTGATTTTATGAACAAGAGGCAAGGAAGAAAAATTTCAAGAATGTTCATAAATAAGTCTAGGAAAACCTTGAAAGCTAGTTCTCCTATACATTTTGAGGATGAAGAGTGGGCTACAAATCAAGAAGTCTCTTCCCCATAGCATGTTTCTTCATAGGAACCAATTGAAAATCTTGCTAAAGAAAAGAAAAAGGAAAGAACTGAAATCGGTCCCAATTTGGAGGTCTCCTTCTGGAAGGATAAATATTATTCAGTGGTTCCAGTGTTACAAGACAATATAATTGATTTGGAATTAGAAAATCAACTCCTTAGATCAGATAATAGAGCTTTGATCGATAGCCAAAGAAGACAAGTTTCAGGGTTCAAAGAAGATAAAAAGAAATATGCAGTTAACATTAACTCTCCAGGAGTTAATATTTTTGTTAATTCTAATTTCAAGACCGTTCCCAGTAATACTCTGTGTTAAAATATTTTGGTTATTGGTATGAGTTTAGTATTTTTTTAGTCTAGTTTGCATTTTCATTAATTTTAGTTAATAAACGAGTAGCTACAAAATTTCAAATTCTGTAGCAACTCTAATTTTCATTTTTATATTTTATTAATTTATGATTTTATTTTCTCTTTTTTTTACAAGTGTAAAAAGAATGTCCTAGAAAATGCGGGAAATGAAAAAATTAGAAAATTCTAAAATTGAACAGTTAGTAGTTTTTATTTTTATATACTTAGTTAATTTAGTTTGGGGAATTAAACAATTTTGTTATTTTCCCATTCTAAATGGATAGCTATTTATGGTTATGGAAGTTGATTTCCGTTTTTGAATTCCTTCAATATAAAACAATGAAGGAAAGACAATGAAATAAGTGGAGTGTTCATTTTTTTTGGAAAGAAAACATAGCTTATACACTATTGCACAAGTTTTAGTTTTGATACATTATTCAGAATCTCTTTATGACTTTGAATATTAATACAATCAATCAATATTTGGTATTATTATTGATATTCGAGTTGTTTATTTTTTAAATCAAAGTTTTATCTAGATTATGTGTTGATGATATTACAGGTTGATTTAGTTAATTATTGTTAATAAATTAAATCAATTTCATTTTTTATTTGACACATTATTTCAGTGATTAATATGTATATGAATTACTGTTGGGATTATAAGTCCGTGTTAATTATTTAATCAAGTTTAATAATTCATTTTCAGTTGATTTAATTAAATATTTGTTTTGAAGATCTATATCTTTAGAACATTGTTTATTTTACTTAGATTCATATACTATTTATAATTGGGCCCAATGTTTAGATTTTTCTTTTTAGTTTTATTCTGCTTTAGTTAATCTCTTTTACTTCCATTATACATACTTTTCAAAAGAAAACAAATCCTCTTTCATGGAGGTAACTTTTATGTCAATTAGAATTAATTTCTTTGTTGTATATAGTTTAAGATCTATATATATATATATATTGATATGTTAGTTTGTTATTCAATAAAAGGTAAAAACTCTTCAATTGATTAAAATGTGTATATATTTTGAATTTAATATATTATATAGTTTTAGGTCTTTGGACCTAAACCGGCCGGAATTGCCACTTACAACGGATAAGGATCTAATTGGGATCTTGACTGGATGATTTCCTTCATGTTGAATATGGTCATATTTGACTATCAACATGACCTAATGATGGGAATTAAGAAATTTCTCCCACTAAAAACATCTACTCTACCAATTGAGATAAGATTAGGTGATAATATATGGGTTGAATCAAGGAGTTCTTCTTTAAGTTAACTAGTAATGGATGTATCATATATGAACAATGCTACTAAAGGAAAATTCAGACATGTTTACCATCACTGAAATATTCATTTGATTGAATGTTTGACAACCTTACACAACACTAAAATATAAAGTATTCTTCAAAGATAATGTGTTGACATCCGCTTGTAGAGAAGCATGTTGATTGTTAGATGAATTTGGTATTGAATATAAGAAAATTCATGTATGTAAGAAGGATTGAATTTTATATAGAGATGAAAATCAAAATAATGAAAAATGATGCACATGTAAAAACAAGAGATATCATGTTAATGTACAAGGTTCTAGAGTTCCTAATAAAACATTGGAATAAATGTCAATTATACTTAGAATTGAAGGATTGTACATTCCTAGAGTTCTCAATAAGGTGTTATAATAAATGTTAATTATACCTATAATTCAAGAATAGTTTCTTTCAAGTCACTTACACAAATGATGGACTAACATGTGAGAAACATGAACAGATGTGGTCTTGGACTTCAAAGCAATGAAACATAGAGAAAAAATGGCTAGAAAAATTCAAAGATGAACCACATAATATTAGGTTCGATCTTGTAATGGATAGAGTTTTCCCTTTCTCATTTCTATCATCTAATTTTAGTGATTGGCTAGTTGAATTGATAATAAAAAATATTCCACCATAGTTAAGTGTTCAAATAGAGCATCTCATATTAGTTCTCATCGTTCTAGGAAAGTATTAAGTAAAAAATGGGTGATTATCTTATGCATTTTATTGATGAGATGCAATGTTATGGAATGGCATAAGAATGTATTATATATCTCGACCTCTATCAAATATGTCATTTATGATTATGGTATACTTTGTTGTAATAATCATGATTTTCCTGGACTTGGTATCTATTTAGGTAAGAAAAACTATCTATATATTTAGATTTCAAAAATTACTTATAATTTGACCACTATAGAACTAATATACTTTTATATTTGTAATGATAAACACATGTTTCTTGTTGAATTGCATGGATTCAAACAAAGGGGATATTTGGATGTTGAAGATGCATGAACCAATTTGATGGATACTTTTATAATGATCTACATACAATTATTATTTTTCTACCACCAAATTATAAGTTGATATATCACCTCAATAATCAATTTGATGAAAATTTTGAAAATAAAGGCCCTCTAGCTAATTGGTTCAATAAGTATGAAATAGTTGAAATCTTGGGAATATTTTTCCAATGATCATTCAATTAAAGAACTAGATCAAATCGTAGTTGACATGCCAAAAGTTATGAAGAAGAAATGCATATTTATGAGCTCCTTATTTGAAGGATGCATTAATAATTCATCTATTAGATGCTATGCACATTTTTAAAATTGTCCAGGATTCTATATTATGATATATATCATGCAAAGAGAATGACAACTTATATTCATGAAGAGATATAACTCTTTCACATACTAAATTTTATAAAAGACACTTGTGTCTAAATAATAAAAATGAAACATATAATGTAGAAGTCAAATGGATTATGAAAAGAACAAGATAGATCAATAAAAAAATGTCATTCATTAAATACAAAATCCTACTAGTTGCAGGTCATCATTCAATAAATATTTTACAGTTGATAGACATCATTGGATTTAAAACATAATTTGAATAATTTTATTAGGGTATTATTCATTTTAACTCTTATTGTTTAATGTCTAAAATATTTTGATTTATTTTGTTAAACTTTTTTTTCCCAGGAAAAAGAAGTTCCATTGTTATTCATTAAGAATCAAATGAAACTTTACAAAGTATTTAAAGACACCACAGTCATAAGAGATGATGTGGACTGTCTCATATAACTAAGCCTTCATATTTACTTTAAAATATTCTGAAACTAATATTGATTCAAATCATATAAAGAGGCTTACATAATACTGGAATCATATACTCTTCAACAAATATATACTCTTCAACAACATCCTAAGCAAAATTAACAAACTTAAAGTCATCAGTTTGTAGTGACTAGAAAATAATTACTAAAAGACAAAAAGAAAACCAGAGTTGGTCGATTCATTATGACAGAACTCTTCAAAATGTAACCACCCAACATCTTTACCATAACTTTCTTTGATAGAGAATCTACCAAGGTATTGAATTGACGATGGAAATGAAAACTTTGGATCCAGGAGAATTGATATTTTATCTCCAAATTTTTTTGCTTCTAGGAAAGGAGAGAGGGGACCTGAAACTAATATCTTCCCTCAAACCAATCAATAATATTCTTTGAATCCCCATCCACCATAATCTTAGAGATGTGAAGATAAGAGGCAAAGGATAAAAGTCCCCAAATGACAAGAAGTTTAGCTTTAATGTTACTGCCAGGACCAATAGCTAGAAATTGTCTATAGTAATGAGACCCATTCAACCGTAATACTATACCAACACCACATTCACCTCTTGCAGCAACACCATTGAAAAATCCAATTGCCCTCTTATCAAAATATATAGGATTAAGAAGCAAATCATATGGAGAATATGTATAGTCACTTGGAATCTCTTTAATATCAGACACAATTCTGAGACATAGAGAATGTTCATTCCTAGAGAAATCTTCGAAAAGGATGGTAATCCTGTAACGCCAAATTCTCCATAGAACTACAAAAGGAACAACTCTATGATGTGGAAAGGTGAGAAACCATTGTAAAATATTCTCGCTCATATTCATTTTAGACCATGAACTAGAAATTCTGAAAGCCCATAAACCTCCTGCCATATATGTTGAGATACTTCACCAGAGATCAATAAGTGATCGGTAGATTCCTCATTATTGAGACACAAAGGACAAACTGAGGGTCCTATGCCACCTCTTTTTTCGATAATTGACACCAATAAGAATTCGATCACTCAAACAAAGACAAACATATAGTATTTGATTTAATGGATCTTTCACTTTCCAAATTGCTCGATACCATCAAAATGAATCCATGGAACAATGTTGTGAAACTAATGCTTCATAGGTCATCTTTTTCGATACAGTGTCAGATGAGTGATTCCAAGACCAAACAAGAGAGTCACATACCTCCTTAAGGACGACACCCTTCCTTCTCAGATTCATTATATAATTCCTCCATTCCAGTGCAAGAGATCCCTCCATATTCAAATATGAAGCATCCAACCAATCATGAGAACCTGGAAGATTGTATTGTGAAGAATTTGATATGTGAGCAATAGTGTAAATATGCATAAAAGACAAATGTGCTAGCAGATCTAGAGATAATTTATATGAGGAGTCGTATCCAATAAAAGGGTCTTGCCCAATGAATACATGTTTTCCATTTCATATAGACCAAGCCAACCAATTCTTAATAAGAGGCAAAGAGTCCAAAAATTTTCTCCAAAAATTTGAAGCCAAGAGAGTAGGGGACTGTTGCAGACATAACCAGAAAACCAAATCCATGCCTTTTAAATATTTCTTCAATATAAATTTACTCCACCGGCTAGTTCCAAAGAGAGCGCGCCACAAAGACTTTGTAGCCAATGCTCTTGAAAACGTGTTGATATTAAGAATGCCCCAACCAATGTAGGAATGTGGTTTTCTTATCAAGTCCCAACGAGCAAGATGATAGCCCGAGAGCTTATTTAATCCTTTTCATAGAAATTTTGTGCATATATGCCTAAAGGAAGAAATAATTTTTCCTGGAACTTTTTCCAAAGAAATCCAATAGACTGGAATATTTTTAAGAACATAATTTAGCAATACCAGTCTACATCCCATAGAAATCCATCAGAAGGTCCAGTTTCCTAACTTTTTCTCCAAGTTATGAACCAAACATATCGAATATACAACCCTATAATCATTCGTCTTGAAATTGAAACCAAGGTACCTTAAACCATTTTCTAAGGGAAATAAAGGAATCCTGAATAGATCTTCAAAGATGGACAACCTGTAAGATTCCAGATTGTTGTATAGGAAAGTGGATTTTTGACAGTTAACCTCCATTCCAAAAGCTTAACAAAATAAATCTAAAATCTATGTAAAAAATATCCATTCCTAAAAAGACTCAATCCCAAGAATCAACACATCATCCATGAACAATAGATGTGTTAATGAAATTCCTTTTTCTACTTTAAGACCACAAAATTTACCTTCAAGGCAAGCTTTTCTTTTATCATCCTATTGAAATCCTCCACGGCCAAAAGGAAAAGTAAAGGGGATAATGGGAAGCCTTGCCTTAATCCTGTTTTCCCTTTAAAAATACCTATTGGAACACCATTGACCAAAACTGCGTAATTTGAACTAATAACACATCCCATTATCCACTGAGCTACTTCCTACTTCAGTCCAATTTGAATGAGAAACAACCTAAGAAAATTTTAGCTCACCCTATCATTAGCTTTTTTAAGATCCAACTTTAGAATTAAATTCTTTAATTTCTTAGTCTTTGCAGAATGAAAAAAATTATTTGCAAGACCTACAACATAAAAAATTAACATGTCCTTAATAAAAGAAAATTGTTCTTCTAAGATACAAATAGCTAACTTACTTTAACCATAAAAGAAATTATTTTTGAAATGAATTTATAAACAAATTTACATAATTTTATAGGCCTAAAGTCATTGAAGGAAACATGCTTGGATTCTTTTGGAATGAGAGCCACATAAGTTGCATTAAGGGAACCATTGACAATGCCAGTAGTCCCTTATTCCTCAATGACTGTAAGAAGGTCCTTCCCCAACAAATCAAAGAAATAGTGAAATAACTCATGGGACCACCCATCGGTCCCAAGACTTTTGTCCTTAGGCATGATCTAAACAATATGTTCTAGCT
Organism: Picea glauca; assembly: GCA_000966675.3. Classification (NCBI taxonomy): domain Eukaryota; kingdom Viridiplantae; phylum Streptophyta; class Pinopsida; order Pinales; family Pinaceae; genus Picea; species Picea glauca. Next base: position 13,714 of record JZKD02S0320384.1, read on the forward strand.
CCTGAAAGGTGATTTGTCTTCCCAAGAAATCACTTTCTTCATCTGAGAAAAACCTTGGAATCTCTTTTATAACTTGTAGTTGGGTTAATATATCTTCATTGTCCTTGGATTTGAAGATGGACTTGAATTAATTATAAGTTTCTTTCCTATCTCATCCTGACTAGATTGTTTATTCCCATTCATATCTATAATGTCCCATATAGTATTTTTTTTCCTCCTACTTTTTACAAATTTGTGGGAAAATGCCATGTTTCTATCTCCACTTCTGATCCAAATTGATCTACTTTTGAGGTACCAAGCCTCTTCCTCTAGTCTAAGGATATCCTCCTTCCTTCTTACTAGGAAATTGATTTGTTCTTTTTCATCTTCTGTAAAAAATTGAGAAGGACAATTTTTAAAGATGAAACCCAATTCTTGTTCCAGTTCAAGAAATTATGTTTGTATTTTTTCTTTTTCTCCTTTTTCCATAGGATTACCTTCTCTTTTAAAAAATTTAGTTGCTTCACTAACAAGTTCATTCCTGAAGAATCTTTCCAATGTGCCATTGAATAACAAGTGTTCTGAATAAGCAAATTGAAATCAGGCTCTTGTAACCAGGAAAGATTAAATTTAAAGGGATAATGGGACCTTTCTTTTTTATTATCAAATTGAAGACACATGGGGTTATGATCATAAATAGGGGAGTTTATAACCCATGACCTACATTTGTGAACACTCCTCAGTAAATCAACATTCATAAAAAATCGGTCTAATCTTTTTGAGATCTCATCACTGCCTAGACGACCATTCCTCCAAGTAGGAGAGATAACCTACGAAACAATGTCCACTAAGTCTGCAGAGGAAAACAAAGAAGAGAAATAATCTTCCAAAGGATCAGGCTGAGCTTGAGACCCCCAAATTTCTCTCATCGTAGTTGTGAAGTTGAGATCACCCCCAATTATTGATCCTTCCTCTCTTAAGAAATCACTCTCCTCTAGTGATTTCCAGAAGAAAAGTCTATCTTGATAGGCACCATAGAAGTTTAGTATCTTGACAATACTAGAAATTCCATTAAGGTGTCCTTCCATCATAATACCTAAAGAAGTATGAAATTCTTGAAGATCAACATATAAAGGATTCCATCCAGAAATTAAGCCTCCAGAGAGACCTGCAGCATCAGTAGCTACAAAATCCCATAAGGGACAACACTTTAAGAAGAAGTCCTTTGATTTATGACTATCAACCATAGTTTTTTAGAAGAAGATAATGTCAGGGATAGTTTAATGTATCACCTTTTTTAAGCTTAATATCTTAGGGGACCCCCCAACCCCTCTCATATTCATTGATAGAATGATCATGTGGGGAAACCCAAATTGGGATCCAAATCTTTAAGCACCCTAGGGGAAGAAGGAGAAGCATGAGGTTGAACAAGGGAGGAGTTAATAATAGGTGCTAAGTCTCCCTCTACAACATCTATAACCCCTTTTTAAATTGTTTTTGTCCTCTTCTTACGAATGGTCACATTGGCTTTATCCACAGTCAGTTTTGCAGCTTCATCTGAATTATAGACTGGAAGAGGGGTTTTTTTAAAGAGATCTTTATAGGAGGGTTTCGAAACTTGTATGTCAATAACTTATGCTTGTGAGAATTTTTCAAAGCTTTCAACATTACCAACATTGCTTAGTTCTAAATAAGGGGAGACAATTTTAGGAACTTCTTTGTAAGAAGGAGTGGGGTCCTTATTAGAAACAGACCGAGCTAGGGTCTGAATTTGTGTTTCCTCATAACCAATATTTGTTACAAATTGGTTTGGTAAGCCAGATTATGTATGGGTTACTAACATCATCTAGTTTTCCAACTGTTTTAGAGGAACCTTATCAACAGACATCAAATTATTGGTTGGAAGTTCTTCAATTTTTTTTAAAACAATCTCCCAAAAACCCCCAAAACTTTCCACTAGCCACTCCTCATTATCATGAAGAATTTTTATATCCTCATTTAATAAACTATTCAAAAAAGAGGGGAAACAATTCTTCATCTTACTAAGAAAGGAGTTTCTCTCCTGACTGCTTGGAGAGGGTGGATATGAAAAAAAACCCAAGGGTAGTTGAGGCGGCCGAGAACCCTTATCACCTTCCTTTTCCTTTGTTTTGATCAACAAAGGGAATTTTTCTTTGATATTCCCTTCCTGATAGAAATGATGGCATTGGAATGGTTCCCTCCATTAATCCAAAACTTAGATGAAAGAAATATCCCCTATAGACACCTCTATATCCTCCATAAAACCCTTTTCTGAATCAACTTCCACCAATACCCATGCAATCATTTTATTGTTCCATCACAAGGTATCCTCGTCAAAATACATGAACCTTCCCACAATGTTCGCAAGATCTACAAAGATTTGTGTAACCCATAACTCTACTGGAAAGTATGGGAGGGGCATCCATAAAAAACTCTTGGAAAAGGACTTTGTATATGAGTTAAAGCCAAGATTCCATATTTTGAGCATCAGAACCCCACGACCAATAATCCATGGACTAGCTGAAATATTTAAAAGATCTCTCTCTGATAAGAAATGAAACAGGATCCAATTATTCGATAACAGACTAAAACATGGACAATATATGACCAAGGGTTTCTAGTGGTCTCTAACAAATACTAATAATATGATTTCATAAAATTTCATATCATTGGCGATTAAGGGGGATTATGATCCAGGTGGATATCGGTGGCCACCCACCTTTTCCAACTGGCTCAAAACAATTTTCTGGTGATTTTGGTAATTTACTATTTTTAGCAGTTTTTAACTTTCGAGGCCATTTTGAGGGCCTAAATGAATGTTTTTTGGGATCGATCTTCTCAATAATAGCCGAAGGCTCTGATTGAGCCCCCTAAATGAATATCCTCGATGATACCTTTCCAATGCGTTGTCGTGTGCCCCAAACAGAGATCGTATGCCAAAGTTACGCCCCCGAGAAGTTGATACACCAAACTACCCAAAACGGGGTCCACAAAATTGTTGGATTTTCATATTTTGGGGTTAGGGTTTTGGATTTTATTTATGATAAAAATGCCTTTGGAGCCTCATTGTAAAATCATCTTCTTGCGAATGCGAGTAGCCGTCACATCTCTTCTTAGAGATAATTTTCCACCATTCTAGTGAGTCTTTCACTATGTATTTTTACAGTCTCTGTACATTTATTTCATTAATAGAAATTGTGTATTACTGTATCTCTATTTTTATGGTTTCATCTCTGATACATTTTTGTTATATTATTGGATATCTGTGATATCTATGTGCATTTCTTTATTATATCTTCGCTCTCATTTCATGCCGAAAATAATCTAGATCAGTGGTATCAGAGTAGGTTGCTCTTGATCATTTTTTTTAGTGCATGTCCCCGACGAGGTCTGAGTATATCAATTTGGGTCTCGAGCTTGTATCCCTTGAAGAAAATTTCTCTCGCACGCCCAAGAAACCCTCCATGGCGGAAGAAAAGAAAAACGACGGAGCAGATGTTTTATCAATCTATTTCTTGATCAAGATCTCATGCGATAGAGGGACGAAATGATGGAGAATTTTTCCCACATCCTTCAACGCCTATCGATAGAACATGTGCATCTTCATCAAACAACCACTTTGGAAGCACCTCTCCTTTCAAGGTACAAGTTAATTTTGATATTCCCATATTTGAAGGTCAGATAGATGCGGATGCCCTAGAAAAATTGTTAAATCTGTTTGAAGGTTATTTCTCTGTTCATAATTTTTTCGACAGGGAAAATATCACCTTCACACTCCTTAAATCTCTCCCCTGTGTCAAACATTGGTGGGAAAATTAGTGGGAGAAAAGTTCCATGGAGGAGTCTGGAATATATGGGGTTGAGCCCACTTGGGATTTTTTTGTGGATGCATAAAGGAACAGTATTACCCTGTTGGAAACTATGAGGACCAGTACATGAGATGGACCACACTGTGGAAAGAGAGGGCCCAAGAAGTTCTAGATTTCACCAATACCTTCCATGCCTTGTGCACCAAGCTGGGTATCAAAGACTTCGAATGACATTTGGTTCTGAAATATCGTGGGGCTCTACATAGATACATCCAAACTGAAATGGATTTTCTAAACATCTCATCACTCAGTGTTGCTTATCAATATGATGTTAAAACTGAGTAGAAATTTAAGCACCAGAACAAATAGGATTTTAGGTATGCATTACAACAACCAAAGTATGATAAATATGGCCCTAACAAACAGTCTCCTGAAAACCAATCCAATTCATAGGAAAAGAAGGGTCATGGGAATACAAAGGACACCGAAAAATGGTGCGATTTCCAAAAAGTTCCCTGGCACAACACCGAGGAATTTCACTCAAAATAGTCATTGGTGGCCGAGATCAAAGACAAGGAGCCGAACCCTGGTTCAGAATATGATTCTAAAAATACTGGTAAAAGACAAATCATCGACGCAGACCCCACTACTATTGTCGCGACTGCAACAATTCAACTAGAAGAACCAACAGATCCTAAAGAGGGGGAGCACCTTTTTCATTCACAGATGTGGGTGAAGGGGACCCCGCTGCATTTTATTGTTGATAGCGGAAGCCTTAAGAACCGCATCTCAGCAGAGGTCGCCAAATAGTTGGGATTGTCGACAACACCACACCCGCAACCATACAACATCGGGTGGCTTCGACAGGGACAAGATCTTTGTGTCATCCAACAATGCCGATTGTCATACGACATACAACCCTTCAAGGATGAGGTATTATGTGATGTTTCCCCACTAGATGTCTGTGATGTTCTCTTGGGCCAACCATATATGTGGAAGTGCCATGTTGTTTATGAGTCTCGACCCGGTAGTGTCATTGTTTCTCTGGGGGGTCATCTCTACAAAATAATAGAGGTAGTTCCGACAACTGTTTCACCTAAACATTTCCGGAAGGTAGTATCTCATACTACAAAATTCAACTTCTTCACAATCTGTTCAAAACATGAACATAAGGATACTACAACCGCTACAGCCTCGACCCAAGCACCTTCTATCCAACAGAAGCAGGTTGACAAGATTGCAACAAAGTGTAAAGATTCCTTCTGCACACAAGCATCTCATGTAGCTAGACTGGTTAAAAAGGTCCAAAACTTCCAACCACATGTTCATGACAACCTTGAACAAGCTAAGCATCGCAACTTCTCCAACAAGGCAATCAACTCATCAAGATGCAGATTCAACAAACGCTTTTCCCTCTCCCCTGAGAACTCAACGCAATGGATACGATTGCTTCCTAAGGATGGAAGATTGATCTAGCTGGATATTGGTGGCCACCCTCCTTTTCCAACTAGCTCAAAACAAATTTCTGGCAATTTTGGTAATTTACTATTTTTAGCAGTTTTTAACTTTTGGGGCCATTTTGAGGGCCTAAATGAAGGTTTTTTGGGATCAAACTTCTCAATGATTGCCAAAGGCTCTGATTGGTCCCCCTAAATGAATATCCTTGATGATACCTTTCCAATGATCGTGCGCCCCAAACGAAGATTGTATGCCAAAATTACGCCCCCGGGAAGTTGATACACCAAACTACCCAAAACGGGGTCCACAAAATTGTTGGCTTTTCATCTTCTGGGGTTAGGGTTTTGGATTTTATTTATGATAAAAACACCTTTGGAGACTCATTGTAAAATTATCTTCTTGTGAATGCAAGTAGTCATCACATCTCTTCTCAGAGATAAGTTTCCACCATTCTAGCGAGTCTTTCACTCTGTATTTTTATAGTCTCTGTACATTTCTTTCATTAATAGAAATCATGTATTATTGTATCTCTGTGTTTATGGTTTCATCT
>JZKD02S0320395.1:8144-27800 GCA_000966675.3 Picea glauca
CTGTTGCACATAGGTATTATGGATGATTCAGACACTTGCAGACTTAGAGGTAAAATATACTGCACCGATCCCAATTCATTGTGATAACACAAGTGCCATCAATGTGTCTAAAAATTCTGTCCTCCACTCCAAGACAAAACATATTCCCATAAAATATTATTTTCTGAGAGAGCAAGTCACCAATCAGATTGTTCAGGTCCATTACATTCCCACTATAGAACAAATTGCAGACATCTTTACTAAGCCCCTAGCCAAGACACTGTTTGAATATCTAAGACAGAAGTTGGGTGTCATTTCGTTTCACACCTAAAAAGTCCATCTTGTTAGGGGGAGTTTTGCATTGTTTGAATATCTAATGCCTCCTAAAATTAATGCAATAGCTTAGGGGGAGCATGTCTCTTCTTTGACATTGATGTCAAAGGGGGAGAAAAGAATTTGGGTGCCTTAGTTGCCATCAATGCCAAAGGGGGAGATTGTTGGCAAATGTTTAACAGGTAGTGCATGCTTGTCATTGATGGAAAGTACAACAATGAAGATGGCATGAGTACAGGAAGAATGTATCAGATGGGCACCATAAGTATTTTAGGAAGACGCTGCAGAGCAAGCCCAATTAGTTAAGAAGAGATAGTGCAGAGGATTGTTGGCAGGTTATTATCAGGCAAAGTAAGCTTGTCATTGATGGCAAGATCAGAGTATGCAGTGAAGGAAAAACAAGGACAAAGTACGCTCTGGAGGAGAAGCGCCAGTGATCGCTGGATCTCATCTTGAATTCTCGATGGTTGTTAGATCTGAATGAAGACAAAAGGAGTGTGCAGATCTGGAGGATAGATCTCAGGCATTAGATCTGAGCGCAGGATCTGACCACCGTTGGATCAGGGAAAACCTGCATGATATTTAAAAGTGCAAGGAGTAGAGGGCTCTCAAATCCCGAAAGCAGGAGGACCGTCCATCTCATGGGGTTATGTGGACCATTGATCCGACTCCCTATCGGGGATCGAGAGTTGGAGATGTCAAAGAATATTGACATCAAGAATCCCAAAATCGTGATGTGTGAAATCCTGATTGAATCTGAACCGTCAAATCAAGATGTGATCTGGACCATTGATCCGACTCCCTATCGGAGTTTCAGGGATCGAGAGTTGGAAATGTCAAAGAATATTGACATCAAGAATCCTGAAATCGCGATGTGTGAAATCCTGACTGAATCTGAACCGTTAGATCAATATGTGATCTAGACCGTCAACTCGACACGTCAACAAACCTAAGAACATGTGGCTCAACCAGGAAATGACAAGTGTCAAGCTAATTCAACACTTCAGGCACATGTAAGTCCCAAATCAGAGTGACACGTGGCAGTATTAAAAATGTGTCAATCCACGTGTGACTTTAGCAGGTTGACTCCACTTCACAGTTTCAGAAATCGGGAGATGGAGATGACAAGAATTCCTACCATAGGAGTCACGAAATCGCGAAAGTACCTTATGCATAAGGTTCTGGTCACAACCCTTGGTCACATCAGCGAGAGATGGACAGATATCAGAGGACAAGGAGGAGCTAAAGGGAAGGAGCCTTGGCTCACGGTCAGGTAGGGAGGAGAATGATACAAAAGGTGACACGATAGGAATGGGGCCCTTCCTCGATACCCCACCATTCCGAACGCCCCCCCTTTAATTAAAGGAATAATGGAAAAGGGGGTCCGGAATCGCTTGAGCTTTGTTGATCTATGTACTTTAATCCTGACCACTCGAGAGATGCACGCCCAATTCTGGACCCTGCCCCCCTCCGCTTAAAGATAGAATGGCAGGGGGGCTCCGGAATCGAATCCCGACCATAGATCTGGGAGAACAGATTTTGGCCGTCCAGATTTTCTCGCTGCATATCCAATGGTGCAGATGAATGTGAATAAGATCAGAGGGTGATTGTAGCATGACATAGTAGAACTTCCAGAAACCATTGATGACATCTACTAGAGAATTCGAAGAGATCTCTGTGTGATCGCCAGAGGAGATGAAGAGTCTCCAAGCTTCATCCAGTGAAGGAAGACTATTCTTAGAAGGGATTGACAGATGGATGAGCGTTGAATTCTGTAACTGAAACAGATTAGGTGAGCTCGACTGTCACAGAGAAGATGAAGAGTCTCAAATTGCCAGAGAGGCCGAGGAATCTTAGTACAACATATAGTGATGTTGAACGCGTGGGAAAACTGCCAGAGAAGTTGAAGAGTCACGATGATGATCACATAGAGCACTTGATATGTGGAGGAGATTGGCATGGTATGAGCATGCAGAGGAGTGGCGAATATTGCATGCACAAGATGCACAAAAGCTATATATACACGGTACAGAGAAGAGAAGCGGTTGTTGTCGCTATTGGATTTTGCTGTGGTTGTTGTTGGTGAAGGTGATTCATGTGTGAAGAAGGAGGAGAGTGCAGCAGATGAATAGCACAGAAGAGGAATAGTGCAGTGAATGGACATGGAGCAAAGAGGATAAAAGGCAGAAGAACAAACAGCGCAAGTGAGGTGTGCAGGAAGGCAATGAGGTAGATAGAGTAACGAAATGCAGCAGAACAGTGATGAGTCTGGTAAGCCATTGTTGAACATTATATCACTGTAATAAGTTTGAGTAACAAAGAAGTTGTTAGCACTTGGTAAATTTCCTAGAGGTTGAAACAGAAAAAATCTACAAAGCTAACTTTATCCAACCACTTTTAAAGCTGGGATCTAGCCCTTCCAGCTTCAGAGAGGGATATCTCTATATGATTTAGCTATGTTTTTAATTTAGATATTAGGCTAGGTATAGAAATCTGTAGGTTTGTTGTCAAAGTATGTTTGAATTTGGTTGAGACCGTCTACACCTCCATTGGGCTATGGGGTTTGTATTTAATTAAATATGAAATACAACCAGAAACGAGAAAAGAAGACTTCCACAGGGAGAGATAATATACTCACTGGATCTTTTAATAGCTTAAATGATGGACAAAAGAAAAGGTGAGAAAGATATATTCAACTAAGAAGCATTTAATAATTTCTTAATCGAAACATCAGAAGATAAACATTAAAATCTTTTAGAGTCGGGAACATGGTATCTAAGATAAATCCTGCAACATACGTTACTCTTAAAGATTAGTTTCAAGAAACAATATGATCACAATGCAAGAAGAACATTCAACTTAGAAAAGAAACATCACCAGTGAATACACACAAGAATCCTGTAAAAGTGCCTCCTTTTTATTAATGGCAGATCTCTTCAAAAATAGTACAGTCTGATAGTGTCAGGGTGTGAGAATCAACAACCCTCAATACTTTTAAAAGTGAAGTATTTATAACTCAAATTACAAATGGTCCTGTCATAACTGAATCAAGACGTGCTAATTCTATTTTTAGCCTAACTAATTTAACTAATCAAACTGCTTGATGACTCGGTGCAACTGCATGCGGAATTTCTGGGTAGACCGTTGATGAAGCCTTTGCATGACCTCATCTGACTGGACAGGTGACTGGACCTGGAAAACTCATCAGCTAATCGAGCAGATCGCAAAGTTCCTCCCATCTGATATGACTAGGCACAGTGACTTTGAGCAGTTTCCGATATACTTCATCCATTTCCGTATACTTAGCGAATGTAGGCTTAGTGAGGAATATGTATCGAATCTCATGTTGGATACTGATGTCCAACTGAAGAGCGTCCAGGAATGCTTTGCCGGTGATGCTCCCTTGTATGCCAGCAAACTTTGAATTGTCTTTAGACACTTCAAACAGTCTCTTTTTGTAATCTAGGAGTGTCATCAGTTTATCATTAATAACCTTCAGACTGGGGAGACCTTTCTTCTGGAGAGCCTCGATCTTGCTGAAGAACCTTTGTACCCCTTGGTCCATGACCTGAACCTTTTCTTCGAGCTGCAACATTAATCCTCTCTTGGTCAAAACTCTTTTGACCTCAAGGATGGTCTCTGTTCTATCCTCGATCTTTAACTCTTTTAGCTCTTCTCTGGTCTTAGAGTTTAGGAATTTGATGATCTCATTTGCCTGATTTGGTCTATCTCCTAATTCTACTCTGATCTTTTCAATGGCCTGTTTTCTCCTCTGGACCAACTCATTCTGTTCAAACATAATTTGGATCATGGGCCATATCTCATTTATGGACTTTGTGATGTCTGTCCATACATTCTCTTTGACTTCAGCCAGAGTCTTCCCTGCCACTGTTTGCTTTTGGAGCTGTTGTAGTTCCTTCTTGAGTTGTTCAGTTACCTACTTTTCTTTGGAGAGACTGGTCTGGAAGGAAGTTTTGAGTTCTTGGAGGTTCTCAACTTCCTTCTTAAGTCTGCTGATTTTTGTCTCTTGCAGGTTCATCTTTTCCATGGATTTAGCGAGGTCGGTTGTCCCCTCTTGTGGTGTCACTGGTGTTGCAGATGGAATTGCTGTCACTGGTGTTGTGCTTGTCCCTAAGATTGGGATGTCAGTCAATGGAATGGCTTCCATAGACTTCAGATGCTCTTTCTCCTCTAGAAGTTTCTCCATCTCTACTTCCATTTCTTTGAGCTGGGCGTTCTGCTCCATGAGAAGCTTGAGAATTTCATCCTTCTCGCCTTCTTTCTCTGCTATATCCTTCACCTGTGAGTCTTCTGTAGGTGGGAGCTTCAGTTGTTTCCTTAGAGCGGTGATGTCTGCATTCTTCTTCTTTATCATCTCCTCTACATCTTTGACGTTAGAGGGGTCAAAGCCGATCTTCAGGACTAGTTCCTCTAGAGTTTTGATTCTGTTGTCTTTTGTGAAAGATGATATTTTCTCCAGCTTGAGTTGTGTCTGAGAATTGTTCAATGATACCTGAAATTTTTCTGCAGAAGCTGAAGCATGTGCCAATGTATGGAATACCATCTTCCCTGTCTGTTTATGCAAATCCATCTGATCTACTGGGTGCACGTCCTTCGTCTGGAATTCAAAGGTGGCCCTTTTGAAGTCTGTGATTACTTTGGGTTCTAGTACCTGCGCCTGGAGGAAGGCCATGTGCATCCTACCCTTTTCTATGTCAAATGCAGACAACAGCCTGTGCTGCATAGTTGACATTTGCTTTCGAAACTGAGCATAGGTACTGCTGGTAAGAGTCTGATTCTTTTTCTTAATCATCTCGTACTTCTCGAAGATGCTCAATTTGGGCCCAATCTTGCTTGACTGAGTGTCTAGGGGGGAGCCTGAGGATTTCTTCAGTACTACTGGGGTGATTTCCTTATGAAGGACCGTCCCGAAGGGTGGAATGATAGATTTGACTACTGTGGTAGGCAGGACTTCTATTTCTCCGGTTGGATCAGGAACTGTGGTTGTCTTGGGACTCTTAGTGTGCAACTGGAATTCTTTGGATGACACCTCCGTGACAGGCGGAGATGATTGTTGTTGGGGCCTTTTTTCCTTAGGGACCTGTGGCATGGAAGTTGGAAGTACAGTGGTCGGGGGAACCTGCTATTCCACTTCGACCAAGGTGTCGGGCATCCACACTGTCTGATTGGCAAATTTTTCAATTTCGGGCTTGGACTCATGAACATATGGGATGTTTTTATTTTTCACCCGCATTTCTGAAATGATCCCGCATGGATCATAGTGCCATGGGAAACTCATAAAGAATTTCATTTCTTTCAACATTCTGTCAGCTTCTTCCCCGGCGCCTCGACTGTTGCAGATGAAGGAGCCAATCTTCCCCTTGATTCGAAGCTGTTGTTTTTTCTTCAAAGATACGAAATGAATATCATCTGAATTCATGATCTGCCTTATTTATTCTAAAGCAAAGATTCTTACCAGCACAAATTTGGGCAGCTTGTAGGGTGCCAAATCGCACCTGAATACTCTGATCTCAGTGTGGTTTTGATACAGGAACCAATCTATGGTCTTTGAGCTGTTCAAGAGATGCACAATTCTCTGGACTTCGTCGTTTATTCTAGGCTCGGGCCTGCCGCTCAACATGCTTACCACCGGGTGGTAAAACAGATCGATGAAAGCCTTGAAGCTATACTCTATGGAGTTGTGCTTTAGCAAAGAGGTCCATGCTGTGACTGGCTGAGGCCTTCCATCTGCATCCATTTTCTGCATAGAAAAACTGAATTTATCTGCTTGAAAGTAAACAAACATGTAGGCCAATATAGACAAGTATCTGAACATGCCTTCCGTGCCAAAATTCACCAGCTGTTCATGAATATTGTCGGCCAAGAAGGTACTGAAATCAAATTGTGTGGTGGGTTTTTCATCAGTGGAGAAAATGGATAGAAAACCCAGAATGGGCTCATCTACCCATTGGTCGGAATAGTACCCTAAGAGAGCACAAAGGGAGGAAATGACCTAGTTTCCCTTGGTGGAGAATATGGATGATGGGTAAGGGGGATTTGTGGAATGGAATTGAGCGGAAGTGGGAAGGAAGAGCTCGAATATCTGAGCTCTCTGGGGAAAAGTCATTTTCTGATACAACTCTGTAAGGATTTCTAGGTTGAAAGGAGCCGCAGAGTCTGCACGAGGAATTTGCATCATTTGGTCTATGTCTTCAGGAGTGATGAAGAACAGGGTGTCTCCGGATGAGGATACGATGGCTCTTTGTTCCGGAATATAATGAACTTGGCATTTGAGGGCGAATTCGGGAAAGTGGTGGATCTGGGAAAAAAGGTACAGGGGAAAATTGGACTCCCAGAGTCCAATTTCATCGCTCTGGTCCAGGAACACGTCCCGGATGACTGGAGGTCTGAAAAATCGAAGTTACAAATGGTATCTATGATCAATATGTCTTTGTCGACCAATGGGATTTTGTTCAGGTCGACAGGAGGTGGGAGAAAATGATTCTCCTCTCCTTCTGCTTGTCTTGGCTTTGGTGCCATCTCAGCAGCAGTACCTACAATAAACAAGAAGTTAGTGGGGTCGATTGACTGTGGATGAGGGCGACGGAAATGCAATGGAGGAGTAAGATGTAAATTTCTGGTGCGATGGGAGGAAATGAATGTAGAGGGAATAACGATAGTTTTATTTAAAACTGGGGTCGGTTGAGCGCGAGAGACAGGTCAATAGGATAACGGGTATGTTATCCTATAATAAATGGACAACAGGCCACTTGGGGGTGAGATGGCAGGTGATGGTGGCCAAAACATACGAATGGGTGACGTGGAGGCTAGGGATTGGAGGTAAAAGTCGCAATAAGGGGCTAGTCATGAGTGAAAAGGGTAAGGGACTAACAGCAGGGACTGACAGTAGTTATGGGACGGGACATAACTCGGGAGCAAGTGGAACAAGTGGAAAATGACGTCCATGAGTGACGGGGGCTGTCAGATAGCAGATGGGGATGTAACTACGGGACCAATAGGCTGACGCCACGTATGACAAGGGGCCTGCCATCTGAGAATAACCATTCCAGACACCCCCCTTTGGTTAAAAACAGATCATCCGGGGGGGGGTTCGAAATCCATTGTAGACCGTTGATCTGCGCACCCGTTTCCTGGCCGCATATCTTAGCGCGTCCTTTATTACTCATTCCAGACCACCCCCCCCCTCCATTAAAGGCAGAACGGACAGGGGGGTCCGAAATCAAATATGGGCCTTTGATTTCAACACTCGTCCCTGGGCCGTCCAAATGTGCGCAATTCTTATTACCTATTTTGGACCCCTCCCTCCATTAAAGGAAGAATGGACGGGGGGGGGGGTCCGAAACGCTCTGTGAACCGTAGATCTGAGTGCCATGATCAGGACCGTTGATAAGTGCCAGAAATATAAATAAGGAGCGGAGAAAACATTTGTTGGGAAAACTTAGGATAAGTGTATCTTATGGTTTTTTTCCCAAACTTTTCACATAGACACCACCAAGGGGCTTCAACCAAACTATCTCTTAGGCTTTTGAGACATGATGCGACATTTTTACATCAAGCTAGTTTTATTGGGGTGAAACAAATGAAGCAACTAACCTACATGCTAACCTATCTTCCTATGACAATTAACCCAGATTAAACTGTTAGGTTAAGAAATTACTCTACCCTAGGGCTATCTGACCAGGATTAGACAGTCTGGTCAGATTTATTCACTAATCTAACTTACACTTTGGCTAAGATTAAACTGTTTAGCCAAATCATTCACTACCCTATCAACATTAAATTGAAAAAGAACTTGGCCATGTTTAAAAGGTATGGCCAAGTTACTATTATTGCATGTGGATTTTATTTCAATTCTTTTATGCCCTCTTTTTTTTTTTTTCTTTTTCTTTTTCGTTTTCCTTTTTTCCTTTTTCTTTTTTCTTTTCTTTTCTTTTTTCTTTTTCAAATTATTTGTAGAATGAAAAATCATTTGTCAACAAAGATACTAGAGATAGATAATATCTCAGTCACCAGTTGATTTCCATAACTTATGGGGTGATAACAACGGCTCCACCTGGGGATGGTACTTGCCTTGTGAAGTGCCAAGAATCCTGGTTCCTGTCATTTTGAACATTTTTGCCTATTAGCCCTCATTGGTTTATTCTCAAAAAATGGAAAAACAATGATCAACATCTTAGGGCCTTCTCTTCGGGCTTCAACCAACTGACTAATGTTCTTCACTGAGAAAATGCAAGTGAAAACTGAAACTTTAAAATGGTATTTACAATGGAGAGTGGAAACTCGAATCTTCTACTAAGGTGGTACATAATGTTTCAGCATTCTGCCATTCACAGGTGCTACTGATAGATCTAACCCATCAGCGTTTTTTAGCAAGAAAGCATTGTTTCCCCTAAAAGCTTGGATCATGTACGGACCTGTCCACAGATTGTCAAATTTTCCATGCTTTCCCTTGTCTTCATTTCTGGCGTCCCATTTTAGCACCAAATCACCTAACTCAAAATTATCTTCCTTGGTTCATTTGTCAAAAATTTTCTTGATGTTTCCTTGGACTACCTGAGTCTTGTTGAAAACATCCTCCCTAGTCTGCTGCAAATGAATCATCTGGTTGATCCTTCTCTGTGAGTCATTTGGCTCAGCTTGCACCTCTTGAAGCAACTTCATGACAGGGACTCCTTAAGAAGTGGGAAAAATTGCCTCTGTACCATAGACCAGCTGGTATGGTGACATACCAATTGACCTTTTGTTGGTCAGCGTGTCAGCCCATAAGGCAAACACCAACTTATTGTGCCATGATTTCTTGTTTTCCTGCAATGTTTTCTTGATGATATTTACCAACGTTTTGTTTGAAGATTCCGCCAACCCATTCCCCGGAGGGTAGTAGGTTGTGGAATGCCCCAAACCAATGTGATACTGGTTGCATAAATCTATTAGTTTTTTCGACCGAAAGGCAGCTGCATTGTCAATTATAATCTTTCTAGGACAACCAAAACGAGATAAAATATTATTTTCAAGGAATTTGATAATCACAGAGTCAGTGGCTTGCCTGCTAGGTATTGCCTCGATCCATTTGGTAAAATAATCGGTGGCAGTAAGAATCCACCAGTGTTGACCTGAAGAAGGGGGATGTATTTCTCCAGTGAAGTCGAGTCCCCATTGCTGGAAAGGGGCCTCAACTGAGATCGGTTTCAGAGGTAGAGGAAGGAGTTTCCTTTTTCCTTCAAACAATTGACACTGGTGACATGTGGTTACCTTCTGATGCACATCAACGAACAGGGTGGGCCAATAGAATCCAGCTCTGAGTATTTTGTTGGTTGTGACCTTCCAGTTCAAATGGCCACCACATTCTCCTGCATGAAACTCCTGTAACACCTTATCAGCTTCATCTTTTAATAAACAATTTAACAAAATGCCTGCATGATCTTTCCAATGCAAATTGCCTTCTAGAATACAGAACTTCAAAGATTTCAACTTCAAAAATCTAGCTTTAGTCTTAGTCAAACTAGGGGGAGCTTGTAAATTTTGCAAAACGAAAATAAGGTCTGTGTACCATGGAGAGTTGAGAAATACCTCTCTCACGTTTGGAGTCGCCATCTCGCCCTGTTCATCTGTCACATCTAGAAAATTAATGTCAAGAGCATGAAAGTTAGATTCAGCCATTAATTTAGCAAGGCCTTGACCTTTGATTAGTTTCATAGGCTTAATCTCTATATCATATTCTAAAATGACCGCAATCCATTTTCCCCTTCTTCCATCAGGGTTGTCCTATGTCAAAATGTCTTTTACTACCGCGCTTGGAACATATGCTATGGTGTGGGAATGAATAATGTAAACTCTAAAGTCTTTAATGGCTTTTACCAAGGCAAAAGCTTGTTTCTCCATTATATTGTAATTCAGAGTAGCATCTCTCAATGCTTTACTAAAGAAAGCTATGGGCTGTTCATACCCTTCGCTGTTCTTTTGTAATAATACAACTGCTATAGTATGTTCGGAAGCAAAAGAAAAAAGATAAAAATCTTTAGTAAAATCAGGATTGATTAAGACAGGGGCCTCTGTGAGGGCCTGTTTGACTTGTTTGAATGATTGTCTGGATTCAGAGTCCCACTTTATTTTTATGTCCTTTTTAAGCATGTTTGTAATATTCCTAAGGAGTTCTGCCAGATTGGGAATGAATCTTCGCAGAAAGTTAATTTCTTCGATAAAAGAGTGTAGTTCCTTGAGGTTTCTTGGGTGTTCTAATTTTAGTATGGCCTCTATTCTGCTTGGGTCTATTTTGATTCCTTCCTTTGAAATGATATGTCCCAACAGATTGCCTTCTTCTAATCCAAAAAGACTCTTCTTAGGATTCAAAGAAATCCCAAACCTTCTACATTTCTCGAAAACTCGTCTGAGGTGTCTCAGGTGTTCATCATCAGATTGGGAAAACACTGTCACATCATCTAGATAAACGACAATAAACTTGCCTGACTCTTCCACAAAGGCGATATCCATTGCCCTCTGGAACATGGCTCATGCGTTCATCAGACCAAAAGGCATCTTCACATACATGAAAGCGCCCCATGGTGTGGTGAAAGCGGTTTTGTCTTGGTCGTCCGGGTGAACTAAGACCTGATTGTATCTTGAGAAACCCTCCAGCAGAGAAATTCGACTGGACCCGACCACCCTTTGTAGGATGTGGTCCATTTTTGGTAAGGGGTAATTATCCTTCAGGGAGACTTTGTTCAGATTTCAAAAATTTATGCATAATCTGATTTCCCCAGTTTTCTTACGTGTAGGGACCAGGTTAGAGACCCACTTGGAAAAACACAATGGAACTATGATCTTGGCATCATACATTTTCTTGATTTCCTTTTCTATCAGGGGGAGCAACTTGGGATTTATCCTCCTAAGTTTTAGCCTAAAAGGTTTTTGGTCTTCTTTAATTGGGATCCGGTGTTGTATGATGCTGGTATCATAGGCTTTCAAATCTTCATAGCCCCAGGAAAAAACATCCAAATATTCTTTGAACAGCTCAATGTATTTGAGCTTTTGTTCTGGGGGTAATGATTTGGACAGTTTGACCATCCTAGGTTTCTCTTCAGTCCCTATATTACAGTCTTCTACCTCTTTTCCATGGGCTTCTATTTTTGGTGTTTTGGCTACATCGTCACTGTCAAACAAGTCTTCTAAAGGAACAATACCTCTAGGCAAAATATTGCTTTTCAACTGTAAAACATCAGCATCTAATTCATCCTCGCCTAATTCTCCTGAGTCTATGGTATTTACACTATCAATTTCGAAATCAGAATTATTTACATTTTCATCTTCGTTTTCTAAATCTATATTTGTACATTCAAAGTCGTTTTTACATTGCAGAAAGTCCTCTATCTGATCATCATTACCAAACACTTGCCATTACCTGATATTGTCGGGAACTGTCGGTCTGCATTTCACCTCAACAGTATATGGGCGAGTTGGGCGGAAAGGAATCTTACAGGTGGCAGCTGACGTAGCCAATCTGTCGGCCAGAATATTCTGTCCCCTCAGCATTACCTGCAAGTCAACCTCATTAAAACACCTTAAAGCATCAAGAACAGGGTTCCTATAAGCTCTAAGATGTGGGTGCTTAGCAGCATACTCACCTTTGATTTGTTTGATTATCAATTCAGAGTCACCTCTTACCATTATCTGTTTGGCGCCAACTTTTTTCAAAAGCTTCAGACCAAGCATCAAAGCTTCAAACTCAGCAATATTGTTAGTACATTGGAAATTTAGTTTGTAAGAATGGTTTTCTGAATACCTGTTTCTGTGATTATGTAGCCAGACTCCTGCTCCTGCTCCTTCTTTACTCACTGCTCCATCAAAGTCCATGCTCCAGAAATCAGCGGGCAATTCTTCGGTTATCACGTTCTTCATCTTTTCTACCTCACTGCTTTCTGGGCCTTCATCTTGACTAGATTGGTCTTCCACCAGCTAAGTATCTTACTCTTCCGTGTCACCATCATTGTACAAGATAAATGAATCTAAATCTGAATGCACAGAGTAAAGGGGATAATTGTGCAGTTTCTCTTGGCTACTGACCATGTACTTCATCAAGGCTTCTCTGTATGGTACTTCCTTCAGTCTTCTTACTCCGCAGATTGTACTGATGATGTACCTCCAAGATAGCATTTTCAAAGGCCTGTTGTTCTACATCTTCAGCTTCTTCACTCACTTTAGTTTGATTGAGAAGAAAGAGTTCCTTCTCTTCTTGGGTAAGAAAGATAGCTTCGTTGTCGTGAATGCCCATGAGGTTGATGTGAGTGTCCTCCAATTCCTCAATCACTTCCCCCCCTTCATCATCATAGTTTTCTTGCAGGGGATGTCTAATCTGCTGATTTGGGCCCCTCTGCTCTCTTTGATCCCTAGGATCTCTCTGTCTGATTTGAGGAGGGTTTCTCCTGAAATTGGGGTTTCGAACCTGAGGAGCAGTTGTGTTGTCCCTTGGAGGATTTATGTCTGACAAAGTCATTCTTTCCAGCATTAGTTCCATTGTTCGGGCCAAAGAATCCAATTTGGAATCTGTGTTCGATGTGGAGGGTTCTTCTTTGATTGTGACTCTCCTTTCTGACCTTTGTCGTGCCCTTTTTGCCAATAGATTGGCCTCCACACTTATAGCACTTCTCTGCATGCCAGCCAAGGTGGTAGAATTTCTTTCTCTTAATTGGTATGACATATCGGCATCAAAACCATCAGGGAATTTTATCAACGCCAGACCCTGTGGAGGTTTGATTTCCGCTGGAATTCCATTGTACAGGTTATTAAAATGGGTGCAGTAATCCTGTACCGTCTCACCTTGATTTCTTTTAATACTCTCATATTCTGACAATATCTGGAGAGGATTTTTCTTTACCTCCCATCTGTCAAGAAAACTCCTTTGAAAAGCGACAAGATCAGGGATTGAGGTGGCAGGTAAAGCTTTGTACCATTTCTTGACGTCACCTGTCAAACTCTGAGCAAATAGTCGCATTTGAACATCAGCCTCGTCAACTTCTTGCAGGTCAAAATAGTCATTCATTTTGTCAACATGTTGTTGGGCGTTTAAAGTTCTTGTTGCATCGAACTGTGGAAGTCTAGTTTGATAGTCTTGGGGCATTGCATGTAGCGGCGCAGCCAACACCAGAGGATCATATCGAGCTGTCATGATGGGTGGAGGAGGTGGGGCGACAACTTGGATGGTCGGCGAGGTAGCGAATGAAGAAAAGGACGAGGAGGGATTGGACGGTACTGAGGTAGTGATTTGTATTTTAGTTGTGGTAGACAGAACTTTAGGAGTTCGAGGTTGCAGAATAGTTGGGTCAAAAATGATTTCAGTCACAAAGCTGTTAAACCGTGTTCTAACCAGAATTTGTTGTGGAAAGGTATCGAGATCAAGGTTTTGGGAGGTAGCCGGCTTCTTGGAAAAAGAAGGAGACTTATGAAAGGGGATATGACTCACTGAACTGGGAGTGAAGGTCTTTCGCCTGAGCAACTGTTTGGGGTTATCTAACACTAACGTGGGTTCTGGGTCTGGATGAGATCTAGTATGAACTTTCTTGGGAGCCATAACTCTTTTTGTTTTGTTTTTTTTTGTTTATATATATATATATATATATTATTTATTTATTTTGCGAGTCTGAAAATAATATGTACAAAGTTTGATCAACCTCTAAACATTACTTTCTTCTCAAATTCAAACTTTCTTTTTAGGGGAAAGAGAACGTGAAATTATCAATTTTTAGTTCTTCCCCAGTATGGTCACCATTATGTTAGCACTTGGTAAATTTCCTAGAGGTTGAAACAAAAAAAATCTATAAAGGTAACTTTATCCAACCACTTTTAAAGCTGGGATCTAGCCCTTCCAGCTTCAGAGAGGGATCTCTCTATATGATTTAGCTATGTTTTTAATTTAGATATTAGGATAGGTATAGAAATCTGTAGGTTTGTTGTCAAAGTATGTTTGAATTTGGTTGAGACCGTCTACACCTCCATTGGGCTATGGGGTCTGTATTTAATTAAATATGAAATACAACCAGAAACGAGAAAAGAAGACTTCCACAGGGTGAGATAATATACTCACTGGATATTTCAATAGCTTAAATGATGGACAGAAGAAAAGGTGAGAAAGATATATTCAACTAAGAAGCATTTAAGAATTTCTTAATCGAAACATCAGAAGATAAACATTAAAATCTTTTAGAGTCGGGAACAGGGTATCTAAGATAAATCCTGCAACATACGTTACTCTTAAAGATTAGTTTCAGGAAACAATATGATCACAATGCAAGAAGAACATTCAACTTAGAAAAGAAACATCACCCGTGAATACATGCAAGAATCCTGTAAAAGTGCCTCCTTTTTATTAATGGCAGATCTCTTCAAAAATAGTACAGTCTGATAGCATTAGGGTGTGAGAATCAACAACCCTCAATACTTTTAAAAGTGAAGTATTTATAACTCAAATTACAAATGGTCCTGTCATAACTGAATCAGGACGTGCTAATTCTATTTTTAGCCTAACTAATTTAACTAATCAAACTGCTTGATGACTCGGTGCAACTGCACGCAGAATTTCTGGGTAGACCATTGATGAAGCCTTTGCACGACCTCATCTGACTGGACAGGTGACTGGACCTGGACAACTCATCAGCTAATCGAGTAGATCGCAGAGTTCCTCCCATCTGAAATGACTAGGCACAGTGACTTTGAGCAGTTTCTGATATACTTCATCCATTTCCGTATACTTAACGAATGTAGGCTTAGTGAGGAATATGTATCGAATCTCATGTTGGATACTGATGTCCAACTGAAGAGAGTCCAGGAATGCTTTGCCGGTGATGCTCCCTTGTATGCCAACAAACTTCGAATTGTCTTTAGACACTTCAGACGGTCTCTTTTTGTAATATGGGAGTGTCATCAGTTTATCATTAATAAGCTTCAGACCAGGGAGACCTTTCTTCTGGAGAGCCTCGATCTTGCTGAAGAACCTTTGTACCCCTTGGTCCATGACCTGAACCTTTTCTTTGAGTTGCAGCATTAATCCTCTCTTGGTCAATACTCTTTTGACCTCAAGGATGGTCTCTGTTCTGTCCTCGATCTTTAACTCTTCTAACTCTTCTCTGGTCTTAGAGTTTAGGAATTTGATGACCCCATTTGCCTGAGTTGGTCTATCTCCTAATTATACTCTGATATTTTCAATGGCCTGTTTGCTCCTCTGGACCAACTCATTCTGTTCAAGCATAATTTGGATCATGGGCCATATCTTATTTATGGACTTTGTGATGTCTGTCCATACATTCTCTTTGACTTCAGCCAGAGTCTTCCCTGCCACTGTTTTCTTTTGGAGTTGTTGTAGTTCCTTCTTGAGCTGTTTAGTTACCTGCTTTTATTTGGAGAGACTGGTCTGGAAGGAAGTTTTGAGTTCTTGGAGGTTCTCAACTTCCTTCTTAAGTCTGCTGATTTCTGTCTCTTGCAGCTTCAGCTTTTCCATGGATTTGGCGAGGTCGATTGTCCCCTCTTGTGGTGTCACTGGTGTTGCAGATGGAATTACTGTCACTGGTGTTGTGCTTGTCCCTGAGATTGGGATGGAAGTCAATGGAATGGATTCCATAGACTTCGACTTCTCTTTCTCCTTTAGTAGTTTCTCCATCTCTGCTGCCATTTCTTTGAGCTGGGCATTCTGCTCCATGAGAAGCTTGAGCATTTCATCCTTCTCGCCTTCTTTCTCTGCTATATCCTTCGCCTGTGAGTCTTCTGTAGGCAGGAGCTTCAGTTGTTTCCTTAGAGCGGCGATGTCTACATTCTTCTTCTTTATCATCTCCTCTGCAGCTTTGACGTTAGAGGGGTCAAAGCCGATCTTGAGGACCAGTTCCTCCAGAGTTTTGATTCTGTTGTATTTTGCGAAAGATGATATTTTCTCCAGCTGGAGTTGTGTCTAAGCATTGTTCAATGATACCTGAAATTTTGCTGCAGAAGCTTAAGAATGTGCGAGTGTATGGAATACCATCTCCCCTGTCTGTTTATGTAAATCCATCTGATCTGTTGGGTGCATGTCCTTCGTCTGGAATTCGAAGGTGGCCCTTTTGTAGTCTATGATTACTTTGGGGTCTGGTACCTGCGCCTAGAGGAAGGCCATGTGCATCCTGCCCTTTTCTGTGTCAAATGCAGACAACAACCTGTGCTGCGCAGTTGATGTTTGCTTTCGAAACTGAGCATAGGTACTGCTAGTAAGAGTCTGATTCTTTTTCTTAATCATCTCGTACTTCTTGAAGATGCTCAATTTGGGCCCAGTCTTGCTCGGCTGAGTGTCTAGGGGGGAGCATAAGGATTTCTTCGGTACTATTGGGGTGATTTCCTTATGAAGGACCGTCTCGAAGGGTGGAATGACAGATTTAACTACTGTGGTAGGTGGGACTTCTATTTCTCTGGTTGGACTGGGAACTGTGGTTGTCTTGGGCCTCTTAGTGTGCAACTGGAATTCTTCGAATGACACCTCCATGACAGGTGGAGATGATTCTTGTCGGGGCCTTTTTTCCTTAGGGACCTATGGCGTGGAAGTTGGAAGTACAGTGGTTGGGGGAACCTACTATTCCACTTCGATGAAGGTGTCAGGCATCCACACTATCTGATTGACAAATTTTTCAATTTCGGGCTTGGACTCATGAACATACGGGATGTTTTTATTTTTCACCCACATTTCTGAAATGATCCCGCATGGATCATAGTGCCATGGGAAACTCATAAAGAATTTCATTTCTTTCAACATTCTGTCAGCTTCTTCCCCGACGCCTCAACTGTTGCAGATGAAGGAGCCAATCTACCCCTTGATTCGAAGCTATTGTTTTTTCTTCAAAGATACAAAATGAATATCATCTGAATTCATGATCTGCCTTATGTATTCTAAAGAAAAGATTCTTACCAGCACATATTTGGGCAGCTTGTAGGGCGCCAACTCTGATCTCAGTGTGGTTTTGATATAGGTACCAATCTCCGGTCTTTGAGTTGTCCGAGAGATGCAGAATTCTCTGGACTTCATCGTTTATTCTAGGCTCGGGCCTGTTGCTCAACATGCTTACCACCGGGTGGTAAAACAGATCGATGAAAGCCTTGAAGCTATACTCTGTGGAGTTGTGCTTCAGCAAAGAGGTCCATGTTGTGACTAGCTGAGGCCTTCCATCTGCATCCATTTTCTGCATAGAAAAACTGAATTTATCTACTTGAAAGTAAACAAACATGTAAGCCAATATAGACGAGTATCTAAACATGCCTTCCGTGCCAAAATTCACCAATTGTTCATGAATATTGTCGGCCAAGAAGGTACTGAAATCAAACTGTGTGGTGGGTTTTTCGTCAGTGGAGAAAATGGATAGAAAAACCAGAATGGGCTCATCTACCCATTGGTTAGAATAGTACCCTAAGAGAGCACAAAGGGAGGAAATGACCTGGTTTCCCTTGGTGGAGAATATGGATGATGGGTAAGGGGGATTTGTGGAAGGGAATTGAGCGGAAGTGGGAAGGAAGAGCTTGAATATCTGAGCTCTCTTGGGAAAAGTCATTTTCTGATACAGCTCTGTAAAGATTTCTAGGTTGAAAGGAGCCGCAGAGTCTGCACGGGGAATTTGCATCATTTGGTCTATGTCTTCGGGAGTGATGAAGAACAGGGTGTCTCCGGATGAGGATACGAAGGCCCTTTGTTCGGGAATATAATGTCCTTGGTATTTAAGGGCAAATTCGGGAAAGTGGTGGATCTGGGGAAAAAGGTACAGGGGCAAATTGGACTCCCAGAGTCCAATTTCATCGCTCTGGTCCAGGAACACGTCCCGGAGCCATGACTGGAGATCTGAAAAATCAAAGTCGCAAATGGTATCTGCAATCAATCTGTCTTTGTCGACCAATGGGATTTTGTCGAGGTCGATAGGAGGCGGGAGAAAAGGATTCTCCTCTCCTTCTGCTTGTCTTGGCTTTGGCGCCATCTCAGCAACAGTACCTGCAATAAACAAGAAGTTAGTGGGGTCGACTGACTGTGGATGAGGGCGACGAAAATGCAATGGAGGAGTAAGATGTAAATTTATGGTGTAATGGGAGGAAATGAATGTAGAGGGAATAACAGTAGTTTTATTTAAAACTGGGGTCGGTTGAGCGTGGGAGACAGGTCAACAGGATAACGGGTATGTTATCCTGTAATAAATGGACAACGGGCCACTTGGGGGTGAGATGGCAGGTGACGGTGGCCAAAACATACGGACAGGTGACGTGGAGGCTAGGGATTGGAGGTAAAAGTCACAATAAGGGGCTGGTCAAGAGTGAAAAGGGTAAGGGATTGACAGCAGTTATGGGATGGGACATAACTCGGGAGCAAGTGGAACAAGTGGAAAATGATGTCCATGAGTGAAGGGGGCTGTCAGATAGCAGATGGGGATGTAACTACGGGACCAATAGGCTGACGCCACATATGACAAGGGGCCCGCCATAGGAGAATAACCATTCTGGACCCCTCCCTTTGGTTAAAAACAGATCATCCAGGGGGGTTCGAATTCCATTGTAGACCGTTGATCTGCGCGCCCGTTTCCTGGCCATAGATCTTAGCACATCCTTTATTACTCATTCTGGACCCACCCCCCTCCATTAAAGGCAGAACGGACGGGGGGGTCCGTAATCAAATCTGGGCCTTTGATTTTAGCGCTTATCCCTGGGCCGTCCAAATGTGCACAATTCTTATTACCTATTCTGGACCCCCCCCTCCATTAAAGGAAGAACGGATGGGGGGGGGTCCGGAACGCTCTGTGAACCGTAGATCTAAGCACCACGATCACGACCGTTGATAAGTGACGGAAATATAAATTAGGAGCGGAGAAAACATTTGTTGGGAAAACTTAGGATAAGTGTATCTTATGGGTTTTTTCACAAACGTTTCACATAGACACCACCAAGGGGCTTCAACCAAACTATCTCTTAGGCTTTTGAGACATGATGCGACATTTTTACATCAAGCTAGTTTTATTGGGGTGAAACAAATGAAGCAACTAACCTACATGCTAACCTATCTTCCTATGACAATTAACCCAGATTAAACTGTTAGGTTAAGAAATTACTCTACCCTAGGGCTATCTAACCAGGATTAGACAGTCTGGTTAGATTTATTCACTAATCTAACTTACACTTTGGCTAAGATTAAACTGTTTAGCCAAATCATTCACTACCCTATCAACATTAAATTGAAAAATAACTTGGCCATGTTTGAAAGGTATGGCCAAGTTACTATTATTGCATGGGGCTTTTATTTCAATTCTTTTATGCCCTCTTTTTTTCTTTTTTTATTCTTTTTCTTTT
>JZKD02S0320395.1:27928-68749 GCA_000966675.3 Picea glauca
GACTTTGTCACTTTACTTTATCATTTAAATAATGATTTCTTCTTTTAGGTCACTTTGACTTCTTTGACCTTGGGGGCTTCAAGCCTTCATGTGGGTGTCCTTCATCTTTGTAAGGCCATAACTTTCAAACCATGAGGATTTATATGACATTCCACATACCACCAAAAATGGCATGACAATCACTATCCATCTAGGATAGTTTCACCAACAATTTCCTTGATCTTCATCTCGTTATTCCAAATACAAGCATGGGTCCTCCAACCATTCTTCTAGGATAACTCAATCTACAAAGCATCTTCCCGTGAGGGATTTCACCTTAAGGGGACCACTTTGGAGTTCATACATTTGTGCAACTTATCAATCATGATAAGACAATAATGAGAGCATGGGTCCTCCAACCATTCTTCTAGGATAACTCAATCTACAAAGCATCTTCCTGTGAGGGATTTCACCATAAGGGGACCACTTTGGAGTTCATCCATTTGTGCACCTTATCAATCATGATAAGACAATAATGAGTCATCTATACATTTGTCCAATAATGCATCATATACCAATGAAACCACATCGATACATCTTCATCACGTATCAATGAAAACTCATTGATCCATCTTCATCATATCAATGACAACTCATTGATCCATATTCATCTATGCATTCTCATCAAGAATAATACATATTACATTACTTCAATGATTAATCAATCAATCATTTGGCATCAATCAATCACTTAAAATCAATCAATGACATCAATCAATCAAACCATTGGCATCAATGACAACATGATCCAACAGGGATTTTGCGCTCGAGAACATCTCCCAGATTGGCAGAGACACTGGGATGATTGCATCCAAGAAGAGACTTGGGAGGAGTCTAAGAGAAGAAAGAAGGGAAGCAGTGATGAGAACTTGGCTTTTGTCAGTAAGATAAGGAAGGGAAAAGAAAAGAGTTCTAGCAAGAAGGGTAACAATGATGGAAGATCATCACGATCAGGGAAGAAGAAAGACTTGAGTAAAACAAAGTACTTCTCATGTCATAAGAATGGACATTATGCATATGAGTTTACAAAGAAGAAGAAGAAGGGTCAAGGAACGATGCAGATAGAAACATAAGTAGGGTCACACTTGATGAGTTTTCATTGAAGTTTGAGAAGGATTACTCATTGTTTTCTTTCCTTTTTACCAACACAACTATGAGGAGTGTTGGTTTCTTAGACTATGGTGCATCTCTCCATATGAAAGAAGCACAAGATTTATTTAACAACCTGATGGAGAGGGACTCAGATGTTCATGTGGAGCTTGGTGATGATGCTAGGTATGTAGTGAAGGGAGAGGGAACAATTATGTTCTAGCTTGAGTCAGGAGGTTCTTTGGATTCCCATGATATGCTCTATGTACCAGGTTTGAAGAATAATTTTCTCTCAGTCTCAGCTATGGAGGACATGGGTTTTATCATTACTTTCCATAGAGGGCAAGTACTCATACATCAAAATAAATCTATCTCGGACAACATAGTGATTTTTGGGGTTAGAGAGGGAACTTTATACATGTTGTAGGGAAATCCTATTAAGGCTTTGGCACACGACAATGACAACCTATATGAGTTGTGGCATGGGAGGTTGGGACACCTACTCAAATGGGCATTTTCAATTTTGAGGGGGATTGTTACAGGTATTCCAGATTTCATTACTGAGAAGCAGGGAGTGTGTAGAGGGTATTCTCTTGGTGAGAATGGCAAGGCTGATTTTCCAAGCAATGAGAGTAGGTCCAAGGGGATATTGGATATTGTACATTCATATGTGAGTGGGTCAATGTTAATAGAATCAGTACAGGGATCATCATACTATGTGATGTTTATTGATGACTTTTCTAGGAAAACCCATATCTTCTTTATGAATAATAAGGATGAGGTCTTTAGTCGGTTTCAAGAATTTAAAGCTTAGGTGGAGAACCAGACAGGGAAGAAGATCAAGGTCTTGAGTTCATATAATGGGGGAGATTACACCTCCAATCAGGGATGATTTTAAGGATGGAAATTTATTTTGAAATGTAGAAACCTTGGTGAATATTACTAATCCTTCATATGCCAACTATAAATGATTGGTGATATTTTTGTAAAAATATTCAAATTTCTAAGGATTTTATATAGTTTTTATAAAATTTTGGCGATTTTTAAGGTAAAATAATTTTATCCTATAGAATTTGGGCGAATTATTTTTAAAATAGCGAATCTCGTTTTTGGAAAAACCATGGAAAATTAGCCCATGAGCGAAATTTAGCCCCTAAAATCATCCCTGCCTCTAATGACTTCAAGTATTTATGCAAGGAGGATGGGATCAAGAGGGAGCTAACAGTCTCATACAACCCTCAACAAAATGGGGTTGTAGAGAGAAAGAATTGATCCATCATTGGTTCTTCCAGGGCCATGATACATGACCAGGAGTTGCCTATGGATTTGTGGGTAGGGGTGTGTTACACAATGATATATGTGCATAAAAGGAGCCCTTGCATGATATTAGGGGAGAAGATGCTGGAGGAGAATTCTCAGGAGTGAAGCTAGAGATTGGACATTTGAGGATCTTTCTTTGTCCAATGTACATCCATGTTCCTGTGGAGAAGAGGACGAAGTTGGAGCCTTCAAGATAGAAGGGTATATTTGTGGGGTATAGTGAGACCTCAAATGCTTGCATGATCTTCATTCCAATGCAACATAAGAAATTTGTGAGAAAATATGTTAAGTTTGAGGAGAATTTTGCATCTAGGATATCTCGGGAGTCATCATCAGTGATAGAGGACGATGAGCAATAGGATTTGAAGGATGAGTAGAAGTTAGCAGTTTAGACTTCAAGTGGGGAGGAGGATTTACCCCCTTCCAGTCCTATCAGGAGACCTAGGTGGATATTATAGACATTGCATGAGGTTGGTGAGGATCCTAGGAGTGCAGTCAGAGAGCACAAACCTCAAAGGAAGTTTCTGAACTATATGGCACTTATGAGTTGCATCATTGATGTTGAGCCTTCTAATTTTCAGGAAGCATTATATTAGAAGGTATGAAAGGATTCCATGGTAGAGGAGTATACCTATATTATAAGGAATGATGTTTGGTACATAGTGTTGAGACTAGAGGGGAAGTCAGTTGTGAGTTCCAAGTGGTTCTACAGGATCAAGCATGCTACATATGGTGGCATCAAGAAGTTCAAAGATAGGTTTGTGGAAATAAGGTTCCAGAAAGAGGGAGTGGACTACAAGGAGAAATTTTCTCTAGTCACTAGGTATGATTTTATTTGAGTTGTTATTTCTATTTCTTTAGTTATGAGGTGGAGGATACATCAGATGTATGTGAAAACAACTTTCATCAATGGGATCATTGAGGAGGAAGTATACATACAGATACCTTAGGTATTTGAGGTACATGGGAGGGAGTCTCATGTGTGTAGGCTTAAGAAATCCTTGTACAGACTCAAACAGGCACACATGGTGTGGTATTCCACGATTGATAGATACTTGCAGAGTATGGGATTTACCAAGAGTGAGGTGGATCCTAACTTGTACTTCATACTTGTTAGGGTGGATCCACTCATCTTGGTTCTGTACATTGATGATTTATTTCTCACAAGTGCAGAGGAGCTTATTGCAGGGTGCAAAGAAAATTTGGCTACTGAGTTCGAGATGAAGGAAATTGGCTTGATGCATTATTTCTTTCTAATAGAGGTATGGTAGTTATCCGGAGAGATATTCCTTGGATAAGGGAAGTATACAATATATATATTGAAGATATTCAGGATGGAGGATTGTAGATTAATGGATACTCCTATGGATACCAATTTGAATAATTTTCTCACTTTAGATTCAGAGTTGGTGGATCCTAGG
The DNA here is from genome assembly GCA_000966675.3 of Picea glauca. Taxonomy (NCBI): domain Eukaryota; kingdom Viridiplantae; phylum Streptophyta; class Pinopsida; order Pinales; family Pinaceae; genus Picea; species Picea glauca. The sequence goes on from JZKD02S0320395.1 coordinate 31,798, forward strand.
ATATATAGGAAGTTGATAGGTTCCTTGATGTATTTGGTCAATACCAAGCCATATATATGTTTTTCTATCAACACCTTGAGTCAGTCGCTGGTGGAGCCGAGGCAAGTGCATTGGATAACAACGAAGCATGTTCTCAGGTAGTTGAGTGGTATGGTGGAGTATGGAATGAGGTATCTTGGAGGAGATGGAGTGGAGTTGTAGGGATATGCTGACTCAAATTGGGTAGGGAGTGAAATAGATAGAAACAACACCTCAAGGTGCTTCTTCAACTTAGGATCAACAATGATTACCTAGTCAAACATGAAGTAGAATTTTGTAGCACTCAGTTCTACATAGGCATAGTATATGGTAGCGAGTATGTCTAACTATGAAGCCATTTAGCTTCACAAATTTCTTACAGGTTTATTTGTATGGATAACTATGAAGCTATTTATATTCACAACTTTATTACATGTTTATTTGATTAGGAGTTGGAGCCTACGATGATATATTGCAATAATCAGAGTTGTATCAAACTCTTGGAGAATCCAGTATTCAATGACAGGTCCAAGCATATAGAGATCATACACCATTATTGGAACATGTAGTTCATTTGTAACCTCACCTTTTCAGATTGATTGGGTCGACGATCGACTAAACCCTCGGTTGACCATGTCCATTTATGGATTCCCAATCCATGTTTTATGGATAGGTGTAATCGAAATCACCTGAGCTATTGAGTTTTGTATATGACCAAACCTATTTATAGACAATCTTTCTGATTGGTCTAACATCATCTCAGACTGTCAGATCATATTAGGAGATCTTCTCTCACTCCTTGAGTGACTTTTTCTTCAGTGCTATTGTGTCTTTTGACACCACCATTGTCTCTCGGATCCGTTGTCCTCTACGTTCAATCCTTATTCTAGCATGGTGTCATATATGATGGTTCCTTGATCTCGAGATCATATAAGGAAGACTTAGATTCAAATGAGACAATGTTGAAGCCATTTTGTATGTAAATTTTTTATTTTCGAGTAAAGAATGGTCGATGACTTGAAATGTGTTATCGAGAATTTGCAAATATTGATATCAATGGAGTTATATCATGATTTATCTATTGGATATGGATAGTGTTTCTTGCGTTCCATCGACTAGTGGTTAAAGGTTCACTTTTCCTGGCTAAAATTTGTTTGGAAATGGATGAGAATTTTCTCAATTGGGTTTTCTATACAATGGTTGATCCATGGGATAAAATATTGTTTACTTGTTTCCTTCCTTGACTAGACATCATCTTGATTATCAATCTCAAAGGATATAAAACCCTCGATCAAAGAACCCTTGACCTCCTTGCTGCTCGACTTGATGTACAACATGTGTATATCTCGAATCCACTTGCAAGTTGGAAACTCTACATCAGATTTCTCTCTTCCTTCCCAAATGCAGTTGATCTATTTGACCAAGCCATTATGCAACATGACAAGGATTGAATATCATCTTCCTAAGCCAGGGTGACTAGTGTGTGATGCATATTCATTGGTGTTTCATTTGGAAAGGATATCTGATGAGTCACTTGAGCCACATCCAACAAGCGTGAGAACCCTCATCTGGTGCAAACCTCCCAGGATAAACTTAATGTAGGCTCAACCTAAAGTCGACTATAAACCATTGGAGTTCAACTTGACTTGATTATTATTCTGGTCAAAACCCTCAACCACTGGTTGAATCAATGTGCAGATTCAACGCAGATTTGATGGAAACTACCTTTCTGACTAACCTGCATACATGAAAGAAGAACCTAATGTAAGGTTTGACCTGGCTCCCTATGGTGGCACCTTGCATAGAAGACATGAACTAAGGATGGCTTGGAGATGGATTTGAATCCTGCATTGGATGCCCGACAAATATAAGGTGTATTTTTTTCCTTCCATTGCTTGATATTTATGTGTGGCTCTCCTTATTGCATGATTATTTTATTTTGATATATGTTGCATAAATTGGTGAATTATTTTCTTGTACGACTGATATAGAACTGACTTAGTGTACATCTCCCAACCTCTTGTTGTGGTCGACCTTCTGCTCACTCCTTATTTTGGATATTTGATGCTTGGACACTGACCTTCATCGACAAAGGGCATGTTGGATGAAGATGAAGCTCTAATTCTTTAGAAGTTGCAATAAATCTATGGGAATAAGGCTCTTTCCTTGGAATAATCTCACAACCGACTTCATGGAGAAGTCACCGCCTTACAAAATGTCATTACACAGTTGTAGACTAAAAAACAAAGATTGAACAATGAACTGAAGACAACCCATACCCAGCTGAAAGATGAGGCTACCCTCTTTCAAACCATCCTTCTACAATGGTTTTATGAGAAATCTAGAAATATTGTTGACCTAGAATAGACTATAGAAACTATATTTCAAGATCTAGTGGATGATTTTAGTGATAAAAATGATCTTGTGGATGATCTCATGAAAGAGGTGAAAGTCCTTTATCATTAAAATATTTCCCTAAAGACAGAGAATGCGGGATGGAAAAATAAGTTAAAATATGCAGAAGACATGTTCCAGACAGCTGCGACTGAGCACTCTAGAATAATTGTTTCTATGGGGAACACTACTACTGGATTTTTATGGACTCTTGCAAATGAATTTGAGGAGAAGTCTAACCTTATTGAAGAATTGGAGGAAGAATTGAAATACATTCCTCATACAACAATGAGCACAAATGTTACCTAGTTAATGGAAGAAAATACCCAGTTGTCTCATGAGGTTTCCCACTTGCACGACTCCATTGATGAACTTCATGAAGAAGTTGCACCTCTTCAAGAAGATAACAATCAATTGTTTGATGAGTACCATACATTGAAGGAAGATTACAATTCCATACTGCTGCAGTTGACTAAGAAGGATAAGACTCTTTAGATATTTCAAACTGTTAATGTTGAGACCACTGCTGAGAAGAATGTTGATACTGTTGAGCTGCCAAGCTCACCCATTTCTTATCTACCCCTAGATTCTATTTGTAAGAAAGATGTTGTCAATTTATTCTTTGAAATTGTTAATTGCATTTTTTCACCCATCTTTGAAAAACATACTATAGGTTTAGGATCAAGACTACTCAACAAGATGGGATATACCAGAGGAGGACTTGGAAAGAATGGACAGGGTATTGTTGCTCATATTATGCCTGAGATGCTACCACCAATAACATGCATTGGATATGATGTTGTTTTTTCCTCCTTGTCTACACTGCCCTCGCTGCTAATAGGGAAGATTTTTTGTTGCGGGTGGAATTTAGATTGATGAGAAATCCCCTGAACTGATTGATGAAGTGGTTGTTCCTAACATGCCAGATTCTAAGAATATTATTATTGATGACGTTTCTATTGATATATCAGGTTGTTTTGACCATGATCCCATATATCTTTATCAACTAGCACAAACCTTTGTGCCTTATCGTCATCCTCTCCACCATAGACATGGAAATCATGCTTTTAGGTCTTTACAGAAGAGATGTGAAAGAAAAAACTGTGGAATTGTTCTGACTACCAGGATTGACTATGGTTGGATTGATGAGTGGTCATGGGTGCATCCGAATAGATGTTTGAAGAGTTCCTACCATTGTGTTTCATCAGTTATTCAGAAGCACAACAATCCTCTTCATTATTGATGCTTTGCAGTGGTCCACCACTGGGTTCGACCCAACTTGAAAACTGACTGGAGTTTGACTGGAATATTGGTCGACTGGGATTTGAACCGACTTGGAAGTCGACTGGAGGTGTTTCAACTATGAATTTGTCGACTGATTTTTGACTATATATTGTCTATTGATTGGTGTGTTTCGATGAAGATTTGTTTTTTATGCTTCGACCGCTTAGTTGTGTTTAAGGGGAGGATTAATTGAATTTTTTGATGTATAAACCCAACTGATGAGTTGTGTGTTGACTCGACTGCTTCTTGTTGAATCAACTTGGATGGATGAGACCGAACAAACCATGTTCTATTTTGTTTTTGGGATTTGTACTTCTTCTTATTGTACCTATTTGGATGCAGAGACTTACTGTACCTATTGTGGGAACAATGGAGAATTTATTACTTTGAAACAATACTTAACCAAATATTTTCATGGTGATCCAGACTCACATAACCACATAAACTGGTGCAATACTTTTTATTGTAGATTGGCGAAATAGATGTTAATTCTGTTTCAATAGTTGGTAATATTGAAATAGTTGTTAATTTTATGCATTATCCCACCTCCACCTTTTATGCCCCCGATCCCTACCAATCTTCAGATTCTGGTTCCCATGGCTTCTCTCTTTTATGTACCTCTCTTTTTAGATATAAATGTGTTTTTTTTTTACTTTAAAAAATACTTAAAACAAAAGTTTCTACTCTTATATCAACAAAATGGTATCAAATATAATACTACCATATAGTTATTCTTGTTAAAAATTTAATTTATCCACCAAAGCAATTTTAGCATGCTTTGCAAAAATAATTTCAGTAACAAATCTAAGACATTGTAATTTGACTTAGGGTTTTTCCCTTTAGATTTGTATTTAGATCTTAATTTTCATTTTTAAATCATCATTTCATTGCAAACATGTGTCACACCTTTTGGTAAAAGGTATGGAAAGAAGGCAAAGATACCAATGTCTCATAAAGAAAACTGAGTTAATGCAATTTCTCCTTTTCCACACTCTCTCAAATGAGAGCATATACACAAAGTTGAAACCTATTTTTTAGGCTATCCTTGTTTCACAATATTATCTCTTTATTCATATTTATGCATGATTACATTCAGTGAAAGCGGAACAATGTGTAAATATGAAAAATAAAATAGTCATCCTCCATAGAAGGGAAAATGTGAATTGACCTACACTTTGGTTTAGGTGAATCAAAAAACAATCTAGCAGAAGCCTTGGCCTTATACCAAGGGTTGAAAATCCTCAAATTAAAGGAGATTAGGTCCCTTATAGTTATCAATGAATCTTTAATTATTATTCGACAAATGAAAAAATCGATCCCCTTGCATACCACAAGTATCTCTAGATTAATCTTCAAAATCTAGGGGATAGTGAGGAGTTTCATCTATGTTGATTTCTATCAGGTCCTTAGATATCCCAACATCCAAGTGAACTACATGGAAAACAAAGGAGTGTGATTGAATCAAGGAATGTGAATTCAAAATGGGGGGGATCTTACCTTAGATTTCATCCCATTAAGTTCTTCAAATCAAACATTAGAATTGGTATGTAGTTTGGAATGAAGGACAAGTGGTGTATCTCTTTAATTCAAATGGGACGGGCTATAGAAATATCCCCTCCCCCCGTACTCTCCATTCATACAATAAAGCTCAGTCGAGTGAGTGATTTAAATCCTAATGAGATGGGTTCATTCAACAAATATAGGATTTTGTTCCTTCTCCACCTTTGGTGGAGTTTTAGTGCAGTCATCCTAGTAATATCTCCATTGACTCCAACATCTATCTTTTGTTGCATGTCAAATTTATGGGCCTAGTGTATCCTCTATAGTGGGTTTCAAATCATATTGTTTCGAGTTAAATGAGTGGTCTCCAATCAATATTTTCCATTTATCTAGTGCAGTTAGCTTGAATCCCTCTATCATGGAGGGTCATCGTCATAATATTTCTTATGATCCTTGTGAAATTGCAAATCTTCATTGAGTTCAATGGAGGATTGCACACAAAACTAAGGATTTACATGTATCAATTTTCCATTGAGAAATAACATAATTTCTTCTAATATTGAAACTTAGTTAGTCAAGAATGAAAACTTGGAAGCAAGGGTGACCATCTAACACAAGCAAATCAAGAATCTTAGTGCAAAACACATCATGCAATACAAATTGATTTTGGGTTTATAAAGGAGCTCTCACTCTATGGCTTCTCTTCCAAAAGAAAAAGTCTTTATTGGGTATAACATATCAGATATTAAGGAGGATGATATTGTCCTACAAATCCAAGGGGATTTCTAATACAATAATGCATTTCTAGAAATCAATGAAGTTATCAAGCAAGAAGACCACGGTGAATTTTTATGTTTTACAAAATAATGTTTTTTCTTGGCCAGTATATTATACCTTATAAGTGTAAGTTTTATGGTTTTGCGGAAAACATTGTAAGGATGGCTTAGTTTGAAGGTGTAATTTCTACAATTTTGGGAATCCCAATCATCAAAATTTCTCTAGTTGATATGTATTATCATGCTATATGGTGCAACTACAACTTTCTTTCAATGCAGTCAATACCCATTTCAGTTTTTGTTCTTTTAAATTGTTGTTGCACCAAGAAAGATTACCAGTGGAAAATCTAATAGTATTAAGAAGTGAATTAAGAAACTACACAATACCTTAGTATAAGAGATGAGGCAAGAATGTGATATAACATTAAGAAGAGAAAATTATCCCCCAAAAGGAAATATTATCAAGGTAAAAGTGTTTCCTTGAAAGTTGAGCAATAAGGAAAACATCATAATAATTAAAGTAGACAAGTGTAATGCCACGGTTTTGCCAGAAAAAAATAAGACTATGATAGAAAAATGATGGAGCACCTCACAACTAGTGGGACTTATAGAAAATTGGACTGTTATCTCAAAAAAAAATTGTTAAAATATGTAATAAGGTAATTAAGGAGTTGTCTCTTGAGAAGAATATATAAAATAAACTAACTCATCATAACATGATGATTCTTGGAATTTATCGATTTCCTAAAATCCACAAGGATCGTGTTCCAATAAGGGATATCATAAATTAGGAGTGGCAGGTGCAAGGGGTTTCTCTATAATCCTGGAGGAAAAGTGGTAGTTACTTATGCTTGGGGTCTTGGTCAAGATTCAAAAAATCATGAAAAAACATATGCACTCTTGCATGGTATTATTTTAGCCAAGGAAGCCAAGGTCAATACATTGATATTCATTTGGGATTCCATGGTGCCCATCAAATCAATGCTAGGTAAAATTTATCAATTGGATAACAAGTTCATAGTTACCATTGCATGATAAAAAAATGAGGCAAGATCCTTGCTCAAATCCTCATTCTATCATGTGAATTGATATTTGAATTCAACAATAGATCTCTAGGCTAAGAAATCCATTGAACTAAGATTAGGAGAATATGTAAAAAATGGGGATCATTCTAGTTGCATCATCCCCTAAGATTTGATATGGTTAGGCACATCAATCAAACATTAAAATATCACATGAACCAAAAACTAATATATCAACTCATTTGCATCAATATGGGAGTAACGAGGAAATGCCTTAGCCTCCACAACATTCTAGCAATTAACATGGCTCGAGTTATTGAATGCCTTGGTATGCATAATTGTCGGCCCTACGAGATACTGGAGAGTTCCAGCTATGGAATTCAGTGTGAATGTGTTCTAGATATGGAGGCAAATGAAAACATGGTAAATTTTATATCCACACTTGAGTTGCATGTCGTGCCTAGTTATAATATTTCAAATTAGGGAAATCTTCAAAGGAAGGTGGTAAGGGTGGTAGGTCTAGTTTATGGTGAAGGAATTTTTATTTCATCTCGTGGAAAAGGTTCTCTGAATTATGGGTTGCATCTCTCTTTCAACCTGGTTCTCTTTTTTGTGTTCTCCTTCCTAGAATTGCCTACAAGGGGGAATATCATGGGAAAAAGCATGATCTAGTGTCTATTTAGTTTTCAAGTCTCAAACGGCGAGCAAGGTGCTTGGTTACTTCTTCTTTGTTTTTTTGGGAAAAATACTCATTATTTACCCCCCATATCTTGCCTGGCTCAGATAAATCACAGGGGATTCACCTTGTAGACCAATATCTTATCACATTCATTCATAAAAGTGGTTTTAAAAATGTGAAAAATAAAGTCAATATTGTTAGAAATTATGATCCAAAATAGTTAACTTAGGACTTTAGTGAATAAAACATTAATGTAAAAGGACACCTACACACTCATGTGATTATGTGAGGTGTCCAAGTTAGTTCTAGATAACAATATTTTTATTTATTGATTTTGGGATATTTAAACCCATTTTCTATTATACGTGAGGTGGAGTTTTGGCCCTTAGCCCTCAAGTCTTATTGTTGTAATATTTTTCCTTCATTAATAAAATCTATGAGTCTGAGGACACTTATCAAAGTGGTATAAGAGCACCCATTGTTGGGATATGTTGACGTGTTAAAGCCTACATCTGCCATTGAATAAGGTGAAGGAGTTTTGAAGGATTCGGGCTATCGAATAACGAAACTTTAATGGTGAGTTTTTTTTCCTATTCTGATTTTTCGGGGGAAAAATCAAGAATTTACTTTCTGTTATGATTGGATTCAAGTGTACCAAGATCTATGCATCTACACTTATTTTTTGGATTTGAAAATGTTTTTCAAAGATCTGGGATCTTATTTATAAATTTTAGTTTACATAAGAATGTGGTTGGTTTCTTGAGTTTATTATCAATCTTCTCATCAACCTACATACTGAGGTTTCCTTTCCACCCTACCATATTCTCTTGGTGTTGGTCTGACTGTAACTTTTTTTTAATGTAAATAATATCCAAACTGGATTTTTCATAAGAGACAAATAATTATTTTTTTTTTCATTCCATTGCTTCTCTTCTTATTTCCTTCATTCATAGAGAGCGCACATAATAAACCAACAACCGATCGGTGCAAACCATAGTTGGTATCATTCATCGGGATCATTTTCTATTATTGTTCTCTGTGTTGGATATCTAGTTGGATGGCATTGGCATATCATAGGGATCTATAACATCAATGGGCCATCACAACAAGCGAGTATCTATCTCTTCTCTTCTACAATTTCAATAGGAGTCAAATTTTGGGAAGCGATTGCAACTTGAGTGTTGGTGCTATGAATGATTTGGTGTGAGTGTCAATGGTTTTGACAAAAAATATCTATTAATTGTGGATTGTGATCATTATATAAACAATAGTAAAGCAATTCATGAAGAAATGTGTTTCATGATGGTGGATGGAACGATGAATTTTGTTTAGAAGTTTCCTTTTGTTTGCATTTTAATTGGGATTACGATTGGTCACTATACCTAACTTCTCCATAGATTATGTACAAACTCGGTGAAACCCTAATGCAATATCATTAAATAAATTTTATTTGAGTGGTTTATTTGTAATAACAGGTATAGTGAGCAAAGGTTCGACTCCATAATGAACTTGGCATTTATTTACACTATTTTTGTAAGAGTGTGGAAATCACAACATGTATTCAGATTATTAGTGTTTATTAGAGCATAGTAAAGCTCAATCAAACACTTTTTTTTATGAGACTATACTTGGGTCAAGGCCAAGTCCTTATTGTTGATGTGTGTAACATCAGACATGTACTTCCACATTGGCTTGGTGACTAGCATGTGGAAGTCGTCCAAAGTCTTCTAAGTGTGAGACTTTATTTTAATTAAAGTAATTATTGAAGTAAAGTGATTTTATTAGTGAGGTGAGTTTTATTTAAGGAAATGCTTCAATTAGCATTAGTGAATTGAATAGTAGTCGTTGATCTCAAGTGAGTTAAGAAGTAATATCAATTTTCAATCACTTTGGAGATTAGGGTTAGTTCATTTCTAAATCTTATAAAAGAAAGGATAGGCTAAAAGGGAAGATACTTTTGGTGAGAGACCAAGGTGGAGTCATTGGAGAGTGTAGAAGCAAAGAAGGACTTTTTCTTACACATTGTATGAGTGAGTGAGATATCATAGATTGGGTGAAGAGTGTTTCATCCAAGTGTTCATGCAGAGAGAGTTGGTTCATGAAGGACTGTGATTCAAAGATATCTTGGATAGGTGGAGAAGGAATTCCATCTACAGATCTAGAAAAAATAAGAGAGAGGGCACTTGTACAACAAAACTATTGATCGTTGCAGACAATACAATTTTTATAGTATGGGTCATGCATATAGCACGAGTTTTAGTGTTACAGTCATATAGATAGCAAAGAACAGTGCATGTATTAGGGTAACAGTTGTGTTTGTTTCCATACAAAGATTGCACAACATGTTTGGCAACAAATCAGCCAATCAAGTGCATATGTACTTTGTCTCTTTTCTATTTGGGCCATTTTCCTAGTAAGGGATCCCTTGTAAGCTTTGAGGATATTTGAATGATAATATTAGTTGATGGGAAGAATATCTTTGTGTATTTTGTGAGATTTTGGTTTCCTTATTTATGCTTCCATTGTAATGTTTAATTGATAACTCAATTATTCTTTGATTCAATAAGTGATTTATTTGGAAGTAATTGTCAGGTGCTGGGTTGAGGGATACTTCAACATGGCATCAAAGCACATGCTGTAAGAGGAAGCTAGATCTCATATTCATAGAAAGGGATAAAATATATTTCATACCTGCAAGGAGATCTTATTAGATTGATAACTAGTGGTAAGAAATCGAAGGAGATATTTCAGGGAAATAATTCTACTGTAGTTAGATCAAGAACAACATTTTGTTACAGGTCATGCATACCACATGGAAAAATTCATGTATTATCATAAAAATCATGCTTTTAGGGTAGATAGCCTGGGAATATATCGTATAGGAAAATACAGGGGTAGTTTCAATAGAGGGTTATCAGATCATATCTTGGAGACATCAATTGGATTGTGATTTGAGGATATGTTGGATGGGGTTTCCAACTACAGCCCTTGGAAGGAGAGGATCATGTTGGTGTTGGTGGAAAATAGGATATAGGAATTTGTTAATGCCCATATCACTCCTCCAACAGATGTGATATAACTGATTATCTTACGCAGACTAAACCTCTACCTCGACCAGAGTCTCTACGCTAACCTCCCGGTCTTAACGGATCGTTCTAATTTCACCTTCAAGCCGGAGTGACTCTTTTGATTCCTCACTAGAATCTCTGTTAAAAACCCGGTCCATAGGTCCTTCCCTTATATGACTGCAGTCCCTTTCAGGTTTTTGTGACTCAAGTGCCTGACCTCTTGGTCTCTCGACTCCCAAAGTGTCGATTCCCAAAGTGCCAAAATGACCTTGCCTTTCGAGATTTTCCAGAAACCCTAGATTGTTGCCACATGTCCCCTCAAGATGGACGGTCCTCGTCACTTCACGATTTCGGGAAATCAAATGCCTATGGGTTCTTTCCCTCGGAACTCACAAAGTTCTGACATCCGACCTCCTATATGATGAAGTGACGTCAACTGGCCCCACAATGGAGATTTCCACCTTGTCGGGATTCCGGACTTCGTGTTTTCGAAATGTGTGTGCTTCTTGTCTCCAGGATTCACGAAATGCTAAACACCGATAAGCCGATGGAATTTTCTATCAGGATTTTCCCCAAACTCAAGGATTTCTTCCACGCGTCCTCCTATGATGGACGGTCCTCAATCATTTCGTGATTTCACGATTTCAAATGCTCCGGACATCTCGTCTTCAGGTTTCGCGAAATGTCGAATTCCGATATGCCGATGGCTCCTGATCTCCGCCATGTGTCCCAACCTATGGATGAATCAGATCTATTTCGAGGTTTTAATCATGGAGTGACACGATCTCCTCCCCTCGAGATTTTCGATATCCCAAATTCTAAAGTCCCGATATCCCGATGCCTTTCGGGACTTTTGCTCTGCTTGCGAGGGTTTAAACCCTGGGCAACTCCCGTCAGATCCTATGAGTGACGGGTATCTAAGTGAGGGTCGACGGCCCATGATATCCTGAGCTTGAAACTGGGGAAATAGTCATAACCCCCTTGCTTCTCTGTTAGATCTGACGGCTGGCAGGACTTCACAAATTCTTTATGGAGAATTTCAATCGTTCATCTCTTCCCTTGAGAACCTCCGTGAAATTTAAATAAAATATTTTTCTGCATGGAACTTGTCCCCCTGTAGCATGATGTCACTGCACCTCCTTTCAATTCTTCAAGGCACTTAACCTCTTTCTTCCCTTCGACAAATTCGAAGGTTCGAACCCTTTTTAGGGTTTTCTCGACTTCAATTCTTTCAGAGAAACTCCTGCTAGCACTCCTTGCGGCAGACCTTCAAACACTTTCAAGTGTTTAAATCCTTTTGACTCTGCGCACTCCCTGCAGCAGCAGTCTCTCAACAATTCATTCAGGTTACAAACCCCTGAAGCTTCACTCGGCCTGTGCACACTCTACATGGCTCCTATGCCTAACTTCACCTTTGAGGAAATGATAACAAAATCTATCCTATCTGAGCTTTCAGAGACAAACCTCCAAACCCCTTGTCAACACACTCCTTGCGGACAATTCAACTACACTCCTTATAGGAACTCTCGCTCAGACAGAGAAACAATTAAAACTCATTTCCTAACCCTTTCTCTCTCAGACTTCAAACATAACCCTGAAATCATTCATACACATCATAGAAAGCAAATGTATAACAGAAAGAGTAAAACCATGAACATACCATTCAACATACACATACAAGAAACAAATATAACGCCATGAATCTGAATTAAGACTTCTTCTATTAACTCAAATCTCTGTACATGGTTGTTTTTCAAACACGGGTTTTTTGTTCCATCTCTGTATGATCTTTTCTTGGTAATGTTCTTCATTATCATACAATTACACAATGAGGGTGTCTATATCCCATTTCCCTCTCTCATTCTAAACTATCTAATTCACACATTAAATTCTATCTACTTGCATTAACTATCATAAATGCCTTTCCACCTACTAAGGACGAGAGCGGATTGCTCAAGGTCCGTTTACATTTTTACAAGTGTGCCTCCACTTGATGACTTCATTAATGTTTCAAGACATTTTCAAAATTTGCGTTGGGCACCTTTCCAGCTGTCTTTGGTATCCGCACTGGCTCGCTTGAGATGCTCCTGCATCATACTCCCTTGCTTGAAAATTTTCATGGGCTCCTGTCCATGAGCTCATTCACAGTCTGTCCATGCCTCTGGATCTCTGCTTCGTTCTCCCATCTGGCATCTTCAACTGGATGGCCCTTCCACTTGACCAAATATTCAAAGTATTGCTTTCGCCTAGTCTTCTTGTTGACCCTTTTGTCCAGAATGTGCTCCATCTGTGGATTTTATACAATTGGCATCTGTTTTGTCCACTGGACCTCTGGCTGTTTATTTTCTGTTCCTGTTTCCTCAGCTTTATATGGGTACAAATATGATATCTTGAATATCGGAGAAATTCTGATCCCATCAGGTAATTCAATCTCGTAAGCATTCGCCCCAAATTTCTTCAAGACCTTACATGGTCTGATTTTCTTCATTTTCAGTTTATTATATGTTCCTCTCGGGAACCTTTCCTTTCTCAAATGTGCTAGAATAAAATCACCAACCTCAAATTGAAGTTGTCTCTTGTGTTGATATGCTCTGCGCTTATATTCCTAGCTCGAGTTCTTTAAACACTCCTTCACCTAGTTGTGAAGTTCCTTCATCACCGCTGTGAAATCTTCTGCACTAGCGCTCCTAGTTGTAACCTGTTATGAATCTCGCAGCTCAGAAATTCCTCTCGGCTGCATGCCATAGACAATCTGAAATGGAATCTTCCCTGTGCTTCTATTGACTGAGTCATTATAAGAAAACTCTACCTGTGGTAATATGTTGTCCCATTGGTTGTGGTGTTCTGTCACCAAGCTTCTCAGCAAGTCTCCCAGACTTCTATTTACCACTTCTGTCTGTCCATCCGTCTGAGGATGATAAGATGAACTGAACGATAAGTCAGTTCCCAACTTCTTCCATAAATTCCTCCAAAAGTGTCCTACTAACTTAGTGTCTTGATCCGAAACTATGCTCCTTGGTAAGCTGTGAAGTCGAATGACTTCTTTGAAAAATAGATTCGCAATGTGAGTTGCGTCACTGGTCTTCTGACATGGAATGAAGTGTGCCATCTTGGAAAATCTATCCACCACCACAAATATTGATTCAAACCCTCTTCGTGTTCTTGGCAACCCCAATATGAAATCCATGCTGACTGCATCCCACGGCCTCTCAGGTATGGGCAATGGTTGATAAAATCCTGCATTTTGTCTCTTTCCCTTCGAATGCTGGAAAATTCTGCATTTGTCCACGAATCTCTTAACATCTGCTCGCATTCCCAGCCAAAAATATGACTCATTCAATTTTGTGAACATCTTGTCGTGATCGAAATGTTCGACCAATCCTCCACTATGTTTCTCCTTCAACAAATTCTCCCTCATGGAGCATTTTGGAATACAAAGTTGATTTCCTTTAAATAGTAATCCTTCTTGGATCATGTATTTTTTCCATTGACTTCTATCCCTAAGAGTTTGATTCTCGTCTGCTTCATATGCCTCCTTAAAATCTAGATCATCCTTGTACATGTCCCTGAGATCATCAAAACCCAATGTTTTGACTCTGAATTCCCGCAATAGAAAACACTTCCTACTCAAAGAATCAACAACTTTGTTAGCAGTACTAGAAACATGTTTAATCACAAAAGTGAAATTTTGCATATATTCAACCCATTTTACATGTCTTTGATTCAACTTCTCATGTTGAGTCACAAACTCTAGTGCATGATTGTCACTGTATAAGACAAACTCCTTCATAATCAAGTAATGTCTCCATTTCTTTAATGCCTGAATAATAGCATAAAACTCCTTGTCATACGTGGAGTATTTCACCTTCGCTTCGTTCGGCTTCTCGCTGAAGTATGCTATTGGCCTATCTTCTTGACTTAAGACTGCCCCTATTGCAAATCCACTTGCATCACATTTCACTTGAAATGTCTTTTGGAAATCAGGCAACACCAGGATTTGTTGTTCAGTGATTTTCGTCTTCAACATATTAAAACTCTTCTCAGCCTCTTCTGTCCAGTGAAAAGACTTATGTCTCTTCTTCACTATATCCATCATTGGTGCACTAATTCCATTGAAATTCCTAATGAATTTTCGGTAGAAACTAGCCAATCCGTGAAAACTTCTCACCTCAAATATACTCTTCGGTGATGGCCAATTCTTGATCACTTCCACTTCATCTGGATCCATCCTCAATTTATCTGTAGAAATAACAAAAGCCAAATAAATGAGCTCTGTCTTCATGAATGAGGAATTTTTCATGTTTATCAACAGCTTCTCCTGCTGTAACCTCTCCATCAATGTAGCCAAATGTTTCAGATGTTCAACTTCTATTTGACTGAAAATCAGTATATCATCTAGATATACGATAACAAATTTTCCGATGAACTCCCTCAGGACTTCGTTCATCAACCTCATGAAGGTACTTGGTGCATTTGTTAAGACAAATGACATAACAAGCCATTCATACAACCCTTTATTGGTTTTGAATGCTATCTTCCATTCGTCACCTTCTCTCATGCAGATTTGATGATAACAGCTTTTCAAATCAATCTTCGAAAAATACTTTGCTCCACTCAAGCAATCCATCAGATCATCCATCCTTGGAAATGGAAATCTATACCTGATGGTTATTTTGTTAATCTCCCTCGAGTCAGTACACATCCTCCAGCCTCCATATTTCTTCGGATTGAGTACTGTCGGAACAACACATGGACTCAAGCTTTCCCTGACCAAACCTTTGTCCAACAAATCCTGGACTTGTCTTTTGACCTCTTCATTCTCCTGTGGCGTCAATCTGTATGCAGATTTGTTTGGTAAACTAGCTCCTGGTATGAGATCAATGTGATGACTCACACTTCTGATTGGTGGCAACGAATGAGGTAGTTCGTCCACTACTATGTCAGCAAACTCTTCCAACAGTTCCTGAACCTCTTTTGGTAAATCATCTACCCTTGTGCTGGTCAAAACAATTCTAGGCTTCCTGACCACAATGAATTGTGGATCCTCCTTCTTCTTGACCTCGGTAAGAAGTTCCTTCCCACTCATGAGAAGTACAATGTTACTTACTTCAGGTTTCACTTCCTTATCTTTGATTGGAAGAAACATGTGAGTTCTCCCATTCTTCTCTAGGGTGTATGTGTTCATCCTCCCATCATGAACCACATTTCTGTCATATTGCCATGGTCTACCCAGCAATAGATGACAAACATCCATGGGAATAACATCACAGAGTATCTTATCATTATAYCCTCCTATCTTAAATTCAACTAAACATTGTTTAGTGACATTTACCTGATGTCCTTTTTGTAGCCATGAAACTCTATATGGACTTGGATGTTCAATCATCTCCAGCTCCAGATTTTCTACCATCTCCATTGAAACAAGATTATTTGTGCTACCACTGTCGAAAATGACCTTGCATACCCTGTCATTGGTTTTGCAAGCAGTCTGAAAGAGACTGTTTCTTTGGACTGAACTCTCCACCTCCTTCTCTGGTGTTAAGAGAAATTTTCGCATCATCAACGATCTTCTGCCTTCAACATCTTTTGCCTCAACATTCTGCCTCTGCGCTTCGGAAATGTGAGTCTCACCACCTTATTTCTTCTTATCTAGACATTCATAAGATTTGTGTCCATTCTTTCCACACATAAAGCATTTTATTACTCCACCTCTTCCTCTTCCTCTACCTCTAGTACGAGAAAAAATGTTTCCATCTGCATACTGACCTCTCTGTCCGATATGCTTCCCTCTCTTCGAACTTCCACTTCTCTCAGTCTGAGTCTGAGGTTTTTTCCCATCTTCTTTGTGTTTCTGATTTCTATCCTGGGCAATTGATTTGCCTCTGGCTTGACTTCTGCCTCGACCTCTCTGACCTTGTTTTTGGCTCAGCTTCTCTTCAACTTTTACAACCATCTGATAAGCATATTCCACCATTCGGATGTTCATCATGCTCATCTCATCTTGAATGTCATATCTTAGGCCATTCATGTACCTGGAAACCTTTTCATCGTCACTTTCCCGATGACCTGCCTTGATGTTCAACCTGTAGAATTCTTCAGTATATTCCTTCACTGTCATCAACTTCTGTCTCAAATTTTGCATTCTTCGAAACAGAGTAATCTGGTAATCCCTGGGAATGAATTTTTCTTTCATCTTTATAATCATCCTATCCCAACTCTTGATTTTATGCTTGCCTTTGCAGCATCTGTCAGCTTGTAGTTCATCCCACCACAATGCTGCATGTCCTTTCAATCTTGTGACAGCATGTCTGACCTTCTTGTCTTCCTCGACATCTTCATAGTCAAAATAAGTGTCCAGAGCTCTAATCCAGTCTAGAATCTCTTCAACATCCAGGTTTCCCTCATAAACTGGTATGTCCATTTTTTGCCCTGGCACCCATCCTTGCGACAACTCTAATCAAGCGTTCATTTGTGGCATCTTCCACTGAAATATCTAATTCTTCATGTTCAACTTCATTTTCACTTTCAGAATCACTAATATCCCCAACACCGATCGTGCGCCTCTGTGCTATCTCCATGTCCTCAAGTCTGGCGCGTAAATCACACATTTCTCTTGCCATGGCTGGGTCAGGCATTTGCCTACCTCTTCTTCTTGGTATTTCCCTTTCCTCTGGTGGATCGGGTGTTTTCCTGTCCCTTCTTCTCAACGGCATGTTGAATTCTCCTTTTCCCTGCTACAGAAAGCAAAGAAACCTTTCTGCACTCTGATACCACACCTTATGCACACTAAACCTCTACCTCGGCCAGAGTCTCTGCACTAAGCTCCTGGTCTTAACGGATCGTTCTAATTTCACCTTTGAGATGGAGTGGCTCTTTTGATTCCACACTGGAATCTCTGTTAAAAACCCAGTCCACAGGTCCTTCCCTTATATGACCCCAGTCCCTTTCAGGTTTTCACGACTCAAGTGCCCGACCTCTTGGTCTCTCGACTCCCGAAGTGTCGATTCCTGAAGTGACGAAATGACCTTGCCTTTCGAGATTTTCCCGAAACCCTAGATTATTTCGACGCGTCCCCTCAAGATGGACGGTCCTCGTCGCTTCGCGATTTCGGGAAATCAAATGCCTATGGGTTCTTTCCCTTGGAACTCCCGAAGTTTCGACATATGACCTCCTATATGATGAAATGACATCATCTGGCCCCACAACGGAGCTTTCCACCTTGTCGGGATTTCGGACTTCACGTTTCTGAAATGTGCGTGCTTCTTGTCTCCAGGATTCACGAAACACCGAACCCTAATAAGCCGATGGACTTTTCTATTGGGATTTTCCCTGAACTCAAAGATTTCCACCACGCGTCCTCCTATGATGGACGATCCTCAATCATTTCACGATTTCACGATTTCAAATGCTTTGGACGTCTCATCTTCAGGATTCGCGAAATGTTGAATCCCGATATGCTGATGGCTCCCGATCTTCGCCACGTGTCCCAACTGATGGACGACTCAGATCTGTTTCAGGGTTTTCATCGTGGAGTGACCCGATCTCCTGCCCTCGAGATTTTCGATATCCCGAATTCTAAAGTCTCGATATCCTGACGCCCTTTAGGACTTCCACTCTGCTTGCGAGGGTTTAAACCCTGGGCAACTCCTGTCAGATCCTACGATTGACGGGTATCTAAGTGAGGGTCGACGACGACAAATTATCTACGGAGAATTTCAACCGTTCATCTCTTCCCTTGAGAACCTCCGTGAAATTTAAATAAAATATTTCTCTGCATGGAACTTGTCCCCTTGCAGCACGATGTCACTGCACCTCCTTTCAATTCTTCAAGGCACTTAACCTCTTGCTTCCCTTTGACAACTTCAAAGGTTCTAACCCTTCTAAGGGTTTTCCCAACTTCAAGTCTTTCAGAAAAACTCCTGCTAGCACTCTTTGCGTCAGACCTTCAAACACTTTCAAGTGTTGAACTCCTTTCAACTCTATGCACTCCCTGCAGTAGCAGTCTCTCAACAATTCATTCAGGTTACAAACCCCTGAAGCTTCACTCGTCAGGCACACACTCTGCACGGCTCCTGTGCCTAACTGCACCTTTGAGGAAATGAGGACAAAATCTATCCTATCTGAGCTTTCAAAGACAAACCTCTGAGCCCCTTGTCAACACTCTCCTTGTAGAACATTCAACTGCACTCCTTACAGGAACTCTCGCTCAGATAGAGAAACAATTGAAACTCATTTCCTAACTCTTTCTCTCTCAGACTTCAAACATAACCCTGAAATCATTCATACATAGCATAGAAAGAAAATGTATAACAGAAAGAGTAAAACCATGAACATACCATTCAACATACACATACAAGAAACAAATATAACGCCATGAATCTGAATTAAGACTTCTTCTATTAACTCAAATCTTTGTACATGGGTGATTTTCAAACACAGGTTTTCTGTTCTAGCTTTGTATGCTCTTTTATTGGTAATGTTCTTCACTATCATACAATTACACAATGAGGGTGTCTATATCCCGTTTCCCTCTCTCATTATAAACTGTCTAATTCACGCATTAAATTCTATCTACTTGCATTAACTATCATAAATGTCTTTCCACCTACTAAGGACGAGAGCAGATCACTCAAGGTCATTTTACATTTTTTCAAGTGTGCCTCCACTTGATGACTTCATTAATGTTTCAAGACATTTTCAAAATTTGCATTGGGCGCCTTTCCAGTTGTCTTTGGTCTCCGCACTGGCTCACTTGAGATGTTCCTGCATCATTATCCATAACTAGAAGGATGTGAAAGCTAGGCACGTAATTCTAGATGGAGTGAAGGATCATTTGATCCCTCATTTACCAGGAAAGAAAACTATCAGGGACATGTGGGAGGATCTGAAGATATTATTTCAAAGAAAGAACGAGAATCACAAAATGGTGCTAAGAGAGAATCTTAGAGACACCAAGATGATAGGATCATAAACAATGACCAATTATCTCACCTAGATATGATAGGTTCGAGATAAACTAGTTGCATTTGGGTAGATAGTGAATGATTTAGAATTGGTGAGGATGAAATTAAAAGGCTTCATGAAGCAGGTGATGTTGTTCATCAAAGGACTCGTGGCATGTGAGAACCTCCCTGATTAGTCAAGGTTGTGGGATGAATTCGTTAAGGAGGAACTTCAAAATGAAGAATTGAATGGAGGTCGACACATGAATGATGATGAGAACCTTTCTCTTTCGATCCAAGCAAAGAAGGGAAAGTTTAAGAATATTTCTAGTGGAGAGTCTACCTCTCAAGATGACAAGAATAAGGACATGATAAAAGTGAAGTGATTTTCATGTCACGAGTTTGGGAATTATGTAGGGCAATGTCCAAACAAGAATAAGGGTGGGAATGAGACACAACCAAAGGTAGTTGTGTCAACAAAGAATCAAGTGGATGAGTTTTGTAGGAAGTTTGAACAGAAAGAGATCTTACTTGTTTCCCAGAATTCCTTGGGCACCATATTAGTTGGTGCATGGATAACAAATAGTGGATCCAAATTTTATATGACAGGAGCACAAGATTTTTTCAAGAGTTTCACAGAATTAGACTTAGATGTACATGTGGAAATTGGTATGGGAATTAAGCATGCAGTAAAGAGATATGGAAAAATGTCATTCTAGGAGTCAGGAGGCCTGTTGAGAGTGATGGACGTGATATGGGTGCCATAATTCAGGAGGAGTATGATCTCACTCTCAACGATTGAGAAGAAGGGATTTGACATAACGTTCTAGGATGGACAAGCATTGATCAAGCCTACATGATCTAGCTTAGACACATAAGTTTTTTTTTTGTTTAGAGAAAGCAACTTATATGGGATAAAGGGAAAGCCTATGTGAGCCATGGTAAGCAACGAAGTGACAGAGGATAAGGAGCAGGTAGCTCCGAATGTTGAGAAGCTCAGAGGGAGTTAGCCTTTAGGTTCATGTGGGAAGGAACAACCTTCTAAGTCTATCAAGAAGGAGTCATAGTATGATATGGCCATGTAGGATGCTCATAAGAATTATTCTTCAAGGATAATGATCATATGGAAGTCTTCAAATAATGTTTCGAGCAAGATGATAGGTATAGCTTCTATTTTGTAGGGAGAAACCAAGAAGGTGGATTGGAGAAAAACCATGGCAGAAAATACAAAAGAACATATAGGTCATTGAAGTACCTTCCTTGCTAAGAGGGAGTGTTGATTCATGTAGCATCAGACAAGTACTTACACATTAGCTTGGTTTATAGAATGTGGAAGTCGTCCAAAGTCTTATAAGTGTGAGACTTTAATTAAATTAAGTATTGAAGTGAAGTGTTTTTATTAGTGAGTTGAGTTTGATTTAAGGAAATTCTTTAATTATCATTAGTGAATTAAATAATATCCATTGATCTCAAGTGAGGTGAGAAGTAATATCAACCGTTAATCACTTTGGAGATTAGTGATAGGTCATAACTCAATCTTATGAAATCAAGGCTAGGGTAAAAGAGAAGATACTTTTGGTGAGAGACCAAGGTGGGACTTTTACACAGAGATAGAAAAGAAGGACTTTTTATTACACATTGTATGAGTGAGTGAGATCTCATAGATTGGTTGAAGATTATTTCATCCAAGTGTTGATGCAAAGACAGTTGGATCACAAAGGACTATGATTAAAAGAGATCTTGGATAGGTGGAGAAAGAATTCCATTTATAGATCTAGGTAAAAGAAGAGAGAGAGAAACCATGCAATAGAAAGATTGGTCGTTGTGGACAATGCATGTTTTCTTGTATGGGTCACGCAGATAACACAGTTTTCATCATTACAGTCATGAATACAACACAGAGAAACATGGGTATCAGGATAACAGTCATGTTGTTTATATACAAAGATTGTATAACAGGTTTGGAAACATATCAATCAGTCAAGTGAAAATGTACTTTGTATCTTTTCTATTTGGGTGATTTTCCCAATAAGGGATCCCTTGTAAGCTTTGAGGACATTTGAATGATAATCTTAGTTGATGGGCATAATATATTTGTGTATTATTTGAGATTTCAGATTCCTTATTTATGCTTCCGATGTAATGTTTAATTGATAACTCAGTTGTGCTTTGATTCAATAAGTGATTTATTTGTAATTAAATATGAGGTGTTGGGTTGAGGGATATTTCAACACCTATATATCTCTTTTATTTCATGGTGTTTGGTGTATCTAGTGCATAATTTTCTTATTTTTATGTTGTAACATTCACATAACTATAATCAATGCAAACAATCAATATGGTGGTGATATAAGGTGCCCATAACATAATTACTGTTCACAAGCAATCCTACAAATATTCATTGGTTGGTGCATATTTTTGGTGTTATAAGGTGCATTGCATATTTTTTGGTGTTATAAGGTGCATTTACTTTTGGAAATATAAAGTCCTTTTTGTATTTTGGAGATGTAATGTGCATATTATTCCTTTTTTTGGGGTGATATACGTTGTAACTATACTTGTAATTGAACAATGTCTAAAGTCATTAATCTATTTAATGATTCAGACAAGTTAGAAGTTTCAAAGAACTATAAAGTATGGAGTTGACACATTCAAAGCACTCTCATCTATAATGAATTATGGAAAGGAATTTGTAATGCACAACCCACAAAACCAACTAATGTTTCTCAATTAGAAAAATGGGAGATGAAATATGAAAATGCCTTAGCACTAATTCAAAGTATTGTTTCTGATCAAGTCTTTGTGCACATTGAAAATTGCAGTAATTCTTGGTCAGCTTGGAAAACACTTAAAGATTTATTTGATTTTCAAAATGAGGTTAAAAGAGTTGATCTTCAGTTAAAGTTATTGCAAAAAAAATTAGTCATCGGGGGAGATGTAATGGAATATATCTCAAGACTAAAAAATATTAAGCAAGATATTGCAAAGGTACGTTTTGCTAAAATTGAATATAGTTTGATGGTTACAATTTTGATATTGGGTTTTCCAGAATCATACAAGCATTTTTTGGAAACATTGTATATTACAGATAATTTGGAGAATATAACTTTTGATAAAATTAGTGAGCTACTATCTAATAACGATAAAACTTTTGGTAAGACAAAAAAATCAGGTGAGGATGTGTTGGTTACAAGCACAAGCAAGAGAACTACTAAAAATGATGTTTCTTCTACCAAGGGAAATGAGCATAAAGGGAATGCACATCAATATAATTCATCTCAGTATTGAAATCAAGGTGATGGTCAAGGTCGAGGAAGAGGAAGAGGTAGGGGAAATATGACTTGGACTAAGAAATATTCCAAAGAGGAAAAACATCACCATTCATAATCAAATAGAAGAGGAAGAGGAAAGAAAACAATAACTTGTTTCCATTGTAATAAGATTGGAAAGTATGCATCATATTGTCACATTCCTTATGAAAAGATAGCTACAAAAAAATATTCTTCTTTGTAACAATATATCAATATAGAAGAAAATGAGAACTGTGAATACGTTTTTACAACTCTTCAACAAACATAAACAACAAACTTAGTTCAAACAACCTACTCTTTCAGAAGTAATTTTGAGGATGCATGGATCATGGATATACATGCCACTCAACATACGAATTACGTGAAATATTTATTTTGAAATTATCAGTATTTCGATTTGAGTTCAGTCTTTCTAATAGATGACACCACTCACATACCACAGGGAAAAGGTTCAGTAAAGGTGTTTTTACTAGGAATTTGGGAAAGTGTAATCTCTAATGTTTGGTATGTTCCCTCATTTAAGAATACTTTGTTGTTTTTTATTTTGATTCGCGAGTTAGGGAATCAAATAGTAATTGAAGATGGAATAATTAAAATTAAATCAATCAAGGATCATTATAAAACATTGATGGTAGGTTATGAGGATGGAAAACTTATTAGAATGAAAGGCACAATCACTCAAAGAATGTAGGAATTTCCAGGACTAGTTGAGACTGGTATTACACCCATTTGATTATGGCACATCCATTTTGGACACTTGAATTTTGATAGTCTAATTTAGCTTCAAAAACAAAGAATAGTAAAGGGGATGCCCACATTTCAAAAGGAAAATGAAATATGTCAAGCTTTCATTTATGGAAAACGAAGAAGGTTAACGTTTCCCACTAGTACTTGAAGAGAAACTAGGAGGTTACAACTTGTTCAAAGTGATATTTGTGGACCTTTGGACACTTCACTTAGGGGATGTAATTATTTTTTCCTATTCATTGATGACTTCAACAAGATGGTTTGGGTGTTATTTTTGAAGGAAAAATCAGAGGCATTCACACAATTTCAGTCTTTTCAGAATTTGGGGAGATAATTTCTACTTTGCATATGAATAATGGAGGAGAATTCATTTCAAGTGAATTCCATGCATATTTCCAGGAAAAAGGAATTAGAAGGAAATTGAATAACTCCTATACTCTACAAAAAAATGGAGTAACTCAAGGAATGAATCAAACATTACCAGACATGGCTAGAGCAATTTTGTTCTTCAAAGGGTTATTGATGTCTAGATCTGTTAAGGTCCAAACAACAACCTCACGAGGATATAAATATCCCCCTATTTTTTTATAGAGGTGGCACTCCTCTATATTTTATTTAAAGATAAATATTGAATATCATGGAACTATAATATGAAAATGGGAAAATACTAAATAGCAAATTCCAAATCTTTATCACTCAATAAAAATGTAAAATATTTCAAATTGAAAATAATATACATACACCAAAACATTCCTGAGAACAGGACCTAGAATATTCAGTCATAAAAATATAATATTTGCGGAAAATATTATATAAGAATAAATAACAATTACGAGAAAAACAAAATAACTCTCACATCCATCACAATTTTCATAACTTTTGATCACATTCAAGGAAAGAAAGATAAAGGCCCACATATGAGAGAACTTTAAAAGAGTATTTTCATTCAAAATAAAATATGTCTTTTTGGATCCATCACTCCATCTCCTGAAAATAATGGCAACACTCCTTATGGAAGAGTTGGCAATTGATGTTGTTCTCCTTGAAGATTAAGTGGGCTATTTCTAACCCTTCTTCATGGAATTCCTTCTCTTTAATTTCTCTCTTCATTATTTTCAACGTTCTCTTTTTTGTCACCCATTATTGGAATTCTTCTTTTATCAATGGTGTAAATTTCACCAACTTCTGTAATTTGAAGTTGTTTTTTCTTGCTTCTTGTTATTGGGCCCTTGTATGATTCTATCTTTCAATTTCTATATTGTCTTCTTAGTCTTCTTGTGATTTAGCTTTCTTCTTCGTGAGAAAGGGTTTCCAGCGATCTTTCAAGATATTCATTAGTTCTAGATGTTGTTAATGTCAAATCATACAATTGATGAAGAACACTCATTTGATTTCCAAGACCAACTTTTGACTGGGGTTGATTTGGCTAAGGTTGGGTCATTAGAATTATGATCTGTGAAACCATCCTTTTGCTCTCGCCAGTATGGTCACCAAAAATGTTGATGTATAGATCTGTTAAGGTCCAAACAACAAAATCACAAGGATATAAATATCCCCCTATGTTTTTATAGAGGTGGCACTCCTTTGTATTTTCTTTAAACATAAATCTTGAATAAATTGAAACTATAATATGAAAATGGGAGAATACTAAATATCAAACCCCATACCTTTATCACTCAATAAAAATGTAAAATATTCCAAATTGAAAATAATATACATACACTGAAGAATTCCTGATAAGAGGACTAGGAATATTCAGTCATAAAAATATAATATCTGCAGAAAATAGTATACAAGAATAAATAACAATTATAGGAAAAACAAAATAACTCTCACATCCATCACAATTTTCATAACTTTTGATCACATTCAAGGAAATAAAGATAAAGGTACACATGTGAGAGATGTAACATCCCGCTCTTGTGCACATTGAGCGAACTTGTTTTTTGAGAACACTTGCGTGCAAGTGATCTAGGTTATTATACTATTGATCATTTTGATAATGAGTATGAGATATTATGGATTTGATGATATGTTAATTGTTGTATTTACCTAGACATGTGCTATTGACTGGGTTCTCCTGAGTGTGAAGGAATCTGGACATTGAGGATCCAGAGGCATTGATGAAATCCCTTACACTCCAGATCGAGTCAGGGAGTGGACTATTGGGGTTTGAATGTTGTTGATGTGACATATGTACATATGATTAGATGTTATTATGATTGATTATTATTGCTGACATGATTCATTGATGGATGAAGGCTAATGATAGCTTGCCGAACAGAATCACATGTGGAGTAGAGGGGTCACGCAGGACAACTAGAGACTTTGAGGGAGAGGTGTGGCAGCAGCCCTGCCACAGCCTACTAGCACTCCTGTCGTGGCTCGAACTGTAGGTTAATGATTACATAGTTTGAGAAGACCCACGATGCCGTGAGGGTAGACTATGACAGTCGCTCATGATGATTCTAAGGGGGGCGTAATAAGGCAGGGTCCTTATTCCTTAGAGGTCCTTATTCCTTAGAGGCCCTTAGTCTCCCACAAGATCACTTGGTAGAGTATTGACTCCAGGGGTTTGACATCTATCAAATTCATTCAAGAGGCGAGTGGCACCCTTGGAGCACGTAGTGCGTCTTGAAGGGAAGACCGTGCAAGGAAAAAGGAAAGAGGTGAGTGGCACCCTTGGAGCACGTAGTGCATCTTGAAGGGAACATCATGCAAGGAAAACAAAAAGAGGTGAGTGGTGCCCTTGGAGCATGTAGTGCGTCTTCAAGGGCACGTCGCGTAAGGAAAACATAAAGAGGCGAGTGGCACCCTTGGAGCACATAGTGCATCCTGAAGGGCACATCACAATTTTAACTGGTAAGTGAATAAACATAGTGCCTATAAAACTATGCCTCCTCAGGACCTAAAGACCTTAAAATGAATGATGAGATAAGTAAGTTTTAAAAACATTTTTTCCTAAAAAGAAATATGTCTCCCAACCTAGTGAAATTAAAACCAAGGTCTAAGTAGAACATGTGGTAAAAAAATAATAATAAATAATCATGTAACAAGAAGGGGGGTAAGAAATTCAAACTTATTTATTAAAGTCGAAATTATAAAGGAGGATTAAATTTTTTAAAAGGGGTAATGGTTGTTTTTATCTACATTTGCTAATTTAATTTTTAGTTAAAAAGAAAAGAGGGCAAATGGTTGTTTTTATCAACACTTGCTAAATTAATTTTTAATTAAAAAGGAAAAAGGGTAAATGGTTGTTTTTCTACACTTACTGAATTGATTTTAGTTAAAAAGGAAAAACGGGGAAACTTAAAAGAAATAGGAACTTAAGGAGAAAGGGAAACTTAAAGAAAAGGGGAAACATAAAGAAAAAGATGAATGTCTAACTTAGTAAGGAATCTTGCCTTTGGAACTTCTATTTATGAACTCAACTAGGAGTTAAGTAAGCCGTAAGTCATTTAAGAATTGTAAGGGAATTTTGGGACACCGAGGAGCATTTTTAGGAATGCTCTTAGGTGGATGAGGGAAATAAGAATATTTAATTAATTATTAAAATTGATTTTCTGGTGCAACTATGGGATCGGGCGACATGTGTACGGGGGAGGTTTTTTCTAATAATTAATGAAAAAGGAATCTAATGAGAATTTTGGGAAACTAATTACTTAAAAACTCTATAAAAAGAATGGAGGAGGAGGAGTATGGATCTCATATTTTTGCGTAACGTTATGCTGCTGAAATGTTATCTTGACTGAACTTTCTCTTGTGGGAGTTGGGATACCCAACTCGGGTAACGAGTGGTAGCTCGACCTTGCGAGGCGAGTTGGGTTCTATCATTCGATGGTATAGTGTGCATGGCCCCTTTGCATCTTGGGTGGCTTAGGGGGAAGAAGAGTACCCCTAGCGTTGGCTGGGAGGTATCGATGAGGTCACATCAATTGGCAAGCGGGAGCTGAAGGAAGCACGTATGGGACAACAACTTTGGAGCATTCACATTTGGCTACGGTACGCATGTGTATATTTGTATTGAATGATAGTTTAATTATTTTTCCTGTGCCTTTAGTAATGTACTTCTATTGTGTTAAAGATTATATTTTTATTCAGCGTAACACTATCCAAAGATTTCATGTTTATCTTCAACAATTTGTCTTGATGAGCCCAACATTTTATGATCAAAGAACTTAAACTCATCCCATCCTTATGCTCATTGTATTTTGAATTGATTTCCCATGGCGAACCCAACCTCTGATTGCAATGACTTCTCTGTGTTTTTTTTTATTGATTAATATGAAAAATAATTTTGTTTTTATCTTCTGTCCCTTATCCCTTAAGTTATTAGTCTGTGCCTGAGCAGTCAGCCAGGAGACGAATCAACGGTCGTCACTCTAGTTTTTAAAGACTTATAGATTCAAATGACCTTCTTTCCTATGCATGGATAATAAGTGAAGTATAAATTTCCCCCAGTTATCTAACCCTTACTTATCTCTGCGTTTTTCTCTGATGATTAATCTCTAATCTCTGCACCTTATTTGTGAATGAGTATCCCTGCATTTTTTATTGATTCATTGTTGAATGATTAATCTATGCATTCCTTTCTATATGTGTTCAGTTATCTCTGCCCTCATTTTATCTCTGGACTTAAAAAAACTCAGAAGAACTCTGCGATTTCAATTCATCTTTGCATTAAACAACTTATCTCTGCATTTTTTATTATGGATATTCTCTGCGTCCTTACCAGAATTAACCCAACAATTTCCCTTAAATTTTATTGTATGACAACGATTGTATTAATAGCAATATCATGTATATTGTAAGACAATAAATCTTAATTAATTAACAACAATATCCATATCATGGATAGCAATATCATATATATTGTAAAACAATGAATCTTAATTAATTAACAACAATATCATGGATATCGTTTTAATGTTGTTGACAATTAATATTCTTGACAATGAGTTTGTATATATGACAGACAACGACAATGATTGTTGACAACAAATTGTTGGGCGAATTTACCAACAAGGGTAGCACCCCTGGGCGTTTTTCTTGGAGTCTTTACGTAACATTCACCCCACAAAATTCTGGGTGATTTACCTAGCCTTTACTCATCCTTTTCACTCAAATTTTTACACAACAATTTACCCGTGTTATCAAAAGACTTATCCATATATTCATCAATAGTTTTATCAATAGACTTAACAACAGATTTATTAATAGACAGTAACCCCTTTTTTAGACAACATTACGTTTTGTTTACACAACCATTCATCCAATATATATATCGACAATGATTTGATATTCCTTGTTAAAATAGAACGAATCTATACATAGCGTGTTTACCATTGGTATAACCGTGTTTTTAACATTGTTGTTGTGAATGACAACGTGTTTATGATTTGTTTATATGACAACATTTTTATAATTGTGTTTATTATTATTTTATATGACAACATGTTTATGATTTGTTTATATGGCAACGCTTTTATAATTGTGTTTATTATTATTTTATATGATAGCGTGTTTATTATTTGTTTATATGATATCGTGTTTATATGACAACGTTTTTATCATTTGTTGATTATTTACACAGTGATATTTATGGATCATATGGATAATATAGTTACACAACGTTATCATATTTAACTTTGCTCTGCGATATCATATATTTTATAGACAACGATAATAATGTTAGAGAGCGGTATCATTGTGTTAGCGATATTTCTTGTACGTGGGTTAGAATGCAAAAGAATGGGTTAAAAACCCACTTGTCCTAAGTTTCGGGTGATAATGCGCCCGTGGTAAGCAATGGACAAGTTTGAGCGGCAGCAATTCACGCGCCTGGATCAACGGCGATAAAGACCATTCCGAACCCCCCCCCCCCGCCTTTCTACCTTTAAGCGGAGGGGGGGGGTCCGGAATCAGGGGCGCATCTCTTCAATGGACCAGATCAGCGCGCCCGGATCAATGGCAATAACGACTATTCCGGACCCCCCATGCCTTTCTACCTTTAAGCGGAGGGGGGGGGTCCGGAATCGGGGGCGCATCTCTTCAACAGACCAGATCAGCACGCCCGGATCAACGACACTTAAGGCAATTCCAGACCCCCTCAGTCGCTCTATGTTTAGCCAGCGTGGGCCCTTCCCCCGCTGCTGTGTGTCATCTGTCCTCCTCCACTCTTTCGTCCAAGTGGCCCTTTCCCCGTCTCATCATCCACTCTTCGCTTGCCATGTGTCCCGCTCCTATCCACGTCAGCCTCCCACTAATCATGTCCCCTGCCACCTCTCTCATACCTCATCGCTTCTTACTTCATCCCTGCAGTGGTGGCCCCATCACTCTATTGTCGAGCCCCACCTTCCGCGTTGGCCTCCATACCCATCCTTCAAGCTATTCAGTTATTCCAGGTGGCAGTGCGAGGAGTCTTCCATATCCCAAAGTGATGAGTTGGCCAGGTCGTCCTCAATCCCCATGAAGCAGTTATTGAGATGGTTGGTGGTGGTTAGACATCGTCTCCGCCATAATGGGAAAGTCCGGAAATGAATTAAAGGGACGTCGATTCACCGATGAAACTGTCAGAAGATCAATCGCGTCTGCCATAAGTTGCATGACTGTTCAAAGATTACGGCTGCAGATTGTCAGAAGCCATGCAAACGCAAAGTTCTCAATGCTACGTCTCGATTTTGTTGTTGTTGCTAGTTTGAGTATATGAAGGCATTTTCACCATTTTTGTATCTATCGATGGTAGAGCTAAGCTCCCGACTGTAAAGTTTCAACAAACATTCTGGTTTCCGGGTTATGCCTCTGTGTTTGAGATTTCTTGTTTTATGACAAACAGTTCTCCTTTTTCCATCTATGTTTCATCTCATGCTAGAGGGTCCATTATCGAAGGATTCACGTGGATTGTTGCAATTATGTTATGATAAAGGATTTGTTGTGACATTATTGTATTCTCTGGTATCTGTGTTTGAATGTAAAAGGATTTTGTGTTCGGATGCTTTCTTCTCTAGTCTGTTACAAACCAGATGTTTATGATAGACCTTCGCACTCTCCTCATGCAAGTCTTCCCCCTACTCACCCTTTATTGTGACTCATTGTTTGAAGTTTATCAAGACCTTACTCGTCCATGCATGCCTGGCCTAGTTTATGAGTCGAGATGATATTGTTCTGATTTTTCCTTCATTTTATCACCCCTTTAAACAAATCGTGACATTAAACTGATGGGTGTCAGGCTCTGCTCCTGCAAGCAATCCAGGAGTGACTTCTGGCTCCAACATTTCTGGCACTGTTGCCGGGGACAAAGTTGAATATTTCCCTCGTGATTGAACGACAAAGATTAAGTTGATTCTGAAGGTGCATCAGATATCAGAACTTGAAGATTGCTACTGTGCACCTGGCGACTCCATTGTGACAACTCCACTATGGCGAACCCGTTGGGTCAGTTGTGGCTTCCGGTGGCAGACACACGTGGTCTCATCCACAATTTCCTCTGGCTACAACTGAAGAAGATTCGGAGGTGATTCTCAGAAAAGGAAAGGCCCTTCGAGGCGAAAGCTTCACTTCCAAATCAGGTATTTCCCCACCTCCTTCCGTAAAAACTCCATTTTCTTATTCTCATCTTCCTAGTCGTCCCCTCTCTGAGGTTTCCCGTTTTCTAAATTTTGGGAGTGTTCCTGCTGAGTTTTCTCATCCTGGTCTGATACCAGAAAGAGAGATCCTTGTCACTCCCCCCTCCCTAGAAGTTGTGCCTCAGTACAGACCTCAGGTCTCAGAAGGTTTCACCACTCATCCTTTTATTGCTACTACTGCACAGAGAGAAACATCCGCACATTAAGGTCCCTTAGACCTCTCTTTGTTTTCCTCGTTGTCTCCTTCGAGAACCTCTTTTCCGACATCTCCCATTCACACTCCTTCTACTCCAAGTTCTCCTCCACCTACTATTCCTATGGCCAGTGCTAATCCCCCTCTGAATAGAATGGATGCTATAGTCATTGCTATATATGCTCCTTTAATCCTACCTCACCCCATGAATCCTCTCCCTGTTGGAGACTACTTGAAGTATATGCCCAAGTTCACTGGGGAAGGGGACATAACTGCAGAAGAGCACCTGGATGCTTTCTATAGTTATGCAGACAATCTAAACATTGAAAATGAAGATGTCTGGATGAGAGTCTTTGTCCAGAGCTTGGATGGTGAGGTGAGGAAATGGTTTAGGGGACTGGCCCCTGGATCTATTGCTGGAATTGAAGCCCTGGACAATGTTTTCCTAAGGTAGTGGGGAGATAGAAAATATTACATATATTACATGATAGATTTTGGGTCTCTGAAGAAAATGGAAGGATAATCTATCTCTAACTTCTCCAAAAGATTCAATAAGATGTATAACAAGATTCCTACAGAGGTAAATCCCTTTGAAGCCTCTGCTCAAATTTCCTATGTGGGTGCATTTGACCCTAATTTCTGTCTTCTATTGAGAGAAAGAAGAGCCACCTTCTTGGCTCAGATGCAAGATGCAACTATAGAAGTGGAATCCAACATATTAGCAGCTGACAGACTAAGGAACAAGGCTGATGCAGATAGAAGATAGGGAAAATCAGAAGCCTCAACCTCTGGATCATCACTGCCCCACCCTCAAGCAAATGAGCTGACCCAAGTAATGAACTTCCTGAAAGAAGAGATGGAGAGATTGAAAGTAGAAAGGAAACAAATGAACAAGGGCCCTCAGAGTACCGAGAACAGAGCAGTTTTAAGAAGGCCAAACAATTTTTCTCCTCCAACTATGCACAGAGAGAAGGAAAGAGACAGAGACGACCAAAGAATTCAGGCTCCTTTCCAGAACAATTTTGTGGCTGATGAACAAGAAGGGGAAACAGACGAGCCTGAGCCTAAAATCCACTATTTAGAATTCACTCCCCCTTTCCCTCACCTGACCCAATCAGCATACGAAGAATCTCTCATGAACAGTCAGCTGAATGAATTGAGCAAAGAAGACAAAGCCAGTGGTGGCCGAGGCAGGTATAACCTGAGATATGACAAAAAAGCAGCAGTACCTAATGTTTCAGAGCAGTCCACTAGAGCAGAGAATCCTGCTAATGAGGTAGCAGATAGTCACAAAGGTAAGACGGCCCAACCCCTCTCTCCTGCTGTCCAAATTCATGTTCCTGAAATAAGAGAAATTCCAAAGCCTACATATTCTTTTAATTTCAAACATGAGATTCAAAAGATCAGAATCCCTGTGCCCCTCACCGAGCTAATTAAACATGATGAATTCAAAAAACGCTTCTCTCACCTTTTGAAATCTGAAGCCTCATGCCCTTCCACAGACTTCATAAATCTCCAAGATGAAAAGCCAGCAGTTGTCCTAGGCCCCATGGTAGAAGAAAGAGATGACTCATCCCCTCCCTTCTACACCTACCTGAACATACATGACAAAGTGCTGCATAATTGTTTGATGGATTCAGGGGCCTCTCACAACCTCATGCCCAAAGTCGTCATGGAAGAATTACGACTGGAAGTCACCCGCGCTTATCATGACCTGTATTCTTTTGACTCCAGGAGAGTACAATGTTTGGGAGTCATCAAGGACCTGGTGGTCTCTTTGTTTCAGCTGCCCATGAAGAGTATGGTCATGGATATTGTGGTAGCTGATGTTCCCCCCAAGTTTGGCATGTTGTTGTCAAGATCTTGGATTAATATACTTGGAGGGACGTTACAGATGGACCTCACATATGCCACCATTCCAGTCTTTGGAGGAGAACATAGGAGATTGTACAGAGAAGCCCAGCTAGCCTACATTGTTAGTGATGAAACAAACCCCACTAATCACCCCATCTTTGCACTTGACACTGGCTTAGGGTCTAGCTTGTTACAGGTCACTGAGACTTCTGAGGCCCCTTTGCAAATCAGAAAGTAGCCCATTCTCAATCAAGAGATGCCTCCTCCAACCACCTCTATTTGGAAGATGTTCTTTGATGGAGCTTCTTCCAGTATAGGTGCAGGTGCCGGGGTGGTATTCATATCCCCTTCTCAAGAGACCATATCTCTCTCATACAATCTGGAATTTGAAGTCACCAACAACGTGGTAGAGTATGAAGCTCTGGTTCTGGGATTAAGAGCTGCAAAGGAAATGGGAATTAAAGAGATGGTTGTATTCGGAGATGCAGAATTGATAGTCCAACATGTCAAAAACGTTTATCAAACCAAGCACCCTCGTCTCAAGAATTACCGGAACGAGGTATGGGATCTAATTGACAGTTTCTTCCTGGCTTTCAATATCTCTTTCATTCCAAGGGAAGAAAATGCTCCAGCCGATTTTCTAGCTTTCTCAGCTAGTTTGTTCGAAATACCTGCGTTGCCCACTGTCAGATCTGATGTTAAAATAAGATACAGACCCTCTGTACCGGACAATGTCAAACATTGGAAGGTATTCGAGGATGATCTGGAGATCGAGAAATTTCTCCAATCCATCGATGACTTTTCTGTGTCACACATAGATGAAGATCCCGACATGGAAGGTGGCCATCACCCTGGAGAGTTGTCAAATAAAATTGCTGACCACCAGATTATACAACTACCAAGCAACCACATACCGAGAGGTCTGATCCCGTTAGAAAGGTTGTTTGATGGGAATGATGTGGCAGTAAAGGGTAGAGTTTCGGGTAATGATGCTGACACCACTGAGTGTAACATAGGCACACTAGAGGAGCCCAATATTTTCAAGTTGTCAAGAAGTTTGACCGAGGAGAAGAGGGCCAAATATACTGAATTGCTGAGGGAGTTCGCTGATGTGTTTACATGGACCTACGAATACCTCAAGACATATGACACATCAGTCATTGAGCACAAGATCCCACTAAAAGAAGAGGCCAAGCCATTCAAGCAGAAGCTGAGATAGATAAATCCCATGTTGCTACTTGTCATGGAGAAGGAGGTGAAGAAGCTGCTAGACGCCCAAATCATTGTCCCCTTGAGGTACTCCGACTAGGTGGCCAATATGGTTCCAGTAAGAAAGAAGAATGGAGAAATCAAACTCTGTGTTGATTTTAGGAACCTGAACAGGAGCTCAAGGAAAGACAATTATCCCTTGCCCAGCATGGAACATATATTGCAGAAGGTCACCAGTGCCTCCAGGATATCCATGATCGACGGTTTCTCAGGTTACAATCAGATATCGGTCATGCCGGAGGACAGAGAAAAAATAGCCTCACCACTCCATGGGGCACTTTCATGTATGCCAAAATGCCTTTCGAATTAATGAATGCAGGAGAAACATTTTAGTGAGCCATGGACATAGCCTTCATCGGGGAGAAAGATAAGTTTATGGTGATTTACCTAGATGACATAATAGTATTTTCCAAGACTGATAAGGAGCATCGCTGCCATCTGAGGAGAGTTTTTTCGAAGTGTCGCAGGTTTGGCCTTTCCCTGAATCCCAAGAAATCATTGTTTGCTATGAAAGAAGGGAAGCTGTTAGGCCATATAGTGTCAGTAGAGGGCGTGAGAATTGATCCTGACAGGGTAGAAGCACTTCAGACCCTGTCACTTTCTAGATCTAAGAAGGAAGTTTAGGCATTTTTGGGGAGGATTAACTTTCTGAGGAGATTCGTCTCAAATTTTGCCGAATTAGTAAAGCACATCACAGCCATGCTCAGGAAGGGGAATGAAGTAAAATGGAATGCTGAACCCAGGGAATCTTTTTCCCAAATAAAGAAGGTGTTGACTGAGGCACCTGTGCTAATCAGTCCTGACTATTCCAAAGATTTTCTGATATTTTCTTTCGCTTCTTGTGATATAGTAGCAGCAGTCTTACTGCAGAAAAACGATCAAGGGCAAGAGCAGCCTATTGCCTTCTTTAGCAAGGCATTGAGAGACGCAAAACTCCGATATGAGATCATGGAGAAGCAGGCCTACGCCCTGGTGAAGGCTCTTAAAGATTTCAGAGTCTATGTCTTGCATTCAAAGACCACTGCATATGTCCCTTCAACCTCTGTGAAGGACATTCTTATACAGCCTGACATAGACGCGAGGAGAGGTAAATGGATTGCCAAGATCCTAGAGTTCGATCTGGAGATCAAGCCTACCAAGCTGATAAAGGGCCAGGGATTAGCCAAGTTGCTGGATGAATCCAATTGCAGAGCCTTGGGAATCAATTTCATCAACGAGCAAGTTGATTCATCCAACAGGAGTTCCCAAAAAACTTTGCCACTAGCAACGTGCGCCTGGTACAAGGATATCTTGTACTTTCTGCAAGAATTGAGGCCTCCTGATGGGATGGAAAAAAGCAAGGCAAGAGCTTTAAATCTCAAAGCGGTCAGATATTGCCTCATTGACCAAACTTTGTACTGGAAAGACCCTCTAGGGGTATTACTAAGGTGTCTGGACCCACAGCAAGCCCAGAAGGTTATGTTCGATTTCCATAACAGTCTCTGTGGGGGTCATCACTTCTGGAAGACCACTGGTCACAAAATCCTCCGGGTTGGGTATTACTGGCCCACCTTAATTCCTGATGTCTGTAGGGAAATCAGAGCTTGCATCAAATGCCAGAATTTTCAGGAAAGCAGCAGCTCAAGTCCCTTCCATTAAAGCGTGTGTTGGTCTCAGCACCCTTTCAGTAGTGGGGATTGGATTTCATCGGGGAAATTCATCCTCCCTCAAGTGGCCAACACCGTTGGATTCTGACTGCGATCGACTACTTCACTAAATGGATAGAAGTTGTCCCTACCAGAAGCACCTCTCACAAAGTGATTATCGGCTTCCTGGAAGATATTATATCCAGATTTGGTTGCCCCAGCAGAATCGTCACTGACAATGCCTCTCCATTTCGGTCTGAGCCTCTGGTCAAGTTCTGTGAACAGTTTGAAATTTCACTGATTCACTCTACTCCCTACTATCCTCAAGGAAATGGACTGGCAGAGTCCTCCAATAAAATCCTAATCAAGCTCATCAAGAAGCTACTGGAGGACAATAAAAGGGCCTGGGACTCAAAGCTCAAATTTTCTCTTTGGGCTGATCGGGTGACAACAAAGAAATCCCTAGGCATCTCACCTTTCCAACTTGTTTACGGAATAGAGGCAATTTTCCCTACTCAGCTCGCCTTATATGTGGCTAAATTCCTCCAGGACCTTGAAGGAGAACCCAACCATGTGCTCAGAAGGATTCATCAGATGGTGGAAGTGCAACAGGTCAGAGAACAGGTCATGGATAGAGACTACAAT
>JZKD02S0320395.1:78015-120350 GCA_000966675.3 Picea glauca
CTACCAGCGCCCTAGCTAGTTTATTTCCATTCTGTCTGTAAGCATATTTCAGTCATTTGTTATTAATGAAATGAAGTCTTATTTCCGTTGCATATCTGTGTTTATGTGTATTTCTATATTTCATTGTCTTCCTACATAAATTCGGATCAATGTGGGGAGCCACATTACCAGCACGACCTCCTAGTGGAGAGGACTAAAGCATCTGGATCAGCCAGATCCACTATCGTGGGAGATTTGGGCAAGGCCCATCAGATCCATGCAGCGGTGAATAACCACCAAGCAGAGCACCAGCCAACTGTGCTCGAGACGTTAGGTACCGTCGCTGACCAGACCCTTAGTATTTTGATAGATCTAGGTGCTATGGAGAGTTTCATTTATGGTGCAGCGCTCAAAAGAATTAAGGGAAGGCAGTCGAACAGGACGAGTTTATCTTTGTAGAATTGGCTTCGGGACCCAAAAAGAAGGTTGGTGGGAAGGTTATGGGTTGTAGCCTTAACCTGGGAGAGTTTGTCACCAAGGCTAACCTGTACGTCATGATCTTAGGATATTATGACGTCGTGATTGGTATGGACTGGTTGGAATCGCATGAGGTGATACTCAACTATAAGACAAAACAATTGATCTTGGTTTATGATGAGGGACAAAGATGCATAATTATAGGTTGGAACCAGGGAGTTTCCCTGAGGTTCATCTATTCCTTGCAGCTACGGAAGAGCATGTGTAAGGGATGTAAGATTTATGAAATCCTTGCATTAAACGAGAAGGGAGTAGTGAAAGGTCTAGAACACCTTCTGGTGGTGAGAGAGTTTGTGTACATCTTCCTGAAGGAGTTACCTGGGATGCCACCAGAGAGGGAATTGGAATTTACCATCAACCTAAAACCAGGAAATGAACCGATAGAAAGAACGCCTTATCGGATGTTGACCCTGGAATTACATGAGTTGAGAATGCAAATGAAGGAGTTACTGGACCTAGGACTTATACGTCCAAGTGTGTCACTGTGGGGAGCACCTATTATTTTCTTACGAAAGAAGGATGGGTTGTGGAGACTCTGCATTGACTACCATCAATTGAATAAAGTAACGATCAAGAATCAATATCCATTGCTAAGGATTGATGATATGTTTGATCAGATGAAGGGTGTGATGGTGTTTTCAAAAATCCACTTGAGATCAGGGTATCACCAGCTACGGATCAAGGAGGATGATGTCCCTAAGACCACCTTTAAGACGAGGTTTGGACATTACGATTTTACTGTTTTACCTTTTGGACTAACGAACGCCCCTGGGGTATTTTTGAGTTTGATGAATGAAGTGTTCTGCGAATACTTGGACAAGTTTGTCCAAGTATTCATTGACGATATTTTGATTTACTCTCAGATGATGGAGGAGCATGACGAGTACTTGCGCTTGGTACTACAATGTCTGCAAAGGAACAAATTGTATGGGAAATTGTCTGAATGCTTGTTTTATCAATCGAAGATTCACTACTTAGGGCATGTCATCTTCAACAAAGATATATTCGTGGATCCAACAAAGGTTGAGGCTATTATGGAATGGCCTGCACCGACGAACGTCCTAAAAGTGAGTATCTTCAAGGGTTTAGTGGGATACTATCAACGTTTCGTCGAGGGTTTTTAGAAGATAGAAAATTTGATTACGGAATTGAAGAAGAATAACAAGAAGTTTGTTTGGACCGAGAAATGTGTGGAAGCATTTTGGAGGCTCAAGGAGTTGTTGAAAACAACACCAATACTAAAGGTTCCTGACATGAACACAGACTTCTTGGTATGCATTGACACATCCAAAGAAGGTTTAGGTGGAGTCTTGTTTCAAGACGGTCAAGTGATTGCTTACATCTCAAGAAAGTTGAGAAGGAATGAGGAGAACTATGCGATGCATGATTTGGAGTTGCTAGCCATTGTTTATGCCTTGAGAGTTAGGAGACATTACTTGATTGGTCAGAAATTTGAACTAAAAATGGATCACTGTGGACTACACCACATCTTTACACAAAGCGACTTGAACACGTGA
Source organism: Picea glauca (assembly GCA_000966675.3). Taxonomy (NCBI): domain Eukaryota; kingdom Viridiplantae; phylum Streptophyta; class Pinopsida; order Pinales; family Pinaceae; genus Picea; species Picea glauca. The sequence goes on from JZKD02S0320395.1 coordinate 80,049, forward strand.
CAACGACATTGGTCAGAATTGCTTAGCGAGTATGATTTTGAGATTACTTACATAAATGGAACAATGAACAGAGTGGCAGATGCATTGAGTCAGAGACCACACATATTTTCGATTATGCCTCTTTTGACAAATCTACATGAAAATATTATAACCTTATAGTGCGATGACGACTGGTACAAGAGGTCAAGGATTTTATTGGACAAAACACAATAATGGTTCCAAAATTTGAAGGATTTACTATGGACTATGACATATTATTGAGATTTAAAGGTCGAATTTATGTACTGCCCAATGACGAGTTGAGGAGTTTGATCCTAAACAAGGCTCATAGAGAAGTGTACATGGCTCATCCTAGAGTCACAAAGATGAGGGCAGACCTTAAACCCTTATTCTTCTGGAAAGGAATGAAGGCATACATAGTCAACTACGTGGAAATATGTCCAGAATGTCAGGAAGTGAATGCTGAACATAAATATTCGGCTAGATTACTACAACCACACGCTATTCTAGAATCGAAATGGGAGGTCATTTCAATGGATTTAATTGTTGGATTGCCACTGAAGGAAAGAGACACTACTCGATTTTTGTGGTAGTCGACACTCTGACGAAGAGTGCTCATTTTGTTTTTGTGCGTATGACGTATCAAGCACCTAACATAGCTAGAGTTTTCATCAGTCAGATTGTGAGGCTGCATGACTTGTCGAAGAGGATTATATCTGATAGAGGATCGGTGTTTACCAGACTATTTTGGACTAGTTTCCAAGAGGCCTTGGGAACCCAATTTAACTTTAGCACCATGTATCACCCAAAGACAGACGGGCAGATTGAAAGAACAAACCAAATATTGGAGTATATGTTGTGTATGTACGTTATGGACCAACATAGGCATTGGGAAGAATTCTTTCCATTGGTAGAATTTGCATATAACGACAATTATCAAAGCACCATTAAGATGGCACCTTTTGATTTTCTTTACGGGTGACCTTGTCGGATGCCTTTGAGTTGGGATCGGCTTGAGGATAGGGTCTTGGTGGGACCGGAAACAATCCAAGAAATGGAATATCAAATGAAAATGATAATACAAAGGATCAAGGAAGCGCAAGATCGACATAAGATTTATGCCAATGCGCATCATGTCGACCGTAGTTACGAGGTTGGAGATCGAGTCTTCTTCCGAGTGAAACCGCATAAAAGTTCGATCAAGTTTGGAAAGGGTGCTAAAATCTCTCCTAGGTTCATGGGACCTTTCAAGATTGTGGAAAGGAAAGGGCCCGTGGTTTATCGACTAGCCTTGCATGATTCTTTGAGGCGTATGCAGGATGTTTTTCATGTATCTATTTGAAACTTTATGTTAGTGATTCTACACATATTATTGATGTGAGTTCCTTGTGGGTATCTAACTAGGGTGTGCTCATGGTGGAGCCCATCCGCATCCTGGACCATCGCATTCAACAACTACAATGTCGGACAGTAGATATGGTCAAGGTATAGTGGGATGACTATAGTCCGCACTCAAAGACCTGGGAGGATGCATATGATATGCGCCAGCAGTTTCCATTTTTGTTTGAGAGATAAATTTATGATACTGTGATATGCTTCATTTCGAAACTTATATACTATGAAACTTTGGGATGAAGTTTAAACCAAGAGGGGGTGTATGTAACATCCCACTCTTGCGCACACTGAGAGAACTTATTCTTTGAGGACACTTGCGTGCAAGTGATCCGAGTTATTATACTATTGATAGTTTTGATAATGAGTATAAGATATTATGGATTTGATGATATGTTATTCTTTTGTATTTACCTAGACATGTGCTATTGACTGGGTTCTCCTGACTGTTCAAGACTCTAGACATTGAGGATGCAAAGGAATCAATGAAACCCCTTAGACTCTGGATCGATTCAGGGAGTGGACTATTGGGGTTTGAATGTTGTTGATGTGACATATGTACATATGATTAGATGTTATGATGATTTATTATTATTGCTGACATGATTCGTTGATGGATGCAAGCTGATGATAGCTTGCCGACCAGGCTCACATGTGGAGTAGAGGGGTCACGCAGGAAAATGAGAGACAATGAGGGAGAGGTGTGGTAGTAGCCCTGCCATAGCCTACTAGCACTCCCATTGTAGCTCGAACTATAGGTTAACGATTACCTAGTTCAAGAAGACCCACGATGCCGTGAGGGCAGACCGTGACAGTCACTCATGATGATTCTAAGGGGCACACAATAAGGCAGGGGCCTTATTCCTTAGAGGCCCTTAGTCTTCCACAAGATGACCTGGCAGAGTATTGACTCCAGGGGTTTGACATCTACCAAATTTAGTCAAGAGGTGAGTGGCACCCTTGGAGCACGTAGTGCGTCTTGAAGGGCATGTCGTGCAAGGAAAACAAAAAGAGGCGAGTGGCACCCTTGGAGCATGTAGTGTGTCCTGAAGGGCACGTCATGCACGGAAAATGGAAAGAAGCAAGTGGCACCCTTGGAGCACGTAGTGCGTCTTGAAGGGAACGTCGCACAAGGAAAATGGAAAGAGGCGAGTGGAGCCCTTGGAGAACGTAGTGCGTCCTGAAGGGAGCATCACGATTTTAACTGGTAAGTGAATAAACCTAGTTCCTAGAAAACTATGCCTCCTTAGGACCTAGACGACCTTGAAATGAATCATGTGATAGGGAAGGTTTAAAAACAATTTTTCCTAAAAACAAAATGCCGCCCAACCTAGTGAAATTAAAACCTAGGTCTAAGTAGAACACGTGGTCAAAATAATAATAATAAATAATCATGTAACAGGAAGGGGGGTAAGAAATTCAAACTTATTTATTAAAGTCAAAATTATAAAGGAGGATTAAATTTTTAAAAAGGGGTAATGGTTGTTTTTATCTACATTTGCTAATTTAATTTTTAGTTAAAAAGAAAAGAGGGTAAATGGTTGTTTTTATCAACACTTGTTAAATTAGTTTTTAATTAAAAAGGAAAAAGGGTAAATGGTTGTTTTTCTACACTTGCTAAATTGATTTTAGTTAAAAAGGAAAAAGGGGGAAACTTAAAAGAAATAGGAACTTAAGGAAAAAGGGAAACTTGAAGAAAAGAGGAAACATAAAGGAAAAGTTGAATGTCTAACTTAGAAAGGAATCTTGCCTTTGGAACTTCTAGTTATGAACTCAATTAGGAGTTAAGTAAGGTGTACGTCATTTAAGAATTGTAAGGGAATTTTTGGACACCGAGGAGCATTTTTAGGAATCCTCTTAGGTGGATGAGGGAAATAGGAATATTTAATTAATTAATAAAATTGATTTTCTGGTGCAACTAGGGGATCGTGCGACATGTGTATGGGGGAGGTTTTTCCTAATTAATTAATGAAAAAGGAATCTAATGAGAATTTTGGGAACCTAATAACTTAAGAAATGTATAAAAAGGATGGAGGAGGAGGAGTATGGACCTCATCTTTTTGCATAACGTTGCGCTACTGAAATTTTATCTTGATTGAACTTTCTCTTGTGGGAGTTGGGATACCCAGCTCGGGTAATGAGTGGTAGCTTGAACTTGAGAGGTGAGATGGGTGCTAGAATTCTCTAGTATCATGTGTGTGGCCCCTTTGCGGCTCAGGGGGCTCAAGGGGAAGAAGAGTATCCCTAGTGTTGGCTGAGAGGTACCAGTGAGGTCACATCGATTGGCAAGCGAGAGCTAGACGAGGCATGTGCGGGACAACGAATTCATACAATTCACATTTGTCTACGATACGCATGTGTATATTTGTATTGAATGGTAGTTTAATTCTTTTTCCTGCGCCTTCAGTAATGTACTTCTACTGTGTTAAAGATTTTTTTTTATTCAGCGTAACACTATCCAGAGATTTCATTTTTGTCTTCAACAATTTGTCTTGATGAGCCCAACATTTTATGATCAAAGAACTTAAAGTCATCCCAGCCTTATGCTCGCTATATTTTGAATTGATTTCCCATGGATAACCCAACCTATGATTGCAATGACTTCTTTGTGTTTGTTTTTATTGATTAATATGAAGAAGAATTGTGTTTTTATCTTCTGTCCCTTAGCCCTTAAGTTATTAGTCCATGCCTGAGCAGTCGGCCAGGAGTCAAATCGATGGTCGTGACTACAGTTTTTAAAGAATTATAGATTCAAATTCCCTTATTTCCTGTGCATGGATAATAAGTGAAGGACAATTTTTTCCTAGTTATCTAACCCTTACTTATCTCTGCATTTTTCTCTGATGATTAATCTCTAATTTTTGCGCCTTCTTTGTGAATGAGTATCCTTGTGTTTTTGATTGATTCATTGCTGAATGATTAATCTATGTGTTCATTTCTATCTGCATTCAGTTATCTCTGCCCTCATTTTATCTCTGCACTTAAACAAACTCAGAATAACTCTACGATTTCAATTCATCTCTGCATTAAACAACTTATCTCTGCGTTTTCGGTTATGGATATTCTTTGCATCCTCCTCAGAATTAACACAATGATTTCCCTTAAATTTTATTGTGTGACGATGATTGTATTAATAGCAATGTCATGTATATTGTAAGACAGTAAATATTAATTAATTAACAACAATATCCATATCATGGATAGAAATATCATATATATTGTAAAACAGTAAATCTTACTTAATTAACAACAATATCATGGATAACGATTCATTGTTGTTGATAGTTAATATTATTGACAACGAGTTTGTATATATGAAAGACAATGATAATGATTGTTGACAACGAATTGCTCGACGAATTTCCTAGCAAGGGTATCTCCCCTGGGCATTTTTCTTGGAGCCTTTACACAACATTCACCCCACAAATTTATGTGCGATTTACCCAGCCTTTACTCATCCTTTTCACCCAAATTTTTACACAACGATTTACCCGCGTTATCAAAAGAATTATCCATATATTCATCAATAGTTTTATCAATAGACTTAACAACAAATTTATTAATAGAAAGTAACCCCTTTTTTAGACAACATTATGTTTTGTTTACACAACCATTCATCCAATATATATATAGACAACGATTTGATATTCCTTGTTAAAATACATCGAATCTATACACATCGTGTTTACCATTGGTATGACTGCATTTTTAGCATTGTTGCTGTGAATGACATCGTGTTTATGATTTTTTTATATGACAACGTTTTTATAATTGTGTTTATTATTATTTTATATGATAGCATGTTTATGATTTTTTTATATGATAATGTTTTTATAATTGTGTTTATTATTATTTTATATGATAGTGTGTTTATTATTTGTTTATATGACAATGTTTTTAGTATTTTTTAATTATTTACATAGCGATATTTATGGATCATATGGATCATATAGTTACAGAGCGTTATCATATTTAACTCTTCTCTGTGATATCATATATTTTATAGACAATGATAATAATGTTAGACAACAGTATCAATGTTGATACTAAAAGGGAATTAAGGAGTTTATAGATTACAAGGTACTGGGATGAATTAAATGGAGTATTGATATACATGACTGTTATAGATTTCAATTAATGTGATTTAAAAGTGATAAGGAATTTTAGGGTCATGCATTTCCCAAGTTTCTCATTATCTTATGCATAAGATGGTGGATATGTCGATTATCATAATCTAAGGCATGTATGTTTGGGAAGGGTAATGATAGGGGTGGAAAATTTAACTTAGGCTTTTACAAGGAATTATATGTTAGCGAATGGCAAGTGTAGTGAGATTTTGTTAATAAATTCTTATTGTAGAATGGATTCTCGAGGGAATATTCATCATTGGAAAATAACATACTTTAATTAATGTGTGATTGAAATAGAGTTTGTTGCACCAGGAATTTGACGTGATGTATGATTGTTATAGTAGTCAATTTTCCTTTGTGTTTTGTAGACTTGTCGATTGGGTGTTTGGGTTTAGTCTTCATGTATTTTGACAGTTAATTTGGTCTCCTAACGCATTGGATTTTTCTTGGGTTATTGGTCTAGATATGTTATGTTTCACCTTCGTTACTTTCTCTCCTATCTCCTTGTGACAACATGATTCTTGATGAAGGGATCATTGCACGCCCTGACAGATAGATGCGAATGATAACCTGGTCGGAGTCTTGTGCTTCCCGATGTGGGCATATTGTTCATTGTAACTGATGTTGATACTTGGTTGTAACACCTTAATGTGTTTGGTTTCACATCGTAGAGGTCCCTATTTGCTGGTCATCGAAACTATTGTGATGGGTTGTTGATGTTGACCTCTAGCTTGTAGGCATTGTCTTGCTTGTGTCAGGCTGGTAGTCATTTTCATCTGTCTGATTGATTATCGCATGTTTCATCCAATTTCCTAATGTGCTAGTATGTTGAGTCATTGTTGTCTATTTCATGATCGGCATGCGTTGTGTTCATCATCAAGTTGTGTTGTTTAACTGTTGTCATTGTTTTCTTCCTTCTTAAAAAAAAAAAAATTGCTTTTGTGTTGCGTCACATGTAGTCATAACAGAGGGGCCATTACAAGAGAACATTAAAAGAGTATTTTCTTTCAAAATAGAATAGAATATGGTAGGAAAAATTTAAATATATTATGCTCAAAACTCATAGTTCAAAGATATCATTAAAATTTATCCCCAAAATAGTTCTCTAGAATTTTTTGAAAAAATAAATATAGTCTTTAATAGTCTTAAAAAATAAAATGCCTTCGTCTAGAATTGTATTGGGATTGAGCTCCCATGGACCATAAAGGAAAGAATGGAATAGGGCTAGACCTGAAAAGAAGACAAAGAGAAGCGATCAAAAATCAGTTATGTTTTCCTTGGGATAGATAAGCACAATTGGATGAATTTTGAATGAGAAGAGAAAAGAATTGAGAAGGATGTGATCAATTTACTCACTATCATTGAATCTCTCCCTATTTTCTTGCCAATGTTCCTTTTATATTGTCTTTGGATGCAATTTCATCATCAGTACCAAGCGTCTCTACCTAAACTTCTTCAGTTATCTTGACTAAATCTTTCTTTAACCAATTTTCAATGTATTCTCTCATGGGTGCAAGGGTTATTTCTTGTCTGACTTTGATATCAAATAATGTACTTTATAAGTCTCTTAAATCAATTGAAATTTGGTGAAATATGTCCTCAATATCTTTGTTTCTATTAACATAAGTTACAAGCCAACTTTTGGCTTCATATTTCATGTGCTCGGTCATACTATTGAAATTTTCCATTGATACACCTTTTAATATCTCTAAATGTTCCTCAAATTTCTCCATCGTTATTAGCATAGAATTTAAAATCAGTTTTGGATCTTGGAATTCCCTAGTAGCTCTTGAAAAATCTAACTCAATCAACTCAAAATACAGTTCCCCTTTTTTGACACTTAAAGTGTCAACATCAACCAATTTTTCTTTTAAAACTTTAATTCTTTTGAGTCAACAAGATTTCAAGTGCTTTATGCAAGTAGGAGATGGTAAATCTTCCTTTTTCCTTTTCAATTCACTCATTCCAGAAACTTTTAAAACAAATGTAATGGCAACATCCTTATAAAAACCTTTGTCATTTTCGAGGTCGGCCTGGAGGTACTCTCTTAGATTAGTAATCCTGGAACACAAAGAAACAAAGTTGCTTGCCAAATCCCATGCCTCTAAAATGAGAGACTTTCTCTTCTTTATATTTTCCCCAACATAACATCTAACCACAAAAATAAAAATTGATGTTCTCTTTAACTTTGAGCTTGATTTCGGTGTTCTATCAGAGCTTTTCCCAGGTTGAATAGTAGCAATAGGAATTGAAAATATAGGGGTGGAATTAAAGCATAATCTAGTTCTTTAACTATTTATTTGAGTATAACATTTTCAGCTTCCATTTCATCCACTGACATTTCTAGAGAATCACCTGTAGCTCTATGAATCCTTGCAATTCTTGATGGAAAAACTCTGCTCAAATTATATTCTGAATGTGTTTTTCCTTGGACCCTTTTTCATTTTGACTTAAAATTTTCAAATACTAATTTATTATATTCTTTATCAAATAGCCAATTACAAAGAGTCAAGGATTGTTCTTCATATAATAATGGTTATTGTGTCGCTAGCTCCACTGCAACTTCTTTACTCTCCTGAACCATTTGGTCTTCGTCTGGAAACTCTTTGTCTTTGATATTCGCATCCAACTCCATATCCTCAAGGGAATCGACATCATCATGTATGACCTCATCTACTTATTGTTGATTGTCCTGTCTTTTTCTTTTACTATTAATTGTAATCTTATGAGGTCTTTCAATATTACCTTTGCGAGGATCATGGTCATCTCCATCACCAAAATTTTTAATTATAGTTTTCTTTTGTTCTTGGGTTACAATTTGAGGGCTCTTCTTGGGTGTGTCGCTTCTTTGAGAATTATTTTGAGACCTTGTGCTTCTTTCATTTACAACCCTTCCATGTTTTTGATGTTCTTCATTAGTTCTAACAATAGTTTCAAGGTCTCCAACTGGGTCTAATTCAAGTTTGTTGCCATAATCTTCTTCTTGTCCAAATAAACAAGTATTTGCATATGATACACTAAAACCAACATAGGTCATGTGATTCATGAAATATTGATATGGGTCAAACCATTTTATCTCATTTTCCATATTTAAAATGTATTGATCAAACCGAACTGCATATTCATCAATTTTTAAATCATTATTTAGTGTAATTTCATCAATTGTCCAGGGCAAAGAAATGATTTTTTTTTTCTTTCTTTCATAAATGAAGTGTGCCAAAAACATGTACTGTCTGCACACTTCTATTACAAACATTTTTCCTGGAACATAAAATGGAAGAGAAATTGGGGCTTCTCGAGAACAATAACCTCTAATGACACTGTAATTTTCCATTGCCTCAAAACTTCCCTTTTTATCTAAAAATGTTTCTGCATCCAATGACAGTCTTGAGGTACCATTTTCAAACATGAGTTTCTTGAAGGAATAAACAAATGAATCATAAACTTCATAAAAATGATACATTTCCTTCTACTTCCACAAGGCAGACTAACATGTATGAAATGGGTCTATCTTACAATCAACTTGTTTTGTTAAGTGGAGTCCTTTGAATACATGACAATATGTGATGGAAAAGAATAAATACGAAGCAATAAAAAACTTCTAGTTCTTCCTAAAATTTGATAATTGGAATGATATTTAAGAAGAGATAATTTTCTACCAGTCAAAAATCGCTTTTTCTTGGATAGAAAAATATTAAATATAAAGAGCTAGACGAGGAATTATAGAAGTTGATTCTTGTCCAAGAACCCTAGCTAGAAGCCATGCCATTTCTTGATGTGATTTTCTTATTTGAATGACCTACATAATTGATAAATCCTATGACATTGTCACATGGTCTTCCAAATATTTCGGAAATAGGTCCCAACCACCATTTATCTCCTTTAGAAACTATTTAGCTTCATCGACCTTGAACGTCATTGCTGACTCTGGTAACTTTAACATATTCTTGAAAGTTGATGGCACTAGAGAAATTAGGGATTGTCCCTACAACTAAAGGATCCTCTAATTCTTCTTGTATTTATCTATACACCATGAAAGAAGCTATTTTGCATCGAAAACTTTCAGAACACACCCTGCCTTGGAATTTCCCGATATCCAAATATCATCAAGATTTATTTCTTGAGGCGACAATGTAGAATAGTATTTATAAGCTATGGACCAATGATACTTTGTATCTTCTTGCGTGAATGTATTCAAGTATCTCCACAAAAGATTTCTTTCCTTCTATCCATTTTTCTTAAAGAGTTGGCGAATTATGTACAATCTTTCCAAACATTAATACCAAAGAAATTGTTTTTACATAATAAACCTTGCAGCTATTTATTCAAAAGAATAACTAAAGATAATTTATTTTGAATTTATTGAGGATGGTCTTGAGAAAGATGTCATTAACAACGACACTTTGATATTTAACCACTTGTTACTTCCTAAATATTTTTCATTTAATATTATTTGGGGAATGTGAAAAATGAAAAGGGATTCACCGCAGAGTGGTAGAGATATAAATATGAAAAAAAATAATGTGGATTAAGTTAGATCCTGTGGCCCCATGGTAAAATATAAAAAAATGACAAAGTGTTGAAAAGCACACGGATGGATGGAAAGAAAGAATATTATTCAAGACTTGATATGCGATCTCTGCTTCTGTGGTAAAAGGATTAAATGACTAATTGTTTAAGTATCGAGAGAGAAGTGGAGTCTCGAAAGTGACTAAGAAATGAAAAGAGGAAAGACAAAAATATCATCACGAGAAGAATGGGTAACTCAAGATGCAGTGAATAATAGAAAAATATTCTAAGTGTGGTGTAAAATGAGGGTTGTAGAAGTTTGAAGTGCATTTTGATGACAATGGAAGAGAGGTAAATCTGTGACACACTTAAAACATACTCTAAGTATTGGTTCATTTTAGTTATGGTGGAACGCAAAGGTACACTTTGGGGAAGGATGAATCTACAACAAGACTTATGAGCCCGCCATAAGATGGAAAAATTTATAAGTATAGATCCATGATATACAATAGATAGATTTATGACAACATATTTTAGGATCAAAAAAGGTTAATTTCAAGTTATTGCACTGAGGCTGTACATACAATAGTCTACTTGAGAAACTGATCTTCCTCTTCATATTTAGATGGAACTACTCCTTGTTACACATCAAAAATACTCACTTTGATAGTGTCGCAAGTGTCATCATTACAAAGGTCACAAGTGTTGCATTTTGCTCACAAGGTCGCAAGTGTCGCAAGAAAGCATGTTGCCATGATGCCTATGTCGTGCCTATAACGAAATGATAAGGACGCTTGAAACACCTCAAACATTTGATTTGGAAGAGGAGAAATGAGTCAACAGGATTGCAAACCTTTTACCATCTGAAAGAACCCAAAAAACTGAGTTTTGGAGGAGAGCGCTCACCTATACCTCTTCTGGGAGCATCGACGCTCCCCCTTACAATGTCTGGGAGTGTTATAAAGCTCCTCTGGCCCTTTTGAGGGAGATCTATAGATTTTGAGAGCGCTGGCACCCCCGTAAAGCCTACTAGGGAGCACTACAGTGCTCTGATGGTCCTTTTAAGGGAGCGCTACCTATTCTAGGCAGTAGTTAAGTTGTTGAGATGAATAGGGGAAGAATCCTTTCATTCTTGGAAGGCAGTTGGATTTGAATCCCTAATCAAGCCATGATCTTAGGGAAGATCCTCAACTGAAGGAGGCAAATCCTCAACTGAAGGAGGCAAATCCTCAACTTCCCCAAGGATATCTCAAGTGGTTAAAGCCTCTCCAAGGCTATATAAGCAAGCTTTCTAATGGTGAAAGAGGACTGGAAAAGGAGAATCACACCAAACTTATGATCTCATAAGTGGTGCTGGAATGGGGAAGAATTGCTAGCATGAAACCGATGATCTCATAGGAAACACACAGTCAATCAAAGGAGAGTGATCAGTGAAGCTTCTATCATCCAGGTTGTGGATCTGTCGAGCAAGGGTTAGACAAAGGGGACTTGATGAAGCCGTCGCATTCGCATCTACGATTGTAAGTATTGTTATCGTTATTCTCATTAATATGACACGCTTGGCCTGTTTCTTTCTAGTTTGTGTCTAATCTTACATGAACTTATCGTTGATAGATAGATCTGTTTTCAAGCTAATGTCAATAGATTAGGAAGAGGTCGTACTTTTTTTGTCTACAGAACTCAGTGAGGAGCGAGAGTTTGGAGCTCGATTTGGAGCGTGCAGGGACAAACAACGATAAAGAGGTACTTCTGTTCTCCTTCCTTCTCATGCATTAGTTTGTATAGATTTTAAAGGAATTCAGTGTCCACATTAAGCACTTTTTTGTCTTAGAGTTAGGGTCTAGCTCTTTGAGGCAATCTACTTGTCCACAGGGAGATTTTCCTACAACACTCCTTATGAAGCATGGTATGGATTCAAGCCTGTTATTTAAAATCTTAGAGTTTTTGGTTCAGTTTGATATGCACTTATTCCAAAATAAAACCGAACAAAGTTAGATTCTAAGAGTATTAAATGCACTCTAGTTGGGTATTCTGAATAGAAAAAAGGGATATCGACTTTTATCAATAAAAAAATTATTATTGTTGTCTCGTAAACTCGCCACTAGTTATATAGCCTGCAAATGGTTGCAAGGAATACTAAAAAAAGATTATTATGATATATATGATTAGTAGGTGGGATCCCCTAGAAGAGAAAACAAGTGAAGAGTTTATTTTCAATTATTCCTAGAATGATATTACATGCATGAAAAGGTTTGAAAGTCAGTCTTTCATTTACGGTATGCATGATGATATTTTCATTTTTCCAGTTTGATTACGAGGTCTTCTTTAACTTGGTTGCATATGAAATATTGAATCTATGTTTAGGGTTCCTCATACTACATACACCTATGCTCAAGAAGTATCATTACATTTTGATTATGTCTTTGGGGCATTTATGTGTTATTGTAGCACACTCGACTCCCTAACCCTCACTTAGGTTGGTAGGGTGTCTCAATTTCTCCCTTAATAAAACTTAGGCAAGTACTTGGGAACATCAGTGTCTATGTGGGGACCTCTCCTATCACAACACAAGCTATGTTATGGCTTACAAATTCATCACTATGGGTCTCCTTCAGAGTCAGTTGAGGTATCTAAGAATCTAAACATTCCAATTGGGTGGTCAACATTCCTCCTCAGCCTTGTCTTAACATCTTGTAGCTAATTCATACTTACTCTCATCAGTGTACATATCCACCAAAGTCTCCATTCTCTCCAACAATGCTAGTCCGACAGATTACCTTAAGGATCTAACAACTCTCAGATATCCCGGTTCAATGGCTACGATTTCATCTAAGCCTCTACTCAATCGAGGGTTACCCTTTGATCATATCCTAGTCTTAACATTCCTATTGGGGTCCACATCGATTTACAACTGAGAGAAAGTCTCACCATTCCAGATCAATGATCTACTTTCTTTCTTGAAACTCCTCCTTATCATAGTATCTTCGTTCTGACTCCACTGACTACTCTGAATCAGCCACTCTAAACACACATGCCTTGACAAATCAAATGGTCCTCGTTCATTTAATTTGGTAGTTTTAGTGTGCCTCAGAGGTTCCAACTAATTACCATATAAAGTAGGAGAAATCTCCTCTTAGGGGATGTTCATACGAGATCCAACGAATGTAATCCTATGACACTCTCTATGAGATCTACGGTCCTAAGACTCCTTATCGTTAGAATCCCCCTTCTAATATCCTTTCTGGAACCCCAACTGACCTTACGCCGATAGGATAATGGCTAGATCCAGTGATCCAAAATCCTCCATAGTCATGCTCTGATGGATCAATAGGTCTTATTGACTCAGATATTTCCTCATTGGATTCCTCTTACGATCTAACCCTTGATTGCTTTGATGGGTACCTCATCTGATCAATGATCCAGATCTTCTCACCATGTTGATTCAATGGATATGAGTCATCCTGACTGAACTCAGGTTTTCTTCAGGAAAAACAGTCTAATTCTAGACTTAAACCTTCAGGAATTCCTTCAAGTATTTTACCAAATCTCTCAAGGTCAAAAAGAAAATCTAAGACCATCAAAGGCCTCTCGATTTTATGAGAAAGGAAGAACTTGCATATCTTTTAAGCTTTCCACAAAGATATCACAACTATCTTAGGACTTAGGGTCCTCCTTTTCTCACAAGAATCTCTCTAGTCAACATGACTTCCACATCATTGTTTAAATGATCTTTTTGTCCATGTCTTGTAAGCTTTTCTATAAAGTGGTAAGGTCAATATAGACTATCCATACTTACTCATTTTCAAAATTTAACAAGTTAAAAATGGCGACCTCAGTCCATCCCAATTATTTAGAGGTATCATTTATCAATTATAAGCATTTACATTTCCCATTGAATCATATAATTTCATACACCCATCATACATGTACAAATTAAACAAGTCAAATTATACACACTAATACACATGGGTTCAAAATTCAGAAAAATATTACAACGATATGGGTTAAATTAATTGTACTATCGCAAATTACTACACTTTCATTCATTTTTTCGGGGCTCCTCGATATTCATCATACTTCCAACACAATTATTTTGTCGTCGCTTTTATGATGCGATGTACTCCACATATCGATAAAAGTTAGTTCTCTTATGACAAAGTTTTGTCGATTTATTGACGTAACATTGGTCACTATATTGTAGAACATGCGTCGATATATTGACTCACATTCGACAGAAGAGAACGAATTCCCATCAATATATCGATGACATTTGTGGGTTTTGAAAAATGGCTAGCTAGCCATTTGAAAGTGCCTAACGGTCATTGACTCAGTCAGTTTTGATGTGGTCAACGTGTGTCAGAAGTTCGATGGACATTACAGATTTCAAAAATTTTGTTGTATGTGTGACATCTATAAAAGTTTAATCGTATGGTCATTGTTCAATGCATGTAACCGTCTCTTTGCTATGACCCATGCCTTGTTTCACATCAAATTCTTGATTTATATAGCTTGGATTTTGGGCACACTATGAAGGTTAGAATTTTTTAATATTTCTTTGTCTCGTTTTAATTTTTAATTGGACCGACCCATCTAATTAACCCATCTTAGGCCCTATTTTTTGTGGGGACAAAAGTTGAATTTGTCTAGGAAATAGGTATGAACATGTCTACTCAATTATTATTGGCCTAGTTATCTTTTATAATTGTTTAATGATTTTATTACTTTCTTATAGTGAAGCTGTGAAGCTTATGTGGTAAAAATGTATATATTTATATAGTTAATTTTGATCTCTTGAGTAATTGTTGACTAGTACTCTTATGAACATTTAGTAAATCAATGATGACAACGGATTTATTAACTCTAGACATACAAATGGGGTCAATATTTCGACGACATTTGTAATTTAAGAAAATATTTGTATATTGTAGTTATATTGAATCTTTAGTGGTTGTTGTTGTAACAGGAAATCCCAATGTAAAATAATAATAACAACATTACAGATGAAGAAAATGAAAGGAATATTTCTAGGTCAAAGGCAAAATTGGAGGAAAAGAGTAATGAGAAACTTGAATTCCCTTGTAATAAATGCAAGGGCTTTAACAAAAGAAGACTTGTAAGAAAAAATTTTGAGAGACATTGTTGGATAAATGGGCACATTAAAGGGGGATTCATGTATTGTCCCATGGTAAGTTATTTATTATTATATATTGTCTTTGTATTGAGTGTATTTATAAATTTTTCTTTCGTTTTAATATTTATTATATACACTAATTTTATTGATTGTTTGTAATTATAAAGTAAAATTCTTTGATCCATATGGATGTCGGTGGCCTCCCACCTATTCCAACTGGCTCATTTTGGCAGTTTTCCACTTTGGTAGTTTTTTCCCTAGTTTTCGGGTCCCTGACTTGCAGGGCCATTTTGAGGCCCTAAACAACGTTTTTTAGGGCTCACTACAGTCCTCTGATACAAATTTTCAACTGGATATTGTGTTCCTAAAATAAAGATCGTATGCAAATGTTACGACCCTGAGAAGTTGATGTACTAACTTACCCAAATAGGGCCCACATGACTTTTGGCGCTTCATTTCCTAGGGTTAGGTTTTTTGGATGTCTAGGGTTTTTGACATTCCTATTTATTGTAAAAAGGCCTTCAGAGCCTCATTGTAATCATCTTCTTGTGAATGAGCACAACCATCACATCTCTTCTCAAAGATAAACTTCCACCATTCTAGCAAGCTTGTTTCCACTGCATTTTACAGTTTCATCTTATTTCCTTATTGAATAGAAACCAGTTTTACTGTATATCTTTTATTCTGTGTTAAGCATCTTTTGATAATAATATGTATTCATTTTGTTTTGCAAATATAATACGGATCAGTGGTATCAAAGCGGTCTACTCATTTTCGTTCTTAATGCATGTCCCCAACGAGGTCAGGGTACAAAGAATTGGGTCTCGAACTTGTTTCTCTTGATGACAAAATCTATCGCATGCCCAAACAACCTTTGATGGCATAATAAAATAAATAAGATGGGATAGGAGATCCCTTCAAAATGTTTCTCAAGGAATCCATCATGCAATAAAGGAACGAGATGATGGATAGTTTAGCGCAAATCCTTTGCCGGCTACCAACAGGCGATGCATCTTCCTCAAATGGAGGCACCGCCCCCTTCAAGGTACAAATCAACTTAGATATTCCTATATTTGAAGGTTAGATAGACAGAGATGCATTAGATAAATAGTTTAATCTTCTAGCAGGGTATTTCTCTATCCATAACTTCTCGAATAGAGAAAATATTACTTTTGCGCTCCTCCAAGCCATCCCCCATGTCAAATATTGGTGGGAAATTTTCTGTGAGCAAAAGGAAAGAGAGGAACCCTCATTATTTACAATCGCAGACATGTGAGAGTCCTTTAGGGATAATATTAAGGAACAATAATACCCTATTGGAAGTTATGACGACCTATACACAAAATGGACCACGTTGTGGCAGGAAAGAGACCAAGCGATGCTCGAGTTCACAAATATCTTCCATACCTTGCACACCAAGCTGGGTATCAAATATTCTTAGTGACATCTGGTTCTCAAGTATCATGACAGTATGCATAGATACAACCATGCCGAAATGGATTTTCTGTACATCTCATCCTTGGGCGTGGCCTACCAATATGCCGTCAAAATTGAGTAGAAACTCAAACAAAAGATGTGACAATTTGGGCCTGGGAACCCCTCACAGCAAAATCCAGGAAAGGGCGACCCCAACTCGCAGAAAAAAGGATGGAGAAAAGATGGAAAACCTTAGGACAACCATTCCAGGCTGCAAGCAAAGAAGGACACCGAAAATACAAAGAAATATACTGCGAAGTGGTGTGACTTCCATAAGAGCCCATGGCATAACACTAGTGATTGTCACTTGAATCAGTCACTGGTGGCTGAGGTGAAATCCTGTGAATCAGATGCAGATATCGACTCTAATTCAGAACTAGAAAGTGGGAGATAGATCATTGACACAAAACCTAGTGCTATCATTTCTACCACCAAGCTCCAGCCCGATGAACTAGACGAGCCAGAGGAAGCCGAGTGCCTTTTTCATTCACAGATGTGGGTGAAGAGTACCCCACTGCACTTCATCGTTGATAGAGGTAGCCAAAAGAACCTCATCTCAGCATAGATTGTCAAGTGACTCACCCTGCATATAATGTCACACCCGCAACCCTACACCATCGGATGGCTCTGCTAAGGAAGCAACATCCGCGTCAGCCAACAATGTCGCATTTCATTCGGCATCAAGCCCTTCAAATATGAGGTATTTTTTGATGTTTTGCCTTTCGAAGTTTTTAATGTTCTTTTGGGCCAACCATATTTATGGAAATGTCATGTTGTATATGAGTCTAGGCCTCACAGTTTTATTATTACTTTGAACAATAAATTGTACAGGATACTTGAAGCAGTACCACCTAGTGTTATTTCCTTGATCTCTGCCAAGCAATGCAGAAAGGTCATCTCTCAAACATGGAAGTTTTTCTTCTTTGTGATTCACTCTCAGAATGAGTGAAATATCGCAGCCACATCTAGGGTCTCTGCGACCGACCTCTCCATACAACATAAGCAAGTGGATAAGCTTGTGGAGGAATACTCAAATATCTTCTCCTCACCTATCAGGGTACCTCTACACTATCAGTTCAAGCACCCCATCGATATGACCCCCAACGCACCGCTGCCCAATAGGCCAGTCTATCACTGCTCTCTATTAGAGAATGAAGAGATCAAGTGGAAGATCCAAGATATTCTCCACAAGGGGCACATCTATATCAAATCATCACCTTGCGGGATCCCAATCATGCTAGTACAAAATAAAGATGGAACCTATCGACTCTTCATTTATTACCGGGCCCTGAATAAAATCAAGGTTAGAAACCAGTACCCGATTCCCCAAATTGACGACCTCCTTGATTAGTTCATGGGGGGAAAATGCTTCAATAAGATTGATCTGAAGTCTGGCTACCACCAGGTCCTGAAAGAACATACATATGTATGGAAGACCGCCTTCAAGTCAAAGGATGGTCTTTTTGAATGGTTCGTCATGCCCTTTGGTTTAAGAAATTCTCCAGCTACTTTCATGAGGATGATGGACTATATCCTGTGACCATTCACCAATAATTTTGTAGTGGTGTATCTGGATGACACCCTCATTTACAAAAAGACTTGGGAAGAACACTTGCAGCATATTCAACAGGTTCTACACACCCTCCAACAACACCAGCTCTATGCCAACTTGAAAAAATGATCCTTCATCATGGACATGGTTCATTGCCTGGGCTACATTGTTGATCACCATGGCCTACATGTGGATCCAGTCAAAATCCAAGTCATCTGTGACTGGCCAGTCGCAACCACACTCACTGAGCTTCAGATCTTCTTGGGACTTGCCAATTTCTATCGCAGGTTCATGCTGGGATTCTCCCATATTGCATGGACCCTCAGGCAAGTAACCAGGGGTGGTGGTAAGGATAAATTTGTGTGGGAATGGTCCCAACAACAAGAGTTTGATGATTTGAAGCAATGCTTGTGCTCAACATTAGTACTTTCACTACCGAACCTGCAACAACCCTTTGAGATCAAGACAAATGCTTCAAACTATGTTGTGGGCATCGTTCTCACTAAGCATGGCCACCCCATTGCCTATCATAGTGAGACACTATTATATGATATCCGTAAGTACCCTACTTATGACAAAGAAATGTACTCCATTATGCAATCCTACCACCAGTGGAGACATTACATTCTTGGGAAGGAGACATTCATCCACACTGATCATAAGCCACTGCAATTCATGTAGACACAAGGAAAATTGCAGAATGACCTCCATCAGAAGTGGTCGTACTTGCATCAATTTGACCTCAACATCAAGTATAAAATGGAAAGCACCAACCGTGTCGTTGATTGCCTCAACAGACCGCTAGTCGTGACACTCACCACAGTGCTAGACTCTTTCGACCATGAGACCTCTGGATGGGCCCAACTCTATGAGACAGACCCAAACTTCGCAACCACCTATCAAATGTTGGGCGCAAATGCAGTTGTCGCTAATTTCCATCTTTAGGATGGATTGTTGTTCCATCTAGGCCATATCTACGTTCCATCAAGTGAGTGAGCGAAGTTGATCTGGGAAGCCCACTATAGTTGGGTGGCAGGATACTTCAGCATCGAAAAGACAGTGGAAATGCTGCAGAAACATTTCTACTGGTTGAAACATTGATAGGAGGTCATCAAGTATATTAGGTCTTGCACTGCCTGCATGATTTCCTAACCGACCACTAAGAAATAGGGCCTGTATACCCCTCTTCCTACTTCTGACAGGCCATGGGAATCCATCTCAATGGACTACATGTTGTGCCTCCCATCCACCAAGCGAGGCAATGAATGTGTTTCTTTGGTTGTGGATAGATTTTCTAAGATGATGATTATGGTTGCCTGGAAGAAGAGCATCAAAGTGGAGGCCACTGCCAAGATATTCTTTGAACGAGCCTGGGTACACTTTGGAATACCACAAACCATTGTCTCATATAAGGACAATTGATTTCTCAACACATTCTAGTCAAGCCTATGGTCACTGTTGGGACACCAAGCTCACTAAATCCATGACCTTCCATCCCCAGACAATGGCCAAACCGAGGTCATAAATCAAATTATCATGCATATCCTGCACATGTATAATTCCAAGCACCATCGCACATGGGATGAGATTCTCTCCTATGTTCATCTTAGCTACAACTAAGCCCTACATAGCTCAACCAGCTAGAGCCCCTTTCAGGTGGGGTTGGGATTCCAACCATTGGGTCCCATAGATGTTTCACTACCCCTTGTGGTCACCTCACCCGACTCATCTCCTGCTCCAGTTGAATTTGAAAAATCCACCCAGTTCATTGAGTGGATCCAACACATCCACCAACAAGTTCAATATATCCTACATAAGTCCAATGACAAGTACAAGCAGTTCCATGATCAACACCGGGTGCCACATAACTTTCAGGTGCGATACAAAGTTTGGTTGCACTTGCAGAAAGAGTGCCTTACAGGACCCCATTGGAAGCTTTGCCCAATCTGTTATGGACTGTACACCATCACCAAGGTTGTGGGTGATAATTCTTTCGAGCTCAATATTCCTCTTTTCCTTGGCTTGCACCCAGTGTTCAACGTGGATATCCTTCGACTGTATTTCCCACCATTATTGGACACCTCAGAGATAGAAGAACAACTGACACCAACAGAGCTCAAACCCGACTGTATACAAAATGAATCCAGTGATCATATTGTGGACAAACAGATCAAGGGCACTCACCAGCAAAGGATCCAACTTTATCGAGTTGTTAAAGCAGGGCAACTCCTGCACCAAGGCAAGTGGCTCACCCAGGGCCAAATTCAGCATAAATTTCCTCATCTGATGGGGGAACTCAACACAATGGAGACCATTGCTTCCTAAGGGGGGAGTATTGATCCATATGGATTTCAATGGCCTCCTGCCTATTCCAATTGTCTCATTTTGGTAGTTTTTCAGTTTGGCAGTTTTTTCCCTAGTTTTTGGGTCCCTGACTTGCAGGGCCGTTTTGAGGCCATAAACAATGTTTTTTAGGGCTCACCACAATCAAAATGACCTTTTATAGATAGCAACAAAATGTGTAGTCCTTGGATAGAACTTTCCAATGGGCTATCATGAACCTAAAACAGAGATCGTATGCAAAAGTTACAACCCCGAGAAGTTGAAGTACTAACTTACCCAAACGAGGCCCACATGAATTTTGGCACTTCATCTCCTATGGTTAGGTTTTTTGGATGTCTATGGTTTTTGACATTCCTTGTTATTGTAAAAAGGCCTTCAGAGCCTCATTTTAATCATCTTCTTATGAATGATTGCAACCGTCACATATATTCTCAGAGATAAGTCCCCACCATTCTAGCAAGCTTGTTTACGCTGCATTTTACAATTTCAACTTATTTCCTTATTGAATAGAAACCAGTTTTACTGTATATCTGTTATTCTATGTTAAGCATGTTTTGATAATAATCTGTATTCATTTTGTTTTGTAAATATATTTCGGATCATCCTCCTAGGTGTATGGCATCGAAGAATGTGCCTAGTAGTAATAGAAATATTATTGTACATACCGAGGAGGATGGGTGTTGTATGGATATTGAATATCATCATGATCAAGTTAATTCTTATATGGAAGAATATGACACCAATAATACTATTGAGCCAGATGATTGGACAAATAGATTGATCCATGACATCTTTGCTCTTATCGATGAGGACAAATTTGATGATATTCATGATATACCTCTGCTTTAGAATGCACAATAACCCCTTTATGAAGTCTCAAGAACAAATATTCTATCATCTTTAATATTGTTGGTGAAATTGAAGGTATTGAATGATTTGTCAAACACTTGTTTGACACATATCCTAAGGTATGTATCAATATAATTCATCACATAAACATAAAGGTCGAAATTCTTTTTATCTTTTTTTAGAGTCAATAAATTTGTAATATATTAAGGATGTGATATTTTTTAATACTATTATTTACATTAACTAGTTATTTTTATGTTGCATATTGTTAGGTGAAATTTGTTTACCACCATCAAATAATCTACCTCGCACATATCAAGAGTTATATACCATTATGAAATAAAATAGAATGGATTATTATATTATTTATGCATGTCCTAATGATCATATTATATATTATGGACAATATGAATCATAAATGAAATGTCCACAATGTCAAATTAGTAGGTATCAAACTGATCAAGTAAAACAAAAGCTGCCTCACAAGGTCCTTCGTCATATTTCGACAATTTCATGTTTGCAAAGACTGTTCAAGTATGAAAGCATAGCACAATTTATGGATTACCTTGAATGACACATAAGTGAAGATGGTGTTCTTCGAATGCTTGTAGATGCTTCTTCATTTAGGAACAATGAAGAAACATGATTGATTTTTAAAGAATAACCTAGTAATGTTAGGATTTCATTGGTGGTTGATGGTGTCAATCCTCTGGGTGAGCTCATATATCTTTACTCAGTGTGGCCTATTTTTTTTATAAACAAGAACCCTCCTCCTTGGATTTTAATAAAGAGGGAGCAAATAATATTGGCAATGATTGTCCCAGGTATTTGCTTACAATATTTGTTTGAATTACGTAGTGACATTTCGTTTGTCTTATTCATTTCATTATTTCTTATACATATACAAGGTAGTAATTACGTGTATGATAAACCAATTAGGTAAGTACCAAGTTTTGACAGGTCCAGGTGGCTTGTTCAATCAGGTAAGGGAGAATTCCTAATGGAAAGCCCCAATTAGACACACTCTCATATGGGATGGAATTTCCGACAAGTATATTGGCCTAGTTTCCAAACTAAATCTATTATTTGAATATGAATCTAAGAATTAGAGGTTCTTAGATGAATTAAAGTCTAAAAATAAATGAAAATGATGCTAGTTAAAACTATTTTAAGATGAAATCCTAAGTTATATTAATCCTATCTTGATCAGGAGCTAGCTAAGGAAGACTGAATATAGTTAAGAAAAATTCCCTTTTGAATTAGAATTAGTTCATACATTCAAATGGGATGTAAGAGCATTAATATTATTAAGAAAGGAAATAAAAATTAGTTGTTATTGTCTACAAAAATATTATAACTACATTCAATAAAGGAAACCATATCAATCTAAGCATACACGAACATTGTAGAAGAAATTTATACAGTAGGACATGCGATACTCAGATTAGGGAAAATGCCTTAAGAATAGTCTGAAATACATTCACCACAATCAAAGTTTTGGAATTGCCTCTTGCTCTTCATAAAATTTTAGTAATAGTACAACCTCAACACAAAGCGCAAAATTCCCCACTCTTTTACATTCATTTATTTTATAAACATTAGAGAGGTATTTTCATCTTCTGTAACCATCTCTCTGTCATATGACAGTTACAACATTTCATTTTGTTTTCCGATTGGGATTCTACCCAGATTAAAAAATTAATCAAAAATAGAGGGTGGTTAATATAATTAATTGACTTTGGAAATTTGCATTTGATCCTTTAATTCTTTCCATGTATTGAAATATTCTAGTATTACCTCCAATATGCTCACTTGCATGTTCTCAAGATCAATTTCATTATCGCAAATTGGGGTCATTATTTTTGTCTTTAAGACTTCCTTTGTTTGTTGTATGAAATGTTCGATCAACATAATAAGTTGATTTGTCTTAACTATCCTTTTTTCCAATATTTTGTGGTCTTTTTCTTTCCTTGCATCAATAGATTTCATGCTCATATTTCTTCTGGTATCGACATCTTCAATCATTGTGTGAGATGATCCATCCTTTTCCAAGTCTTCTCTCTTTTTCATTTTAAATTATTCTAGTAGATCTTCTGTTGTTCTACATAACTTCCTTCAAACTTGTTCAACATTCATCTGAGTATTATCCATGTTATTGACAATGGATTTCCCCATATTTAGAAACATCTGTTATTTAATCTTTTTCTTGGTTGTATACACTGGCAAATTTCTCAGAGGATTATCACAAACATCTTTCCATTGGATGATATCGTAATATGCATTTTGAACTTTCTGATATTTTCCCTTTATAACATTCATTTGTTGGCCTATATTCATGTGGTTATACCAATTCTTTTTAATTCTATGTAATGAGAGAAATAATTTTTTTTGCAGATTTCTCAGTGCTTCATTTTCCCTAATGGATTCTTCTCTAATTATTTCTAGGACAACTATTTTCATCTTGCTTTCTTCTATAGTGTTCTCTAGAATATGATTATCTTGTTGCAATCTCTAAACTTGTTCTTCAATCCTTTCATTATATTTCCTAATCTCAAGTTATTCTCCTTTAACTCTCGTTACTTCTTGAGCATGTGTGATTTTGAGTTTCTCTATATTTTCATGGTGCATCTTTTGGTTTAGGCTAACCCTTTTTTCAAACTCTACACTTAATTCCTTTTCTTAGAGTTGGAGTTGTCTTTGTATTTCTTCTCTATGAACACGTTCTTCTTCCATGACTTCCTTCTTGAATTCATTGGTCACAGTGTCTTTAAAAAAGTCTATGGAAGCTTTCAGTGCTAATATTCTTGATTTGGCTATATATAGTGTTTCGTCCATTTCATAAATTGACATAGAATTAGCACCAACGAAGGCATTGAGGATTGATGTTGTTTGAATAAAATTTTCTTTAAGATCCATTCCTAACTTCCATCTAATGATTCTCTCTATTATATCTTGGATTTTTCCTCCTTTTTTTCTTTTGGCAACTCTTTTCTTAATGGCTTTAGTCTTGTGACTATAGTAATACTCCCCAACTGCTACAACTACACATTCAACTCCCAACCTGGGTGATGTGAGTGAAAAAATACCTGGAATGTCTGCCAAAGGAGTGTATACCTCCAGGGGAATTGTGACCATACCTATATCAGGGTTTGTCACCACAATTGTGCCTATTTTCTATCTTTCTCCCTCATGGGATTTAGCATCTTCCTTTTCTTCTTTATTATGAGAGGATAGAAGGGATTTCTCTTCATCTTCATTCTTATTTATTTCAATCTCTTTGTCTGCTAAAGTTATGGTGTCATATCCTGGGTTACCTGCTTCCGCCCAATTTTTCTCTAGAATTTGATTATTACCTCTATTTATTTCAGATTGTTTCTTTTCAACTTCGACTTTCTTCCTTTGTTGGTACCTCTCTTCAACCTCATATTCTTTTCTAGTCAATTATGCATCCTTATGCTTCTTTGCTAAGTCTTTGGCATCCTATTTCTCTTTATCTTGCTGAAGTAGAACTTTAAATTGTTTTATTATCAAAACCATGTCCGCCTCTTCTTCCTTTGAATTTCTTCCTTGGTTATGTTACTAGGGAGCCTATTCAAAACTTCTTCAAAATGCAAGGCTCCTTGAAAGATATCCTCTGCATATTTGACTTCATGGGCTATTTGCAAGGCTAGATTGACAACTTTTAAGTGATCATATACCACATTCTGGGAATCATGTCCCTTTTTTTATTTAGTTCATAGACACACTTCTTTTAGAGTCTTTCCTCCCTTCTCAGCATGTCTCTTATTCAACAGAGAGTATTGGCCTATGTGGATAGGAAAATTTGGCCAATATATTTTATTATTCTCTGAAATATATGTAGTGACTCCTTTATCTACAATATGATATGCAAATTCCCTTTCTAACAACTTTTCGGGTATCGTAGGTTTGTAGAATAATTCCACGAAAAATGTGTTAGGCAATAAGTTTTTAGAAGGAATAAGCCTAGAAGTTACATTAGCTAATAAATCAACATCATAATTCAAAGAGCGAGGAACAAGATTGATGTTGAATGCATCAAAATACCTAATCAGTTCCCATACCTCATGATGGTAATTCTTAAGGTGACTAGAGAGATATTGTATGGTGTTTCTTACATGTCTTATGACAATCTCAGAATCACCAAATACCTTTATCTTTTTTTATTTAAAATCTATTGATTTTCTTAGTCCTTGCAGTCAGTATTCATACTCAGTGTTATTATTTGTGCATTGGAATTCAATCTTACAAGATATCACAAATTTCTTACCACTAGGGTCCTTTAGTATGTATCCAACACCTGTACCTTCAAGAGATTATGACCCATCAAAAACTAAAGTCCACATATTAGGATCTCTTTTAATATTATGTATGGACTTGGGATTTTATTTTTTTTCTAAATTAGTGTGGTTAGTGAAGTTAGAAAAAAATTCTAACCTTTTTTCTATATACTACGTTAGACTATACAATATCATGACTATTTACATCTATTATATTACAACAGGGCTCAAAATCTGAGTGCAATGAAGGATTTCAGATTGTGTTGTTGATTTCGCATAATATGAGATCTCAGCATGATAATTCCCAAAAAATGAGTCACATGAGTAATTTCCTAGAACATAATGATTGAACATTGCATGATCATTTTGGTCATTCAAGTCCATTACCACATGTTTCATGTATCTTTCTCTATCAACCCTGATTTGATTGGGTTTTCCGTTACAGGGTAACCAAAGGTGTGACTAGTATGTGGAAAATTATCCTTTAAATGTAGTAGACCAATATCTACTTAAGAGCATACCAGAGGTGTGAGGTATATCCACAAGTATAATGTCAATTGTTTGATGTATTTTAGGATTGGAGGACATCCCGATCAAAACATTTTTCATCTCACCTATCACTTTGACTCGGGTCTTGTCAAGCTGTATGATTTGGATATTAGATTCCTCAAGTTTTATGTTCAATTTATCACAAACTTTAAAGGGAATTACAATGGAAGAGGCTCCAAAATCCATCATACAATTATGCACATTTTTGTTGAAAATCTCAAAAGTAACCAAAAAAGGTGGAGTGGTGGATCTTGACATTTGCACAGATAGAGAAGTATTTATAGCCACCTGTCTTTTGGGTACATTAGTGTCATCTGATGGGGTATCTTTACTTGTTTCTTTCTTTGTTCCCACATTAACTTCTTTGGATTTTTTGGAAGTTCTACCTTGTAGGGTTCTGATAAAATTCTCCTGAATATGTGGAAGCTTCATTAGCTCAAATAGAGAAATATTTTCCTTAGTTCTTTTTAGGTCTTATAGGAAATCATATTCCAACTTTGAAACATAATTAGAAGGAGAAACTATTTTATAAGGACCATATGATGTTTTATGATCATGAGGAGCAATTTTAGGAGGATTGGAAGGGGCAGGGATATCAGAGGAATCCTTCTTTCTTGCACTCCTAGTGGTCACAACGTTTTGGGACATGTGTATTTATTTATTTCTTCCTCTTCTTCCACTCTGTATGAGATGTCCTGGAAGGAACTAGCTTGTTTCTCATGCAATTCATCATTTTCTTGGGGATGACATTCTTGTTTGTTTTCATCTTTTTCTTCATCTTTAGATTCAATCAAATTTTTAGTGGCCCAATGTTGTAGATCTTGGACAATATATTGCATATTAATCCCCTTCGATGAAGAAAGAGTGGTTTTGCTGATTGGAGGAGTGATCTTGTATTTCTTATATTGGAACTTAAAACATTTATTTGTATTAGAAGATCCTTCTCCATTGTGCTTCTTCAAATCAATCAGTTCGTTGAACAATTTCTTGACAATTCTCTGAAGAGATTCCATGTCCATAGAATCCACATATTTATTTTATTCTGAAGACTTGGTAACAATGGATTTGGTCTTAGTTTTATATTTATCTTTTGTGTATTCTGCTCCTGGTTTCCTCTTCAAACTTAGAATATTATTTTCAATTTTAAGGGCCTCTTGAAAAGTCGCTTCCAGGGTATCTTTCTCTGTGTTTTTTACAAACATCGCCATGGACATAGTGATAAGTAATTTAGAAAAGAATATATTGTTTATAGTATTGGAAATTCTTCTTTTGATTGTATGGTTGATCTTATTCTTCCGTTTTGTAGGAGTCGGTTTGCAGAGCCACTTCATTCACGTGACCACTCCAGCCTCGAAAGTCTTGTGGGGAATCTCTTGATCCTTGTCTACAACCATGACCTTGATTCTTTCTAGGCTTCTCCTTATTGGGAAGAAGAGTACCTTGGATTGCAGTTGCCTCGAGTTATGAAGCCCCCAAGGCTATCAAATCTACCTTCCTCATAAGCCTATCCCTAAACCTTTTGAGACTGATCTAAATTGAGTCCTTTTTGGTCTTACCTATTTCCATAACCCAGGTAAAAATCCCATTCATACTCTTGATTGTGAGTCCTGGTCATGTCATCGCCTGATGCCTCTTAGTTATTTGTCGCCTTTGTATAGTGGTATGGCGTAAGGACCTTTTCTTCGACCTGGTTGTACTTCCGCTCCTTGCGATATGAGCATGTCCTCCCTTTGAGATGTGCATATTGAGTGGACTACACTGTGATGTGCACTTGGTTGGAGTCGATTTATTTTTTCCACTCATCTCTACTTGTGATGTTAAATCGTCACACAAAGTGTCACATAGTCCACCTCCATCGCTTTCCCTTCGTCACAACTTAATCACCACATCCTTCATCACTATATGTCATCGCTCCTCTCCATGACACCCAGTTTCTTAAATCCTACCTTATACACCTTTTTATAAATTGCAGCCCCTAGGTGTGGAACCTTGACCGACGAAACCTTGAGGGTCATGAAACCTTGACTTGTGTAATTTTGGGCTTAATTTTCTAACTTGTAGCTTTATTTTATTTTATTTATTTTTATTTTTCCCATGGTTTTGAAAAAACACATGGTATTGCGTGTGGTTTTTCCCATAGAATTACTATAGGTATTTACTTTTACTCAGGGGAATACTAATTCACATTAAACAATTATTTTACATGGGGTAAATTCATTTTTATTTGGGAAAACCATTTATGTTAAATAAACTAACCATTTAACCATTTAACATGGGGTAAATTCATTTTTATGAGAGAAAACCATTCATGTTAAATAAATTAACCATTTAACCATTTAACATGTACATGTTTTTCTCATATATGAACGTAAAAACTAAAAAAGGAAAAAACAAATCCAATTTTCATTTCTATTTTTATTTTTCATTGTAAATTTAATTTTTTTTCTTTGTAAATTTAATTTAATTTTCACTTCTTTATTTCTCCCTCACCCACCAAAATCTAGTGTTCTATCCTAGGTCCATCCCCATTGTCCCTCACATGTACGTTATAACATTTCCCATGAGAAATCAATGATCAAGACACATATCCTTAATTTTAGGAAGGCCTTCCTATTTTCTAGGAATTTCTTGCCTCCTTGTCGAATGACATGGGAATTATATTGTCATATTGAAACTTTATTCCCAATGCCTTGAAACTTAAATATATTATATTGTAATAATTATATTATATTATAATATATTTTCTTTTTCCTTAATCTTCATGTGAAAATTCATGAGTTGATCGTCATCAAGGGTCTTTTGTATGAGCTCCACCTCTCTTACCAAAATCCCGACAACGATACGTGATATCTCGACTATGCAAGTTTTATTTGGATAAGACTTTAATTAATATATATGTGGGAGAAGGTGTATATTATGATATTATTTTAATTTGAATTCATGAGAATGGGCTTGAGTGGAGTGTGTCGTCGTTGGGAAATCCATGTTGTCGGAGCTGACGAGAACCTTAACCCCGACGACAATACATTAAACCTCGACGATGACCATGACTTGGACATATTGTCTTTGAAAAGTGTGCACCCATTGACCTTTAGTATTTTAATATATTTTCTTTAGAAAATTTATTATAATATTTGTTTTGGGAAAAAGTGAAGTGTTTATATTTGAATATTCAATTAATATTACAATTCATAGGAAGCCCTCATCATCAGGATTGAAGTGATCGTCGGGAGTGTGCACGTCATCAGGAGTGTGCATGTCATCGGGAGTGTGCAATAAAGTATGAGTTCAATTGGGCATGTATATAACTTCTACGATGAAGCTTGGCAGGAACTAGGAGATTATATGAGCTTGTATATCCCATGGACTATGTTCATGCTGGTTGGGGAGGGGGAGATATTATTAATTTTTATTTTTTGTTTTATTTTTTAATTTAATTTTTTAATTTGTTTTATTTTAATTAATTAATTTTATTTTATTTTTTAATCTGTTTTACTTTAATTTATTTATTTTATTTAATTTTTTATTTTTATTTATTAATTTTCATTGATTACTAGTTTCACGTAGGTAAGAGGAGTATATACTTAAGTGGGCCTAATGGTTAAAAACATATGTTTTTTTCTTGGAAGTCATAGGTTCAAATCCATAGGGGGGTAGGGAAATTATTATTATTTTATTAGTTTCAATTTTAGTAATTTTTATTTTTACATTAACGGGGATAATTAGAGTAGTTTAATTTTAATTTTTTTTGTAGATTAGGAATAATTTTATTAACTTTATTAATAATTGTAAATAATGTAGATTAATGTAAATAATTTTTTTATTTTATTTATTTTAGTTTTTAATCATTTTCCTAATTTAAAAAAAGGGAAAATTAGCTAAAATTATACTGCAAGCGACAGATCCCATGCCTGCCCAGGTTCTTATTCAAACTATCTATAGGGTATAAACCATTTAAATATCTAATTGTTTAACTCTCTTATGCATGTGGTATTTCTTTTTGTAGGTTGAGGATCAACGGTCCGGATTCACCCCACATGTTTAATCGACGACTATTGAGCAATGTTTTTTAAACGAACATAACTTGGGCTACATGTGTCGGAATTGGGTCTATGATACCTCTTTGGAAATGTATCAGACATAGGAATGCAATGGAAGATGTATTCAGGCCATACATGTTACAAAACATGTCAGAAAATGAAGAAAAATAAGGCCATGGATTTGGGTGCAAAAATGGATGTGCAAACTTCAAACAACCATATCCAAGGCTACAAGAAACAAAATAAATCCCAGGATGGATCGATGGAAAGATGGAAGAGATAAGAACAAGATGGGATGGAAAGTTCTAGAATATTGAGAGAATAAATTGTCTGAAAATGAAAACCCCAGAAGAAACATGAATTTGAGACAAGAACATGCTACGGATGTTGAAACAATCATATATCAAGTTATAAGCAACAAAATCAGACCAGGAATAGCTCAATGGAAATATGAGATAGAGGATAAGAAGATCAGAAGATATTAATCAACAGACAAACATAAGAAATACCTAGAACATCTCGAGGAAGAGAAGACGACACCAGCAAGCTGAGTGAATAACACTTTTTGAATAAATATCATTTGTAAACTACCATAGGGAGAATGTAACCACCCAAGGGTGTATTCATATTCCATTTGTAACTCCCACATCTACATTTTTGAAATTGCAAAATAAATTTGGAATGTAAAAAAGACAAAACAAAGGGAAATGAAAGGAACAACCACCAGAGTTGAAGAGTATCTCTTGTTTTATAAAAGAGAGCTCGCTGGATGTAAAAAGGGACTTTTTCCCTTTGTAAACGAAAGATGGTAATATTAATGTTGAGGGAATAAAGAGCAAGAGGTATTTTGGAAATTTTTGGTTTTTATGAATGTATATGAGACTATTATTTATGCATTTGTCTTTTTCTTGAGTAGCATAGAATTCTATTGTATGAACTATTTCTTCACTTTGTTTTTATCTTCTCATGTTATCACATGTTTTCTTATGAGTACATAAATAATGTTATGAATACATTGTACAACGAATTTGTCTATGTATCTATAGTATTGTTGTTATCACTTGTCACTAGAACACATGAATTATTTCTGGTCTTGATGATATTATCTTTTGTTGTACGCATTCTTTTAGTTTTTCTCCCATGATAGGTTAGAAGTAGTTAGATTAGATTAGTTTGCATTCAATTATATCAGTATTAGGATTAATTAGCACTCTTTGGGGGATAGTCTGATGTCTTACGCCTTTTTCTTATTTTCATTCTGAGCAGCAAAAAGGCCCATTTACTCATCAGAAATGCTACACCAAACGAGAGAATTTCTAATTGGGAACTACCATCGTGTGTTCTCCCTTACCTGCTTGTCAGGCCATTTGGACCTGAAAATAATTATCTTTCCACAGATCTCAACTGAAATACTTTCCATGGCTTCATGAAGTAGACCACATAGCAGGAATAGATCCAAGACTGTCGAAGATCGAAAAAGAGTGTGTTATGGAAAAAATGCTTACAGGGATCTCACTGAATAGATCAGTAAGATCTCCTTAGGATAAGCTTAGATATCCTACACAACAGGGGGTAGACTTCTACAAGGTTTCCTAGATCTATATTCAAGATATCAATTCACTATAATCCTCTAGAAAGGAGAAGATATGCATACCTTTCAAGAGGTGGTCTTTTGTATCTCTTGGTTGTTGCAGTCCTAGAGTTCCAGATCCAAGATTGAAAACCTGATTCATGTATACAAAAGACACAAAAAAACTTCTCTACTTTCCTATCTAGGATTAGAATCCTAGATCTAATTAGTTTTCAATCAGATCTATAACAATATGAATAAGATCTAAACACGTGTTATTCAAATGCAAATAATTGTAGGGGAAAACCAAATGATATATTAACTATAAATGGAAACTTACATCACAATTGCATACCTTAAGTGTTGATGTAGGCTCCTTCAATATCCTTACTCCTTGCTTCTCCTTGCAACTCCTTGGTCATTTTAGGCTCCAATGACTTCTGGTTGGTTGCTTCTGCAGTTTGGCAACACAACCTTGCTATTGAATTCTTCTTCCTCTTGTCCAAGGATTTCCTTTATTATATAGCTCTTGGAGGAGGTTTAGGAGAGGCTTCTATATCTTCTAGAGGCCACTAGAAACTCAAATGATGTGAGTTCCTAGGCTCTTACCACTAATATCCAACTCATCTCGCACTCCTCCCCTCATAACTCCCCTTTTCTAGAAGTTTTACAGTGCCTCGCTTGTTGAGCCATTGTTTTCTAGAAAGGCCTCACTTGTTGCATCCTAGGTGTCACACGAGACCCTCCAAAAATTCTCTAGAAAGGGTCAAACCTTAGGAAAAAGTTGAATTAAGTATTCTATTCACTAATGTCTTCCTATTTGACCTATATGGTGAAGATTAAGGCTATAACACAGTGGAGTTGGAATTTCCAAGGCATGTGAGTTCAACAGGTTCCTAGATGGGGAGGGTCTAGGATTTCTAATTCACTGATTACGATGTCCACGACTCCGGGAAGTTCCCCACCTTGGCATTCCATAATTATTCCTAAAACATTCGAAGTGAAGATGGTAAATCGTTAGTCCTCACTTAAGGTTGGGCCCAACCCCTTAGACAAGCCAACATTCTCCCTTTAATTGATTGTCCTCACTTTGGGAACAACAGAAAAATTACCTTGTGCATATGCCTATTACTTACCCTCCTACACGGTGGGTACTTATGGGTGGGGGGGAAGTAACTAGTTGATGAAGAAAGAATCTAACACGTTATAGGCCCAACCATCCATGGAAATGAGCCAGAAAAAGCATTAGCTCCTAAAGACACTACACAACATGAAATCTATGGTAAATATAGTACAACCATGGTAAGCGTGGGGTACTTAACTCAAATATAAACACACAACTAGTTCACTTTGCTACACAGTTGATATCCTACAAAATCCTGTGCAATTGTACAAAGGAGGAGTGCCCCTTTGGGGTAGTCATGGTAGTTTAATGGTGTGTAGGCAATGTTCAGATAGTCTAGCCTCGATATGTCATGAATGAATTCATTGATGATTTCTTAGATTCCCAAGACTCCAGGAAAGAGTTTCATTATAGTTTTCTCCTAATTCTTCTTGCTATCATGCTTTGGCAGCCCCCCCCCCGCCCCCCCCCAAGGGGTTGTGAACAACTTACTGGAAGTCAACATGCCTTCGAATCCCCTCAATTCCTGCGACTACACAATAGTAAGGATCCTCACACTCAAGCATCCAACAATGATATTTTTCAGAGTTGGTACCAACAACTCATCCAAGAAACTACTTCGCAAGTGTGCATCCTGCACCCCCTCATGGATAAGTATGATGGCTACTTTTATTTGAATGTACTTTCCATAATGTGTTCATCTATCCCAGTGATTATCAGGGCACTGCAATGGAACTCCTACCATTTTTCATCATGGAAGAGGACATCCAAGAAGGCATTATCGAATGGCCCACTCATCTCCAACCACTTCTCACTGAGGAAAATGATACTCTAGAAATGCACACTAAGCGCAATCAGGACGAAAAAATGGTTGAAGTTGTGAGACAACAGGCACAGTGTGTTGTCCCCCTTAGCAGGAGTTCCAAAGATGATGTGGCCTTCAAGCGCTCACGGGACCCACATCTCACACAAAATCAAACACAACCCACCCCAGCTAGGGAAAAGCAACAATGGACTGACCCATCCATCAGCAGTACCATTCCCTCCACATAGCAAGGTTTTGTCTTGATGGCACCCGATGTCACCACATTAATAGATGCCTTAAAATGAAAATTTTGCCTACAACAAAAATTCCATTTGGAGGATATGTGCAACATCGACCAACTCTGTCGACAACTTGAGGGCACTACAACAATACCAGACACTACTCTGTGACCACTATTTTCTGGAATTAGTTCCAGTTCCTATGCTCATGTCCTTAGAGTAGACCCCCCAACATTACTTACACTGGATGTCAACCATGGTGACATCCCATTGGCACCAATCCCCACTCTCATGATACATGAATGTGTTACAAATTTTCTCTTTGAGTTGGGAGAGCGACACCAAATACTAGGCTAGGATCATGCACAGTTGCAACTCAACACTAGGTCAACATTACCATGCATAACTAAATGCACATGAATTACAAAAAGGAATATCAAGATCATCAAGCATTATAGAATAAGCATGAAAAAAAAGTTGTTGCACATGAAAATACCCAGGCCCAATATGATAAGATAAGTTCAACATTCACCAATATCTTCGGGGCCGTGAACAAGCTGTATGCAAAACTTCCAACTACTTCCAAACGAGAGCACAATATTCCTCCTAACTATAAAATCTCAGTCATAAAGTCCCACCTAAAGAATATTGAGTCACAACTCATATATTTTCATCCACTCCTCCACCAAACGAGTCAAGAAACACCTCAGTTCCCATAATTGATTAACAAGGCTCACATGATTGTTTAAGAGGGTCGACTTAGGGTGGCATAATTTCCAAACATGGTTGATTGTAGTTACACCTTGTGGAACCATCTCCTAAATCCAACCGAGGTATCCACAATTGAAGATAGAGTTTGCGTTGCTAAAGTAGAGGTCACACAAAAAAAGAGAGCTCTGGATTCTTTTCCTTCCTCATAGCGCACCACTGCGATGTTAGCAATTACAACCAAAACAAAAGAGATCAGTGCAGCCCAATTTGAGCAACAAAATATATCAGAAATGATCACTTATGTGACTGATAATGCCTTGATATTGTATACACATCTCTCAGATGCATGGGTTGTTGTTGACCCTCTTATTGAGAAAATCAACACAATAGACCCAACAACTTCTCAGGTCATAACAATAGAATCCTAGGCATATATTCATCTCATGAAGGATATCCAAGGATATCTCAATGAGCCTAAGTGACAATTGAAGGAGTTCATGTAGGAACTCAGAAGAACTATCTCATCCGTTGTGACTGTCATTCCATAAATCAGTTGGCTTGAGGATAAGCCAAGTAGTAGTGGTGGGGGCCTGTTAGCACCCAAAGTTTTGGGTTAATATCACATGGATGCACAAACGAAGTTGTGCATGTTTAATCCAAGTTTTATGCAAGCATTTATGTGAGTATTGACAAGAATTTCACAATTGACCAAGTTTTGATTGCGTGCCAAGCTTAAATTCTACCAAAGTGAGCATCGATCCATGTTTTGTCAGTTGTACCAAAAATCAAGAATATGCTCACCATAATCAAGAATGGAATCATCAGGAAATCTTCTTAAATGATTATTTCCAACAACACAAGAGAGCATGGAGCAAACAAAGGTCGAGCTAGAAATGTAGTTAATATTTCCATGATTCTAGAAAGGATACATGGACTACAGGTAGGTGCAAGAAGTGTGTGAGGCAGTTGGTGAGTAGAGCGAGTGGAACGAAACTGCCCAAAATAGTGCTCTAGAGCATAGCAAGATATAAAAGGAAGTAATGACATTAGAATGAGAGTTAGTCAGTCAGAGAATTCATGAATTTTTTGTTGTTAAGTTGTCCATGGTTGAAGAGCTCGCTCTGAGTCTCTGTAACATTGTAATGTTGTAATACTTTTGAGTATAAGTCTGAGTCTGTCATATGTCTAGGATCTGAAAGAATGCACATGGTGCAATGTATTGTATACTTGGAAACTTATCTAACGGGACATAGACTATGTTGATGTCGTATATGAATTGCTTAATGTATGCCTATGTTTATTGAAATAACAATGATAATAAAGATGCAATGATTCTTATCCATTATGTGTTCCTTATGAGGTATTTGGATATGTGTGTGTATTTTTTTACCTATTAACATTAGTAAGTTGTTAGCTATGGAATGTATGAGTGTTTTCCCTGATGGAATTTTGTGAATCTATTCCTTCATCCCCAACACAAGAAATTATGGTCTATGTGATCCTTGTTGCATCTCAGATGAGATGTTCTTTAGCCTTGGCTGAGTATTGATATGTTGATGCTTTGGGGTTTTTGTTGGTCAACTCTAGATAAACCCTGGGTCTAAACCCCCTAGTGCAAGGAAGGACGGGCGCAAGCGTGAAATTACCCAACACCAATCCATACCAATTAAGAAATCATATGAACCCAAAGGTATGATGTTCAAATATGCCTTTGTGATCAATCCATTCATGCCCATTGTACAATCATTAACCAACTCATTGATTCTTATTTTAGCTCATGTAGCTAACTGAACTAGCCAAGATTTCCCAAGCTTTCTTATTTTGCAAATGAAATCTCTCAACAATATTAGGATCAATGTAACTATGGATATATCCTTAATCAAATAAAATAGCTATAGGTTGATCATTGATATGACCTTCCACTTCAATCATATGAGAATGAAATTCAACTTGTTTGTTGTCCAAGGCTGTTGTTGATGCTTAAATCCGTTAGGACTGAAACGAAAAACTCACGAGGATATAAATCCCCTTGCGTTTTTATAGAGGTGGTACTCCTCTATTCTTATGATTTTCGTGGGACTTTAGGTCTTCATAATATGGGACTTTACAAAAGTTCGTCCTGGTAATCAAAGAAAAGTAACAATTGCAGAAAGACAAAAATGGAAAATATGTTATTTTCTTTTAAAGAAATTTTTTGAGAATGGACCAGGAACCGCATACATTCACACATCTAAAACAAATAAATAAAATTTCCTCACATCCATCATAGTTTGACTAAAGATTTTCTGATCACATAAAAATAAAAGAAAATGGTTTGCATGCATAAGAGAACTTTGGCAGAGTGGTACATGGGTAGTTCAAACAAAGATAATTATAGATCAACCTCACATAATTTATATTCAGAAAACTGAGTTACAAAGTACAGTCAAGATTGTTCCCAAAATAGCTCTCTTGAAATTTCAAAAAAATGTATATTTTATTACATATTCTCCAAAATTTAAATGTGTTTGTCATAAAGACTGGGATTGGGGCTTCCATGGACCATAAAGAAAATATTCAAAAGAATGAATCTTGTAGAAGGAAGCAAGTGGGTGGCGGAAGAACAACAAGACCTGGTAAGAAGAAAGAAGAAGTTATCAGTCTTCGGTTAAACCTTTCTATTTAAATAGGTGGAATAAATGGATGAAGGAATTGATAAAGAAAGAAGAGTGTGATAAATATAAAATTAATATGATGGTATATCTCCTCCCTCTGTTACTTTCTTGCTAATGTCCTTTTATTGCCTTCCTTGACTGTTACAGGAACCGTCTCAACTGCTTTTTTCCCTTCATCAGTCAGTTTGTTGATAGCCTTTTTGAACCACTCTTTGATGTAGCTTCTCATTGGTGCCACATTGATTTCATGCTAGATTTTTATATTGAAGAGATCGCCATCTAAGTCCCTTATATCAATGGAAATATTACACAAAGATTCTTCAATATCTTGATTTTTTACTGAATAATCCACTAGCTAGTTGTCCACATCATCTTCATTTTACTCAAGATTGCCATAAAACTTTTCAAATGATAACCCTTTAAAGATATCAACTTGTTCATCAAAGGCTTGCTTGGTTAGGAACAATGAGTTGAGGATCCATTTTGGGTCTTGGACCTCATTGGTGCTACCGGCTAGGTCTATCTGAGTCAGCCTCTTGAATAGTTCTTCTTTCTTCAATATAGCTTGGTCACATGCTTGGACAATGGTATTCAATTTTTTATTTTTTTCCTTCCAGCATGCGTTCAGTTGTTTTATCTGGTTTGGAGAGGGGAGATCCTCCTCTATTCTTCTCAACTCTGTCATATTGGTAACTTTAACACTGAAGGGTACAACCACATCAAGATAAAATCCTTCTTCATTTTTCAAATCTTCCTGTAGATATTCATGGAAGGCATGTTCCCTCGTTCCAAAAGAGACCATGTTTTTTGATATCTCCCAAGCCTCTGTAATTAGTTCCATTATTTTCTTGATGTTCTTCTCCACATATCCCCTGGCTGATGTGAGCAATCTTGAAGATCCTTTTAGTTTTTCCGTAGGTGTGGAAGGCCCAATGATTGCTAAAGGACTAGAAAGTACTGGAAGAGGCATCAAATCTTGATCCATGTGGATATCAGTGGCCACCCACCTTTTCCAAATGGCTCAAAATGACTTTCTGGCAATTTTGGCAATTTACTATTTTTAGCAGGTTTTAACTTTTGGGGCCATTTTAAGGGCCTAAATGAAGGTTTTTTGATATCAAGGTTCTCAATGATATCCGAAGGAACAAATGAGCCCCCAAAATGAATCTCCTCGAAGATACCTTTCCAACGAGCTATCACACGCCTAAAACGGAGATCGTATGCAAAAGTTACGACCCCGAGAAGTTGATGTACTAAGTTACCCAAATGGGGCCCACATGACTTTTGGCGCTTCATCTCCTAGGGTTAGGTTTTTGGATGTCTAGGACTTTTTGCATTCCCGTCTATTGTAAAAACGGCCTTCCGAGCCTCATTGTAATCATCTTCTTGCAAATGCGAGTAGCCGTCACATCTCTTCTCAGAGATAAGCTGCCACCATTCTAGCGAGTCTTTCACTCTGTATTTTTACAGTCTCTGTACATTTCTTTGATTAATAGAAATCGTGTATTACTGTATATCTATTTTTATGGTTGCATATCTGATACATTTCTGTTATATTATTGAATATCTGCAATATCTCTGTCGAATTCTTTGACTCTTTCCTTTAATTTGGCATTCTTTGCTTCAAGGCCTCCAATAGAATCGTCTAGAGCATCTCCAGTTGCTCAGTGAATTTGGGAAATTTTGGAAGGCCGCATGTTCCATAGGTTAACCTCTGAACGAGATTTCCCCTTTTTATTCTTTACATCTCTTTTCTCAATAGTTAAATTTTTGGACTCACTGTCAAAAACAACACTCTGAAATACAAAAGACTCTTCTTCATTGAAGATTTCATTCTCGACAATTTCTAATGACGGATTCTGGTGGGCCGCGCTTCCTGACTGATCAATGTTAGGAAACATTTTCTCAATGTCATCTTCCAATTCCATATCTTTGAGGGAGAAAGTGTTGATGTCACTTTCTGTGTGATGCTCATCTTCCTTCTATATAATATTTTTTATTTTCTTCCTCATAGGAAGTTTATGGGAACTTTCAATTTTTCCTGAAGGAGGGTTCTTATCTACTCCTCTGCCTAAATAATTTTGGGTCACTTTCTTAATTTGGTCGGCCATTGGAGCACTTCTCTGAGATGCTGTACTCTTTGGAGTGACAGTTGGTGATTGGTCACTCTTCTCATTGAGACCTTTTCCTTTATGTTTTTGCAACTCATTGGTGTTGAGTATTGCTTCTAGGTCACCAATGTCACGAGAAGGAGTTCCTGAGTCATTATCTCCATCTTCATTCAGAATATAATTAATAAAATAATTTTTTAAGCCAATTGCAAGTAGATGTTCTACAAAAATTCTGCTAGGGTTGAACCCTTTTACCCTTTCAACATATCTTAGATTCAGGTTGTGGAAGTGGCCTGCAAATTCATCAATCTTGTTCATATTTCTAAATATGAAATCTCCAACTTTCCAAGGCAGAGGTATGAATTTCTTTTTTCTCTTTTCATGGAAAAAATGAAACCAGTAATTGTACTGCCTTGCTACTTCAGTAACAAACATTTTATTAGATATGTGACATGGAAGGAAGGTAGGATTTTCCTTGGAACCGAAAATCCTTGTGACATTGTAATTCTCCATTTGTTCTAGTGTCCCCTTTGTTATCACTGAAATTTCGTCCGCACAGGGCGACAAGAACTCCGCATCATCAACATAGAAAAACAGTCATTCATGGCACAAGGATTAATTCCACAGCACAGCAAAAGGGTCAAAACTATGCAAAATGGCCAAAAAATTAAAAGGCGCTTTGCACCCACTGGGCGCGCGCGCGCACGCGCGCAACATCTTCGTACCTGGAGCGCATATGCGCGGCTGTGGGGTGAAAAACCCGCGCGCCTGCCAAACGGCGCATTTATGAAGCTGGTCGGCCTCCCAACCACTAATGGAT
>JZKD02S0320395.1:121855-198098 GCA_000966675.3 Picea glauca
TAGTTTCATTTAGTTTTTGTTTAATTCTTGTTAATAGCTTTATTGTTTTCTTTCTAACCTTTTACCACACAGCTGTCATGACTAGCAGAGCCCAACTAGGCATGTAAGCACTGACGTTTTGCTCATCAAACGACAAAAAGAGTGCAAACACCCTTCCTATCCAGAGACTTACTCTCCTGGTCAGGCATCCAGGGGGTGTCCTTTCCAAAAATAAAACCTTTAAATACTGAGACAAAGCCATTAAAAACTTCATAAAAATGTTGGGAGGCTTTGTGCCTCCATAATGTTTTATACTAGAAGGTTGCCAGGTCGAATTCATAGTTTACCTTCTTGCACATAGATAATCTTGGAAATTGACATCAATGTGCTATCACGAAAACCAAATAAGAGGACATAAAGAATTTATTCTCCTTTTTATATTGTGACAATTGGGAATATATTTCAATGGAAATCAACTTGCCCCAATCAAATATGGCATGTTCCTTAACTGTAAAGTAAAAAATG
Organism: Picea glauca; assembly: GCA_000966675.3. Classification (NCBI taxonomy): domain Eukaryota; kingdom Viridiplantae; phylum Streptophyta; class Pinopsida; order Pinales; family Pinaceae; genus Picea; species Picea glauca. The sequence goes on from JZKD02S0320395.1 coordinate 122,360, forward strand.
TAAATAATCATGTGGGAAATGCTGGTTGTAGTTTGTTGTCATGTTATCCTAGTGAAAATCCAAGAAATATCATGAAAAGGATTTTTAAATGAGATAACCTGTAATCTCATGATTTTCTTAGGGATGACCATTGGGTCCTCCAAGAACTCAAGTAAGAGGTCCAAGCCATTGTCATTCTTCTTTAAGAATTGTCAGCAATTTTCACCCTTGAAGTTAAGGGTTGGCTTGAGAAGTGTCAACATCTTACAAAATACCTGAGGTGACAGAGAGATAGGGGAATGATCCTATAATTGAATGATCTTTTGTCTTGGAATATATCTCTCGGTGCACCAAGCAACCAACTCTTTACAGGCAAAGACTTCCAGGACATAACCTGCGTGTGTAATTCTAGACATCCAAATTACTTCCTTTTGGGAAGAAGAGGATGAGTAATAAGAATATGCTCTAGACCACTGAAATCTCTGGTCCTCATGCTCGAAAATGTCCAATGTATCTCCATAGAACTGTTGTCAAGTTGCTTCCATAATTTGACGAAGACATTCCTTTGCTCCAGATAATGTTTAAAATGAACACTTTAGAATGGTAATATAATCCTCTGTAAATCATGGTTTAATGCGTTTTAAAAGGAGATTTCCTTGAGCCCTTCTCTTATTAATAATAATATTTACGATCCTACATGATGATTTGTTAGCATTCAAATCATACTAAATGTGCATTGGGAAGAGCGCAAGGGTGGCGGGAACAGATGGGAACGCTATAGGATTTGATACTTTTGTGAACCCACCAACCCGCGACTGCAGAAAGTCGAAAAATGACTAAGTGTTGAAAGGAGGTCGATCGTACTTGACAAGGGAGAGATGAGAGATAATTAGGAGCTANNNGGGGGGGGGGGGTTCCGGGTATGAAAATGTAATTTTCCAAACTTTTGAATGCAAAGTGTATATCACGGAACATGGGGTATGATATTTTGACCCCGCCAACCCCGAAGCCCATGATTGCAAAATCGGCTAAGTATAGGATAGCATGACAGTTGGTTGGACTCATGATGTGGAGGTATGGATAGAGATAAGAATCCACAAGTCTGCCAACCTGGGAACCCGTCGTTCTGAAAAATGACTAAGTATAGAAATAGAAAGGGAGAGTAGAAGGGAAAAATAAAAGGGGCCAATGGGTAAGTATAGAATGGGGAAAAACAAGTTGGGAAATTAGAAAGGGGAGGGAAATTTTGGAAGCAAGAAATGATCTCAACAGTTGCATAGATCCTTGGCATTCTTCTTCCCATGTCCTCAACTGTATTAGCCTTCTATACATTGTGAACAATATTCACTCTTTCTCCTTTGTGAGGGCAATCTCTCCACATGTGATATCCCTCACAAACCCAACATTTAATAGGTTGTTGCCTTGTCCTTTTTCCCAATGTCTCTGCCATTCTGGCCTCATTTTGAGCTAGCTACCCTTGAGAACTATTTTTGAAGAATGGTGGCTTGTGTTTTTCTTCCTTTGCTCCATCTTACCTTTCTTCATGTCTTCCCAAGCCTTTTGGAAAGTTGGTCTTCCTCTATGTTGATCATAAAGGCACTTGGATCTCCTTATTGCTTCCTCCAATGTCTTGGGATCATCATACTGTATCTTATGACTAAACATTGAAGGTAACCCTCTCAGGTACATTTGAATCTTAACATACTCATCCTTGATGAAATCAACATACCTCATAATCTCCAAGAATCTTCTCTCATACTCATCCATGGTCATGCTTCCAAGCTTGAGTTCAAAGAAATCCTTCATCTTCCTATCATAATAACACTTGAAAAGTATTTCTTCTAAAAATACTTTTTGAACTTCCTCCAAGTAATGTTCTTCTCATCAATGTGCTTTACTTACACACGTTGGTCCCACCACATTGATGATTTTCCCTTTAGCTGGTAAATTGCAATTCTACCTTCTGCTTGTGAGGAATAATTATGCAATTGGAAACACTTCCTCATTCCCCAAAACCAAGCCTCTAAATCCTCATCATTTATGTTCTCACCATAGAAGGTAGGAGTTTTGATCTTCCTCATCTCCCCTTGTATCTCATCTACTCCATACCTCGTCTTATCCTTTCTGACAGGAGATAAACTTGGACTACTTTCTTCTCTCCTAACTGAGTGTCTTGGTGAGTGATGATTATGTCTACCAAAACTTCTATATTCTTCATTTTTGGCATGAGACATGTGATACTTTGACTTACTTGAATATATCTCCGTATCCACCTTCTTCTCTATTATGTTCAAGCTCTACAACAACTTGATGTTGAAGCCATTATGTTGCTCTTCATCTTTCATCAGCTTCTCATTGTCAACTTTATAGCTCAACAAATCTCTTTGAAGACTCTTTATTTTCTCAACCAAATTTATATTCTCCTCTTTGCCTCCTCCATGCCCATTTGATTTTTTCCCTACATTACCCATGCTGACATACAATCCCCTAACTTCATCTTCATGGCTGCAAGTTTTATGTGCATCTTCCATGTTTTTGGTATTTCTGTTGAGATTACTCTATTCTATTTATTCCCTTAATTATGGAAAATGTGCATGCAATAGGATTTTTTAGACAAAATAATTCAACATATCTATAAAACTATGCACAATTCTGCCCTTTAAGTGCACCATAATTATTCTTTCTAATTGCTTGTGAATTTTATGGTTGTTGTTCCTGAGATTAAACTTAAGGATTAAAGGATAATGCCAGGCATCAGGATTATAAAGGAATGTTTTTAAAGGTGCTTTTTCTTCCGTTAGTTATATAAGAATTAATCCTCAAATGAAATTAATAACAAAACAAGACAAAGGTCATGTTTCGTCCTCTGAGTCAATTAATAAAATCAAGTGGTGTGGGAGAAATTTACAAGACTGTTAAAACAAATGAGGTATCAGTGAAAGATGAATGTTACCTTGTTCACAGTAGAAGAAAATAAAGAATGTACCCTTGAAAGGATATAAGATGCAGTGATCCAAGTAGCTTGTAGGTCTTGTATTTACTTATAGTGAATACAGAGGAAAAATTTCTTGCTTATCAAATAACCAATAAAATGTGATTACAGTAGAAGTAGTACTAAATTGCAACCACTCACTTATCAAGGAGTAACATAAAGAAAACTAGAGATATGAAATATAGGAGGAGCACATAACTCAAACTGCACAAAATTTGGAATCCCTGTCTGCACTTGTATTAATACTCACAAAAGGATGAGTTTTCTTAGTTACAATCCAACAAGAAGCAGCCTATGTTAAGTCTTCAAAATGTGTATTTATACAAAAATGATCTCAACCCGAAACTATTGGAATTCTCATAATTCAGAAAATGGTAAACATTACAATATGTAAAACTTGAAGAGTTTCATCAACATCTCCTCTGTCTCTTCACTTGTTGGCAGAGACATTTCCTCTTCTTATCCTCCAGCTCAGAAATAACTGGTATCTAATCATGACCTGCGTAACTAGCATGTACATGTTGTCTCATTTATTTCCAGATGTGTTGGCTTTCCCGTGTTCAACATATTGGACACATCTACTTACTAACTGTACCACTAAACCAGGAGGTTATGTTGTTTCATTTGCCTCAAAAATGTAGATCTTCTTTTCTATATGGGGCAACCTATCCTATATTTTCTTCCCTTCCAAAGATGTAGCATGTAAATATATACTAGGATTAACTATCCATTTGTTAATCTAGATAAGGCCAATTTGTTTCAATTGTTGGATGGTCATTCAGGCTTCTTCTATACTGGTCTTAGAATTATGTTGATTTTTTTCTATATCAATCTACCCTAGGGCCTCAAAGATACTATCTCTTTCAATGTCCAGTAACCCTTTGTCCAGTGAAGACAATGCTTCTTCACAATCTTTATTTACTTCCCTGGGTAATCTTTTGCTTTCTACCAGATTTGTCTCTGAGGCCTTCAGGATTATGTCACCTCGGGTTTACTCGAAATGAGACAATCGAGGGACCTCTTCCCATTCATATTTTTCTTCTATTAAAAAGGGCTCCTAGAACTTAGCCTGAGATTTAGTGGCTTCCCTCTCTTGAATGTAAATGTTGTTTAGAGATAGGTCTACCACTCTATAACAACTTTGAACAACTTCCACTTTGGTGAAAAGATCTTGTTGGGCTAATTCCATCTTTTCGTGCACCTCCAATGCATGAGCTTGAAAAGATGCCACTTCCACTGTTGTAACTTCCACTAGATCTATTTTGGCCTGCAGTTGTTTGATCAACTCCTCCTATTGAATGGCCTTTTCTTTATTGGCTTATGAATTTTTATCCATTTCATCAAGGATAGTTTTGAGCTGTTGAATATGTTGTCTATCACTGGCTTTGATTTGTTCAAAACCCTTATTCATCTCATCTCTTACCTCTTGTTCCATGGCATTCATCTGGATTTGCAATTGCCTTGCCAACTGATTTTTTTGTTTCAGTTGTTCTGCTATATTTTCTACTGAATATTGGTTTGTTGTGGCAAAGGCACCCAATGAGCTTGCCATTTCTCTAGCAAAATCTGTATCATCCTAGCCTTGTTCATCATGCAGCACCTTCTACTTTTTTATTGTTGCACCATACTTTTAGTGTGTTTCTCTTTTAACTATATCCCTCCTCTTCTTCCTGAAAAAGAAGTCGGAAGGGGGCATTTCTTCAGCTGAAATTGGAGTGAGGTCTTCTATAAATACAACTTCAGCATTTGGGTTCCCCTGACTGGACTGTAAATGGGTAAAAGACAAAATAGGGTTACCTATTTCGATGGACTGTTGTTTCCCTGTAGTATTGGTAGATGATTTGTTTGGTGTGGATGGTGGTGTATCCTATCCCTCTTTCATCAAAACTTCAAATTGAGCTTTGGCTTGATCGCCAGGTGGATTTGACAATGCAGTATCAGTCTTTTGTGTTAAAACTTCATCTTTCTTCGGATTTCTTTGGGCATCCTGCTCACTGGAACTCCCTGTTTCTAAACTCCGAGTCACAACATCTTGTGTATATGGAGTTTTCTAGGTTTCTCCATGTAAGACCTTAGGCAAACTATTTCTTCTATGTCTTTGGAAATTGTAGAACTCGGGTAATTGATATGGAGTCAAAGTTTGGACTCTTCTCAACACTTCCTGGTAGGACCTTGCTCCCCAGAATATTTCATCTTGTGGGGAAACTTCATGCTCATATTTCTTTAGATTGTATTGAGTCAGGTGATTTCCCACGATCTTCTAGGGATCATGCTTCTTGAACTCAATATTAACAAGCTTAATGTCTTCTAGGGCTGCGGCCTCCACTTTCGAGTGGCCAAAATCTAACAATGAGAACATACCAACCTATAAAGGGAAGGTCGACCATACTTTTTTCTGCACTGCCTTTAATTATTTATTGATTCCCTCTGTCATAGTTTGATGTGCCACCTCTCAGTATACTAGCTGATCTTGTAGAAGATTTGGTAAAGTATGTGGAGGAACTAAACACCCAAAAACCCTGATGTAGTTAAAATGCTCTTCAATATACCAATCTACTATTTTCCCTAGGTTGGCCATGATCCTGTCTGAAATCCTGGGGGGCGGGCAACTGTAAAGGGGGATATGAATTGGCACCACCACATAGTTACATATTTCATAGAAGAAATCCTTTGCTTTATCCTCCCACATCTTGGAGTGATATATATGTATGGGCTCACTGCTAGTCGGAGTCCAGCTCCAGCTCATCAAAGGAAACAACGTCATAAATAAAATGGAATCCATAATGTATGCCGACATGTAGAAAGGGGTTGGTTTCCCTTTGGCCTTCAATGATTGATACTTTTTGATTTACTTTGCCAAAATGTCCGATAATATCTTGGCCCAATCAAAGGAATATCCCTCTACTACTTCATGCATGATTGGTACCCATGGTAACAAGAAATGAGCAGATTTGTCCTTCCCAAAAAGTCTACATAACATCATGGCTACATAGATCATATGTACCTCTAAGGATGTAGTGGAATATATGCCATGGGTGTATACTCTGAATTTCTCAGGGCATGCCCACCAGTCCTTGACTAAGTCGGGGTAGTTATTTCCATATTCTGTGCACTCTTTTTTGTTGAAATCCATTAGGAAAGAAGCATTGTAACTGTATTTGCAAACTGGGGACAATTTGTACATTACCTATAAATGCTCTGGTCGAAAATACCCAACAAAAAATTTCTATGAATTGTAGACGCTCCTAGTCAAGACATCAAAGTTCTCCAGAGTCTAGCCTATCATGTCATTAGATGGCAAGAGCCTTGGCTCCGTGACTATTTTGTGCAGCTCTGATTGGGCTATATACTTGAGCTTCGTCGCCTGGGTTTCGGTCACCTCGTCACCTGAATCATCTGGGCAGTTTGTCAACTGATATTGCAGAATATAAAACACCTATGTCCAAGTTTTCATGGTGTCTATAGATATTGGTGAAGTATCTGAGACGACGTCTGTGTTCGGGATCATGCTCTCACCACCCATTTTATTCATTTTTCGCGGCGCCATGATATTAACGAGTTCAGAACTGTGTTACTTGTTACAAGGAAACACGTAAAATTCTTTGCTTGCTGAAACTTGTCATTTTGCGAGGATTAAAATAGAATTTAAAAATCAATATCCTTATTCACCTTAAGTGTATTTATTTATGAATACCTTTTCTGACGATGCATTCATTTACCTTAATAAAAAATATCTAGGTGGTGATCTGTGATCCTATTTGGAATCATGTCGTGGAGCTGTAATTAATGCTATTAATATCAAGGTTTCATACTTCGGGATATTAGATAATATCTAGACAGGATTTCCAAAAATGCGAAATCGCGAAGTGATTAATTAATTTTAATCATGTTTAACCCATTAAATAATCGTGTTTATTGCTAAGTACTTTTGGGATTTCAGACTTTGGGATTTTGATAGTATCTCGAGATAGGATCCCTGAAAGCCGAAATCGCGAAGTGATTAATCATTGAATAACTGTTCTTCGACTTTTAATTAACCCTGATTAGTGTTTAAGGTATTTCGGAAGTTCAGTCTTCGGGGATTTAGAATGCGATGGATGGCAAATATCTGAACTCCGATTGTGTGAAGTTATTAATGTAACTTTTAATCGAGGTTAAATTATTTAATCAAGGTTTAATATTTCAGAATTTGTTACTTTGTAGATTTTCAAGTTAGCTCTCCATTATTTTCCTTAAGGGCCACTTCTCGCAGTGACATGTTAAATCTTAGGAAGGCATATGTGTATATGGTGACTAGGATCTGTTGAATGCTTTTAGCATATCGAGATTTTGAAGGTGAGACATGTTGAAATGCTTGAAGTGAGAAACTCCAAAGCCCAAAACTCTGAAGTAGTCCTTAGGGGTTTGACCTTTTAATAATCAGGCGGCTCCAAAATCTAGGGAAAAGGATCGTTCGATCAAAATAGAAAACTTCATCAATTGTGAGAATCAAGCACGCTTTATTCTTATTTTCACTGGGAATGAAATCTATTTAAATTCTAAAGTTTAGAAATATATATGTGTTCCAACATAGGATCCATCTAGGGATCGCGTCTCCCTATGAGACGCAGAAGAACAATAGACCAAGTGCCTTTATTGGATAAATGGAGTCATTATTGCATTTTTGCGAAACACATCCGAAAAAGGACCATACTGAGAAAAAGAGTTTCAACCGAAACTCAGAAAACCTTTAAAACACATTGAATCATGACCTTCAGTTAGGCTATTTGAAATTCTTCCTTCTTAAAACCATATTCGGATTTTCTTAAGATAATCAAAGTAACTTTAGTCGAAATATCAAGCTTTGATCGATTTCATTCTCATCAAAGTTAAGTATATGTGTTATATTTTATGGGGATCCCTCGTTGGTTTAGAATGTAAATCTTACTGAAAAAGAATTAGATGTCAGAGTATATCATGTAGATAAGTATGACAACCACACAGATATCATAGACATTACTTCACTGCCAGTGAGCTTGTTTAGTACCCTGGTGAAGTTATCTACTTCTCCCATTGAATTTCCTTTCACCACTTCAATTAGTAATTTTGCATTTAAATGTTGAGATGAGGGCAATCATTAAATGAATTTACTTTCATCATCTCTTTTTTGGACAAAATGAGGGCAATCAATTTTTCGAATTTCCTTTCACCATCTGTCTTATATTTTAATACATGAAGTGGGGGCAATCAATCTGTATGTAACATACAAGGGATGATATATGTTTAAGATATTCAAAGGAAAGGTCTGTCATAAAAAATTTAGTATACTCCAAAACTAATTTTCTTTCAATCTTCAATACATCTTCACCTATTGAGAAAATGTTAAAGGGGATTTTAAATTCAGGGATTAACCTTGAGGGAACTAGTCAGTTTAAAACTAGATAAGAGAGATAAAGTTATTAGGATTAACCTAAACATACTTTCTTTCATTTAAATTGAAAGGTATGTATAAATTTTCACCTAACATTATTTTATAGACATATTTCTAAGTTTTCAGAGTTAAGGTGAAGTTTTTTCTCTCTATGAAGACCATGGAGAGGTATTGAGAATCACAAGAAAATAAAACTTGAGGATGGGCAAGATAAAACATAATGAGGATTCAAATGTTCTGTTCCGAACAAGGTCATTCCCACACAAGCTTGTTTATTGATTCTTCGAACTTTTCTTTAAGGTCTTTTTATTCTTATTTTCTTTTTATAAATTTTATTTCATTTTTTTATTTTAAGTTAATTTTATTTTTTATTTTAATTTTATTTTACTTAGAGAAAACTTTTTAGGATTAAGCTGTAATTTTATATTCCTCTGGTTGTGGATTAGGTGACAATATCTATACGGATGAGACTTATTTCATATTTAGTGAGATCCCCTTGAAAATTCAACTTGGGTCAGTGGGGTAGAAGCTCTTACCTCAAATCTTATTTATATTTTCAATCAGGTAAACCATTTATTTATCACCTGTTTGAGAGAAATCCAATGTTATGAAAAGTGAGTGTTGGTTTCTGATACATATTTATCTCTCGACTATCACTAAGTATCTTTCCTGAAAATAAACATGAGAAATGTTAGAAACTTCGACAGGGGAAGAAACAATATGTGTTACTCATTTTTATATTTATGTTTTTATGAAATCAACAAACCTGATCTAATTTACAGTGAAAGTAGAAACTTACAAAAAAATGAAAAATTGCAAATCAAGACATGAAAATCAAACCGGTATGTACAATGGGAATTTGGAATCTGATTATTGCATGAAGTGTTTTAGGTAACGCTCGTTGATAGAGGTGTTAAGGATTTTCCATTCAAGGTTTTCTAATAAGAACGAATTATTTCCCTCAAAAGATGTGATCTAGAAAAGTCCGAACCAGATGTGATCAAACTTGTCATGCTTTCTTGTGTCTTCTTTTCTAGCATCCAACTTAAAGACTAGATCGCCAGAGAGAAATTCCCTATCTTTAGCTTTTTTATCAAACATAGATTTCATGTTATCTTGATAGTTCTGAAGTTTCTCGTCCACCTCAGCCCTATTTTGCTAGACTTCAATTAACTGATTTATTCTTCTGGTAACATCATTTGGCTCTTCCTTCGCGTCTTGCCAGAGTTTCATCATGGGTAGAGAGAGGTTTATGGGGAGGACCACGTCTGTACCATACACCATTTGGAAATGAGACATTCCGAATGATTTTTTAGTGCTAATTCAATTTTCCCACAAAGAGTATATCAAATGAACATGCCGGGCTTTCTTAGTTTTAGTCAACACCTTTTTATTATGGTGATTGGGCTCTTATTCGATGATTCGGCTAATCCATTGCCCTAAGGATAGTAGGATGTGGAATTTCCTAGTACAATGTTGTACTTTTGGCAAAAACTGACCATAGCCATGGATTTGAAATCTTGGACATTATCAATAACTATCTTTCAAGGACAGTCGAATCTCGATAAAATGTTCTCTTCTAAGAAATTGATCACCACTGAGTCTGTAGAATTTTGTGTCGAAATGGCCTCTACCCATTTAGTGAAATAGCTTGTGGTGGTTAAAATCCATTTATGTTGTGCACTTGAATGCACATGGATTTCTCCGATAAAATCTAGACCCCATTGTTGAAACAGAGCTTCTGTTTTGACTGGTATCAAGGGAAGCGTGGGAAAATTTTACTTGCCTAAGAATAGTTGATAGGAGTTACAGGCTCTGACCTTGGTATTTACATCAATAAATAATTTTGGCCAATAGTATTCTGCTCTTAATATTTTATAGGTCGTCGCCCTCTAGGAATGATGTCCTCCACACACCCCTTCATGGAACTCATTTATGACATTCTCGATTTCAGATTCTATTAAGCCGTTTAGTAGAAAGCCTAGGGGATCCTTCCAATACAGTTGGCTATCAATGATGCAATATTTTACCACGTGCAGTTTCAACATTATTTCCTTGGAAGGAGTCATATCACTTGGACATTGCAGATTCAAGAGGTACGAAACTATGTCGCTATACCAAGCTGAGGAAGAAAATTTTTCTTGGATCTTCCTTGTAGGTGGTTGGTCATTGAATTCTTCTATGTCTGCAAGGTATCCATGGGATTACAGGTGGTTTATCCTAAGTTCCCTAAAGTTTGATTCTGCCAATAGTTTTTCCAGGCCTTGACCTTTGATGAGTTTAGTCAGTTTTACCTCAATATCGAATTCTTGAATCTTGGCTAGCCATCGACCCCTCTTTCCGTCACTATCTGGTTGGACCGATATATCTTTAACAAAGATGGTTGGCATGTAGGAAATTACTTTGGAGTGCAACACGTAAGTCCTGAAAGCTTTGAGGGCTTTCACCATTGCATATGCCTATTTTTCTAGTATATCATATTTCAGTTCGGCATCTCGGAGACTTTTACTGAAAAATGATATGGGTTTCTCAAAACCTTCATCGTTCTTCTGTAAGAGCACGATTGTGATAATATGTTCGGAGGTGAATGAAAAGATCAAGAATTCTTTCATATAATCTGGGTTGTCCAGCACCAGTGCTTCTCCTATAACTTTCTTGATGTGTTCGAAGGATTCTTTAGCTTCGGTTGTCCATTTGACCCTGTTGTCTTTATTGAGCATATCTATAATCAGTTTAACAATTTCAACAAAGTTTGGAATGAATCTTCTTAAAAAAATTGTTTTTCCTAAAAAATATTGCATTTCCTTTCTTTTCCTAAGAATATTTATTGTATCTATAGCTTCAACCCTTTTCGGTTCGATTTTGATTCCTTCCCTAGATACTATATGGCCCAAGAGTTTACCTTCCTCCGTTGCAAAATGGGATTTCTTAGGATTTAGAGACAAACCAAATTTTCATCATTTCTTGAATGTATGTTTGAGGTGTACCAAATGCTCTGCATCAGATTTAGAAAACATAGTTAAATCATCGATATAAATGATGAAAAACTCATCCCTCTTTCCGGAAAAGGCGATGTCCATTATTCGTTCGAAAGTGGCCCATGAATTCATTAGACCGAATGGAATTTTATCTTACATGAAAGTACCCCATGGAGTGGTAAATGCGGTTTTTTCTTTATCATCTTCATGGACTACAATTTGATTGTAACTGGAAAAGCCATCAATCATAGACATTCTGTTATCCCCAACCACTTTTTCCAAAATGTGATCCATTTTAGGTAGCAGATAATTGTCTTTAAGGAATGATCTGTTTAGGTTCCTGAAATCCACGTAGAGTTTGATTTCACCGTTCTTCTTCCTGACTAGAACTAAGTTGGCTACCCACTCGGAATACCTGAGTGGAACAATGATATTTGCATCAAGGAGCATTTTTACTTCCCTTTCTATTACAGGCATGAGTATAGGATTTATTTGTCCGAGTTTCTTCCTGAAAGGTTTGATGCCCTGCTTTAAATGGATTTTATGTTCGATGACAGTGGTATCATAAGTTCTCAATTCGTCATAAGACCAAGCGAAGAAATATTTGTATTGTTTGAGTAACTTGGCATATTTTCTTTTCATTTCAGGGGGAAGGTATTTAGATATTTTTACCAGCTTAGGCGTTTCCTTGGTGCTTATATTACAATCTTCAACTTCTTAAGGTTGAGGTTGCAAAGTAGAATTTAGGGGTATATCGTCATGATCAAATAATATTTCTGAAGGAATCAAACCTTTAGGGATCTGATTGTTTTTCAGTACTAACATTTGTTGGTTAGCGATCTTATCCTAGAACTCCTGAGGATCTTCACCTTCCTACATGATTCAAGTAGGGTCATTCTGATTTTCTTGGTCGATGTGCATTTCAGAAAAATCATCAACCATTTCTAGAAATTGCTTGATCTGCTCATCATCTTCAAAGACCTGCCAGTGATGAGCATTATTTCGTATTGAAGGCCTTTGCCTCATTTCTATGGGTTATTTTATCTTTAAGACAGTAGGTGGCATAAAAGTAGCAGCTGCTTTCGCCAGAGAATCAACTTGTTGATTCTCTATCCTGGGAATATGATGAATATTAAACAATGAGAAAAAGTTTTCTATCATGTCCCAAGCGCAGTTTCTTTATGACCTTAGCCTCAGATGTTTGGCTTGATACTATTGCCTTATCTATCTTACAATAAGCTCTACATCATCGTAAACTATTAGATTTTCAATTTTTTTATTTCCTGACAGCCTCTAATCCTAAGACTAGAGCTTCATACTCGCATACGTTATTTGTATAATCAATGTCCCACTGCAATCTATATGAGAAAGAAATAATGAATTCATCTTTAGGTTCCAAAAAAAACACTCTAGCTCTTTCTCCTTCCCAAGAAGAAGCACCATCAAAAAACATTTTCCAAACTCTTACACTGTTTACATTTTTGTTTGTTTTTTTTATTTTTTCTTTTTCTTCTGTACAAATTTCTTCTGTACATTCATTGAAACCATCATCAATTGATAATATACAATTTCCTAAATCCTGATCGGTGACATATACCAGGTAGTCATTTGGGTTCTGTGGGTCACTTATAGTATATGTCAACCTTGTCTCTCTATACAAATGGGTGAAATGTCCTCCGAAGATTGGGATCGTAGCATACGTCATGTCCAGTTGAAGTGATCCTCCAAGATTGGCACCCCAAGACTTGGATAACAACATGCTATACTTTGCAGGGATGTCAAAAATGACTACATCCATAAGAATACTCTTTACAGGCAATTTGTGCAATATTAACTACCAAATCTTTAATCATACCAAAAAATTTAACTTTCCTCAAATCAAAAGAATACAGATATTGGTATGGTCTAGTAATCTCGAGACCCAATTTCTCCATAATAAATTTCATCACTAAGTTGTGGGAGGCCCCAGAATCCAACATGCAGTTATGAAGAAGGTGATCATGCACAATCAACGTAATGTAAAAAGGAGCAACAAAGTCTTTACTATTTTCAATATGTGGACCAAACATTATAGAAGGTCTGTCATCTTCTAAATTAATAACATCTGCATGACTTTCAGCATCTGAAAAATTTATCATCTTGGCAATTTGCTTTCTATACATTGGATTTTTCGCTAATTCAACCAGAGGCACAGGAATTTTGATTTTATTAATTTCGTTTTCCATATTAAAACTTCCAACTGTCTTTTCGGCTTCTCTGGTTGGGATCTTTGTTTCTCTTTTTTCTGGTCTATTAGTTTGTGTTTTATTGTATCGGTTGTCTTTGTTTGGGCAGCCCATGTTTCAACTATTTTTTTTATGGAAACTTTCATTTTAGTAGATGGTTGAGCTGCCTCATTCGTTTTACTTCTCAACAAGATCTTCTTCGGTGGAGAAATTGTATTTTTTTTATCTCTAGGCCTTAAATTATACTTCTGTTGCAGTTCAACCATTATAGAGTCGACGATTTCTTGATAAGCAGAATCTTCCATATTATTAAGGTCGTCATCATTATTAAATAGGGATCCTACATCTAAAGACCTTTCATAATCTTAACTCGTTAAATGATGTTCTTGATCATCATCACTAAGATTGTTCATGTCTTCCTCTAACTCCTCAAAGTTTTCCATGTCATCTCGTCGCATAAAATTTTCGCTTTTAAAGGGGGCCTGAATCTTTTGATCTTCAATTTTGATTGGTATTTGTTGTGTTTGAGGGTTGGGATTTCTCCTGAAATCTTTTCTAACGAATTGATCAGTTTTGGCTTGGTCTAGTTCCATTCTAGATATTTTGTTTGATAATTCTTTGATTATCTTAGCCATGTCATCCATTTTATCTTCCACAGACTTCCTAGATCCGGAGGGTCCTGCTTGTTCCTTGAAACATCTGGTTTCTTTAGTTCCTGTCTCAACCTTGGCTTTTAATTTACCGGATTCCATCATGTTTGATTCTATTTCAATGGCATCATCTTGCATTCCTTCCAGAGTGGCAGATCTTCTTTCCCTCAAAAGTAGGGCAAAGTTAGGCTCAAAATCTCCTGCAAAAGTGACATTTGCCGCTGGTTGAGATGGTTTAACTTTGGCTGGGATCTTATGATATATTTTGTTAAACTGTCGAGTGAATTCAAGAACTGACTCAAAATTATTTTTCCTTAGAGCCTCGAATTTAGTTAAATAATAGAGGTGATCCTTCTTCTCCCCCCACTGTCTCATAAAGGCGTTTTCTAGCTCATCGTATGATATTATGGATCCAACCTGGAGTCCTCAGAACCGGGTTCTCACCTGTCCTTCAAAATTTTGAAATAAGAGCCTCGAGTAAATATCTTCATGCTCAAGGCCAAGGATATTAGCGAACTGGTCAAAAAAATTTATGTGCTCTGTGGCAGTTAAGTCTCCTTCTCCTGTGAATTTTGGTAGATTCTTCATATAATTTTCTGGTAAATCATGAAGGGGAACAGGGAGGACCAAAGGAGCATACCTAGCAGCTACTTTAGTGAACATTCTCAGGGGTGTAGGTCATCCTTGATCACCTCCTCCTCCACCTCCACTGCCTCCTCCTCCACCTCCAACACGACCTCCAAGACCACCTTCTCCAAAAATGGCCATTGAAAGTTTAGGGGATGAAATATAGCATATTTTCAAAAACTTGTAGTGACCTTTTGGATACTTCGGGATGATGTGAAGGAGGTTATGGAAACTGACCATCAGGAGACAAAAAATCTGAAAAGGGGGGAAAAGGGAAATGAGGACTGGATTCTTCGGACTTACAGGATATATAAATGGGAGAACCAACAGGAGTTTAATTAGGGTATAAGATATATTCTTCAGAGCTTCAGGAAACTGGACCCTTTACTTCGGGGACCGACGGAATATTAATAAAAGCAGGTATCGAGAGGGGTTGTTTACATTTACTAGTAAATGGGTTAGTCGAATCAGTCTCTGCTTTTATCTTGGGTAAAACAAACTCGGGGTTTATGACTTCAAGTTCAAGTTTATCAGTCGATGTATCTCCAAAATGGATTTGTGTGGAACATTCTTGCAGAGTTAATTGTTCAAGTGGAACCTTAGCTTTAGATTGTATAGACTTGTGTTGGTAAACCTTACTTGTGGATGCAGCAGTCTGCTTGAGCTATCCCCTTGGTTTTAATAGTTTTTTAGGATCGGATACAGGCATAGTCTGCTTATCGTCTGGGTTCTTTCTAGTATTCTTTCGATCGAATGCCAGTTTATCTGTGGTGGAGTCACCAAGGCAAAGATAAAAATTAGCATTGTGATTGTATTCAATATTTTTTCACTATCAAAGAGAGAAACTTACTATGTCATTCTCCCAAGGAAAAATAACTTCGTTTCTTCGTCCCCGACAACAGCACCAAAAATATGTTGTTCCTGAGATTAAACTTAAGGCTTAAAGGATAATGTCAGACATCAAGATTATAAAGAAATGTTTTTAAAGGTTCTTTTTCTTCCGTTAGTTATATACGAATTAATCCTCAAATGTAATTAATAACATAACAAGACAGAGGTCGTGTTTCGTCGTCTGAGTCGATTAATAAAATCAAGTTTTGTGGGAGAAATTTACAAGACTGTTAAACAAAATGAGGCGTCAATGAAAGATGAATATTACCTTGTTCACAGTAGAAGAAAATAAAGAATGCACCCTTGAAAGGATATAAGATGCAATGATCCAAGTAGCTTGCAGGTCTTGTATTTACTTATAGTGAATAGAGAGGAAAAATTGCTTGCTTATCAAATAACCGATAAAATGTGATTACGGTAGAAGTAGTACTAAATTGCAACCACTCACTTATCAAGGAGTAATATAAAGAAAACTAGAGATATGAAATATAGGAGGACCACATAACTCAAACTGCACAAAGGTTGGAATCCATGTCTGCACTTGTATTAATACTCACAAAAGGATGAGTTTTCTTAGTTACAATCCGACAAGAAGAAGTCTATGTTAAGTCTTGAAAATGTGTATTTATACAAAAATGATCTCAAACCAAAATGGTTGGAATTCTCATAATTCAGAAAATGGTAAACATTACAATATGTAAAACTTGAAGAGTTTCATCAACATCTCCTCTGTCTCTTTGCCTATTGGCAGAGACGTTTCCTCTTCTTATCCTCCAGCTCAGAAACAACTAGTATCTAATCATGACCTACGTAACTGGCATGCACATGTTGTCTCATTTATTTCTAGATGTGTTGTCTTTCCTGTGTTCAACATATTAGACACATCTACTTACTAATTGTACTACTAAACCAGGAGGTTCTGTAGTTTCATTTGCCTCGAAAATGTACAGCTTCTTTTCTATATGGGGAAAACTATCCTATATTTTATTCACTTCCAAAGATGTAGCTTGTAACTGTATACTAGGATTAACTATCCATTTGTTAATCTGGATAAGATCAATTTGTTTCAATTGATGGAGGGTCATTCAGGCTTCTTCTATACTAGTATTAGAATTATGTTCATTTTTCACTATATCAATCTGCCCCAGGGCCTCAAAGATACTATCTCTTTCAATGTCCAGTAACCCTTTGTCCAGTGAAGACAATGCTTCTTCAGAAGATTTATTTACTTCCTTGGGTAATCATTTTCTTTCTGCCAGATTTGTCTCCCAGGCCTTCAGGATTATGTCACCTTGTGTTTGCTCGAAATGAGACAATCAAGGGACCTCTGCTCCTTCATATTTTGCTTCTATTAAAATGGCCTCTTGGAACATAGCCCGAGCTACAATGGCTTCTCTCTCTTGAATGTAAATGTTGTTTAGAGATAGGTCTGCCACTCGATAACAACTTTGAACAGCTTCCACTTTGGTGAAAAGATCTTACTGGGATAATTCCAACTTTTCGTGCACCTCCAATGCCTAAGCTTGAAAAGTTGCCACTTCCACTAATGTAACTTCCACTAGATCTATTTTGGCCTGCAGTTGTTTGATCAACTCCTCCTGTTGAATGGCGTTTTCTTTATTGTCTTGTGAATTTTTATGCATTTCATCAAGGCTAGTTTTGATTTGTTGAATATGTTGTCTATCACTGGCTCTGATTTGTTCAAAACCCTTATTCATCTCATATCTTACCTTTTGTTTTGTGGCCTTCATCTAGCTTTGTAACTGCCTTACCAACTGATTTTTTTGTTTTAGTTTGCTAGATTTTCTATTGAATATTGGTTTTTCGTGGCAAAGGCACTTAATGAGTCTTCCATTTCTCTAGAAAAATTTGTATCAACCTGTCCTTGTCCATCATGCAACACCTTCTGCATTTTTACTGTTGCACCATCCTTTTGGTGCATTTCTCTTTTAACTATAGCCCTCCTCTTCTTGCTGAAAATGAAGTCGGAAGGGGGAATTTCTTTAGCTGAAACTAGAGTGAGGTCTTGTATAAATATGACTTTAGCATTTCAGTTCCCTTGACTAGACTATAAAGGGGTCAAAGACATAATAGGGTTAACTATTTCGCTGGACTGTTGTTGCCCTGTAGTGTTGGTAGCTGATTTGTTTGGTGTGGACGGTGGTGTATCCTATCCATTTTTCATCAAAACTTCAAATTGAGCTTTGGCTTGATCGCCAGGTGGATTTGGCAATGCAGTATCACTCTTTTGTGTTAAAAATTTAGCTTTCTTCGGATTTCCTTGGGCATCCTGCTCGTTTGAAATTCATGTTTCTAAACTCTGAGTTGCAACTTCTTATGTAGATGGATCTGTCTAGGTTTCTCCCTATAAGACCTTAGGGAAATTATTTCTTTTGTGTCTTTGTAAGTTGTAGAACTCGGCTAATTTATTTGGAGTGAGAGTTTGGACTCTTCTCAACACTTCCTGGTACGACCTTGCTCCTCGGAATATTTCATCCTGTGGTGAAACTTCATGATCATATTTCTTTATATTGTATAGAGCCAAGTGATTTCCCACGATCTTCTAGGGATCATGCTTCTTGAACTCAATATTAACCAGCTTAATGTCTTCTAGGACTACGGCCTCCACTTTCGAGTGGCCAAAATCTAACAATGAGAACATACAAACCTGTAAAGGGAAGGTTGACCATACTTTTTTCTACATTGCCTTTAATTCTTTATTGATTCCCTGTATCACAGTTTGATGTTCCACCTCTCAGAATACTAGCTGAATCAACCAATCTGGTAGAAACTTTGGTAAAGCATGTGGAGGAACTGAACACCCAAAAACCTTGATGTAGTAAAAATTCTCTTCAATATACCAATCTGCTATTTTCCCTAGGTTGGTCGTGATCCGATCAAAAATCCTGGGGGGTGGGAAACCATAAAGGGCGATATGCATTGGCACCACCACATAGTTACAGATTTTATAGAATAAATCTTTTTCTTTATCCTCCGACAACTTGGAGTGATATATATGTATGGGCTCAACGCTGGTCAGAGTCCAGCGCCAGCTCATCAAAGGAAATGACGTCATAGAGAAAATGGAATCCATAATGTATGTCGACATGTAGAAAGGGGTTGGTTTCCCTTTGGCGTTCAATGACTGATACTCTGTGATTTCCTTGGCCAAATTGTCCGATAATATCTTGGACCAATCAAAGGAATATCCCTCTGCTAATTCATGCATGATTGGCACCCATGGTAACAAGAAATGAGCAGAGTTTTCCTTCCCAAAAAGTCTACATAACATCATGGATACATAGATCATATGTACCTCTAAGGATGCAGTGGAATATATGTCATGGGTGTTTTCTATGAATTTCTCAAGGCGTGCCCACCAATCCTTGACTAAGATGGGGTAGTTATTTCCATATTTAGTGCACTCTTTTTTGTTGAAATCCATTACAAAAGAATCATTCTAACTGTATTTGCAAACTGGGAAAAATTTGTACATTACCTATAAATGTTCCGGTCGGAAAGACCCAACAACAACTTTCTGTGAATTGTAGACGCTCCTGGTTGAGATGTCAACATTCTCCAGAGCCCAACCTATCATGTCGTTATATGGCAGGAGCCTTGGCTGCACGGCTATTTTGTGCATCTCTCATTGAGATATATACTTGAGCTTCGTCGCCTGGGTTTCGGTCACCTCATCACCCGAATCATCTGGGGAAGTTTGTCAACTGATATTGCAGAATATCAAACACCTGCGTCCAAGTTTTCACAGTGTCTACAGATATTGGTGAAGTATCTGAGAGGACATCTGTGTTCAGGCTCACGCTCTCACCGGCCATTTTATTCATTTTTTGCAGCACCATGATATTAGAGATTTCATAACTGTTTTACATGTTACAAGGAAACGCGTAAACTTCTTAGCTTGTTGAAAATTTTTGTTCTGTGAGGATGCAAATAGAATTCAAAAATCAATATCCTTATTCACCTTAATCTTATTTATTTACAAATACCTTTTCAGACGATGCATTCATTTACCTTAATGAAAACAATCTAGGCAGTGATCTATGATCCTATTTGGAATCATGCCGTGGAGATGTAATTAATGCTATTAATATTGGGGTTTCGTACTTTAGGATATTAAATAATATCTAGATAGGATTTCCAAAACGTGAAATCACGAAGTGATTAATTAACTTTAATCATGTTTAACCCGTTAAATAATCATGTTTATTGCTAAGTCCTTTCGAGATTTCGGACTTTAGGATTTTGATAGTATCTCGAGACAGGATCCCCGAATGCCGAAATCAAGAAGTGATTAATCATTGAATAATCGTTCTTCGACTTTTAACTAACCCTAATTAGTGTTTAAGGTATTTCAGAAGTTCAGACTTCGGGGATTTAGAATGCGATGGATGGCAAATATTCGAACTCCGATTGTTTGAAGTTATTAATTTAACTTTTAATCGAGATTAACTTATTTAATCAAGGTTTAATATTTCAGGATTTGTTACTTCATAGATTTGCAAGTTAGCTCTCCGTTATTTTCCCAAAGGGCCACTTCCCACAGTGACATGTTAAAGATTAGGAAGGCATATGTGTATATGGTGACTAGGATCTGTCGAACGCTTTTCGCGTATCGAGATTTTGAAGGTGAGACATGTTGAAACGCTTGAAGCACGAAACTCCGAAGTAGTCCTTAGGGGTTTGACCTTTTAATAATCAGGTGGCTCCAAAAACTCGGGAAAATGATCGTTCGATCAAAATAGAAAGCTTCATCAACGCTGAGAATCAAGTGTGCTTTATTCTTATTTTAACTGGGAAGGAAATCTATTTAAAGTCTAAAGTTTAAAAATATATATGTGTTCCAACAATGTTTAAATTCACATTTTTGGCTGAATATATGGATTCCTCTATCCAATACCTTTCCAATAACTATATCCTTGCTCAATTCTGAGTTTGAGCAGCAAGTTATAGTCATCTCAACATTAACCATTTACTCATTTTAGGTACAAAATGCTACGAGTGTCTTCTACCTCCTCCTGTACACTTTTAGGTACCTGTATTCCAAATCTAACTCCATGGTTCTATTCTATGGTTCATGATCTTTCCATATACTTCTCATGTGCCAAAAAATGACTTTTGAGTAGGGAGTTATGCCATTTGGAATTCAACTGGTATTGAAAATATACCCTTATTTTTTCCACTGTAACTTTCTCATATGAGTTATGTTTTTCAAACATAATAGATCATTGGAAATCTCTCCTTGATATCATTTATTTAATCTTCAAAGAATCTATGTGGTGCCTATAACATTTATAGTTTCAAAAATCCCCAAAAAATGCCCTGCAATTTTATGACCTAGAAAAACAATATAATTTTCTAAGAAATTTGACCAAATTCTGCTAACTTGGAAACTGATATGGCATTATGGGTCCACATGGCACCCCAAGATGATGCCATATCAGGATCCTAGCCTTCCTATCCTTGCCTTGTCATCCTTCAAGACCATCTCACTCTTTCTTATCTCTCTTTCCCTTTACGTTGGCCTTAGAATTAATAAAAAAATTAATATTTTGCGGGGCCCACCTACCCAGCTGGCACACCTCTGACCTGGATGGGACAAGGGTCCCACCTTGACTTTCAAACTTCTATGTGGTGCCTATTTATTGGTATATATTTGGGTTCTGTGGGTCACTTATAGTATATGCCAGCCTTGTATCTCTATACAGACGGGTGAATTGTCCGTCGAAGATCGGGATCGTAGCATACGTCATGTCCAATTGAAGTGATCCTCCAAGTTTGGCGCCCCAAGAACTGGATAACAACATGCCATACTTTGCAGGGACATCAAAAATGAATACATCCATAAGAATACTCTTTACAAGAATTTGTGCAATATTAACTACCAAATATTTAATCATACCGAGACATTTAACTTTCCTCGAATCAAAAGAATACAGATCTTGGTATGGTCTAGTAATCTCGAGACCCAATTTCTCCATAATAACTTTCAGCATTAAGTTGTGGGAGACCTCAGAATCCAACATGTAGTTATGGAGAAGGTGATCATGCACAATCAGCGTAATGTAAAAAGGAGCAACATAGTCTTTACTATTTTCAATATGTGGACCAAACATTATAGAAGGTCTGTCATCTTCTAAATTAATAACATCCACATGACTTTCAACATCTGAAAAATTTATCATCTTGGCAATTTTCTTTCTATACATTGGATTTTTTGCTAATTCAACCAGAGGCACAAAAATTTTGATTTTATTAATTTTGTTTTCCATATTAAAACTTCCAACTTTCTTTTCGGCTTCTCTGGTTTGGATCTTTGTTTCTCTTTTTTCTGGTCTATTAGTTTGCGTTTCTTTTGTATCAGTTGTCTTTGTTTGGGCAGCCCATGTTTCAATTGTTTTTGTTTTGGCAACTTGCATTTTGGTAGATGGTTGAGCTGCCTCATTTATTTTACTTCTTGACAAGATCTTCTTCGGTGGAGCAGTTGTAATTTTTTTATCTCTAAGCCTTAAATTATACTTCTATTGTATCTCAACAATTATAGAGTCGGCGATTCCTTGATAAGAAAAATTTTCCATATTATTAAGGTCGTCATCATTATTAAATAGGGATCCTACATCTAAAGACATTTCATAATCTTGCCTCGTTAAATGAGGTTCTTGATCATCATCACTAATATTGTCACTAAGATTGTTCATGTCTTCCTCTAACTCCTCAAAGTTTTTCATGTCGTCTCCCCGCATAAAATTTTTGCTTTTAAAGGGCGCCTGAATATTTTGATCTTCAATTTTGATTGGTCTTTGTTGAGTTTGAGGGTTGGGATTCCTCCTAAATTATTTTCTAGCGAACTGATCAGTTTTGGCTTGGTCTAGTTCCATTCTAGATATTTTGTTTGATAATTCTTTGATTATTTTAGCCATGTCATCCATTTGATCTTCCACAGACCTCCTAGATTTGGAGGGTCCTGCTTGTTCCCTGAAACGTCTGGTTTCTTTAGTTCATGTCACAACCTTGGATTTTAATTTATTGGATGCCATCATGTTTGATTCTATTTCAATGGTGTCCTCTTACATTCCTTCCAGAGTGGAAGATCTTCTTTCCCTCAAAAGTAGGGCAAAGTCAGGCTCAAAATTTGTTGCAAAAGTGACATTTGTCGCTGGTTGAGATGGTTTAACTTCGGTTGGCATCTTATGATATATTTTGTTAAAATGCTGAGTGAATTCAAGAATTGACTCAAAATTGTTTTTGCTTAGAGCCTCGAATTTAGTTAAATAATAGAGGCGATCCTTCTTCTCCCCACACTGTCTCAGAAAGGCGTTTTCTAGCTCATCGTGTGATCTTATGGATCCAACCTAGAGTCCTCGGAACCAGGTTCTCACATTTCCTTCAAAATTTTGAACTAAGAGCCTCGAGTAAATATCCTCATGCTCAAGGCCAAGGATATTAGCGAATTGGTCGTAAAAATTTATGTGCTCTGTGGCAGTTAAGTCTCCTTCTCCCGTGAATTTTGGTAGATTCTTCATATAATTTTTGGGTAAATCATGAAGGGGAACATGGAGGACCAAAGGAGCATACCTAGTAGCTACTTTGGCAAAAATTCTCATGGGTGGAGGTCATCCTTGACCACCTCCTCCTCCACCTCCAGCACAACCTCTGGGACCACCTCCTCCGACAGCAGCCATTGAAAGTTTAGGGGATGAAATTCGAGAATTATATAGTGGATTTTCAAAAACTTGTAGTGAACTTTCAGCTACTTCAGGATGATGTGAAGGAGGTTATGGAAACTGACCGTCAGGAGACAAAAAATCTGAAAAGGGGGGAAAAGGGAAATGAGGACTGGGTTCTTCGGACTTACAGGATATATAAACGGGAGAACCAACATGAGTTGAATCATGGTATAAGATATATTCTCCAGAGCTTCGAGAAACTGGAACCTTTACTTCGGGGACCATTGGAATATCAATAAAAGCAGGTATCAAGAGGGGTCTTTTACCTTTACTAGTAAATGGGTTAGTCGAATCGGTCTCGTCTTTTATCTCGGGTAAAACCAACTCGGGGCTTATGATTTCAGCTTCAAGTTTATCAGTCGATGTATCTCCAGAATGGATTTGTGTGGAACATGCTTGCGGAGTTAACTGTTCAAGTGGAACCTTAGCATTAGATTATGTAGACTTGGGTTGGTAAACCTTACTTGTGGATGCAGTAGTCTGCTTGAGCTATCCCCTTGGTTTTAATAGTTTTTTAGGATTGGATACAGGCATAGTCTGCTTATCGTCTGGGTTCTATCTGGTATTCTTTCGACCGAATGCCAATTTGTCTGTGGTGGAGTTGCCAAGTGAAAGATAAAAATTAGCATTGTGATTATATTCAATCGTTTTTCAATATTAAAGAGAGAAACTTACTATGTCGTTCTCCCACGGAAAAATAACTTCATTTCTCCGTCTCCGACAACGGCGCCAAAACGATGTTGTTCCTGAGATTAAACTTAAGGCTTAAAAGATAATGTCAGGCATCAGGATTATAACGAAATGTTTTTAAAGGTGATTTTTCTTTCGTTAGTTATATAAGAATTAATCCTCAAATGAAATTAATAACATAACAAGACAAAGGTCGTGTTTTTTCGTCTGAGTCGATTAATAAAATCAAGTGTCGTGGGAGAAATTTACAAGACTGTTAAACAAAATGAGGCATCAATGAAATATGAATCTTACCTTGTTCACAGTAGAAGAAAATAATGAATGCACCCTTGAAAGGATATAACATGCATTGATCCAAGTAGCTTGTAGGTCTTGTATTTACTTATAGTGAATACAAAGGAAAAACTGCTTGCTTATCAAATAATCGATAAAATATGATTACAGTAGAAGTAGTACTAAATTTCAACCACTCATTGATTAAGGAGTAACATAAAGAAAACTCGAGATATGAAATACAAGAGGAGAACATAACTCAAACTGCACAGAAGTTGGAATCCATGTTTGCACTTGTATTAATACTCACAAAAGGATGCGTTTTCTTAATTACGATCTGGCAAGAAGCAGTCTGTGTTAAGTCTTGAAAATGTGTATTTGTACAAAAATGATCTCAAACCAAAACGGTTGGAATTCTCATAATTCAGAAAATGGTAAACATTACAATATGTAAAACTTGAAGAGTTTCATCAGCATCTCCTTTGTCTCTTCGCCTATTGGAAGAGACGTTTCCTCTTCTTATCCTCCAGCTTGGAAACAACTGGTATCTAATCATGACCTACGTAACTGGCCTGTACATGTTGTCTCATTTATTTCTAGATGTGTTGGCTTTCCCATGTTCAACATATTGGACACATCTACTTACTAATTGTACCACTAAACTGGGAAGTTTTGTTGTTTCATTTGCCTCAAAAATGTATAGTTTCTTTTCTATATGGGGCAACCTATCCGATATTTTATTTTCTTCCAAAGATGTAGCTTGTAACTGTATACCAGGATTAACTATCCATTTATTAATCTGGATAAGGTCATTTTGTTTCAATTGTTGGAGGGTCATTCGGGATTCTTCTTTATTGGTCTTAGAATTATGTTCATTTTTCGCTATATCAATCTGTCCCAGGGCCTCAAAGATACTATCTCTTTCAACGTCCAGTAACCCTTTGTCCAGTGAAGACAATGCTTCTTCACAAGCTTTATTTACTTCCCTTTCTAATCTTTGGCTTTCTGCCAAATTTGTCTCCCATGCCTTCAGGATTATGTCGCCTCGGGTTTGCTCGAAACGAGACAATAGAGGGACCTATGCTCCTTCATATTTTGCTTCTATTAAAATGGCCTCCTGGAACATAGCTCGAGCTGCAGTGGCTTCTCTCTCTTGAATGTAAATGTTGTTTAGAGATAGGTTTTCCACTTGATAACAACTTTGAACAACTTCCACTTTGGTGAAAAGATCTTGCTGGGCTAATTCTAGCTTTTCATTAAGCTCTAATGCCTGAGCTTGAAAAGCTGCCACTTCCACTGTTGTAACTTTCGCTAGATCTATTTTGGCCTGCAGTTGTTTGATCAACTCCTCATGTTGAATGGCCTTTTCTTTATTGGCTTGTGAATTTTTATGCATTTCATCAAGGCTAGTTTTGATTTGTTGAATATGTTGTCTATCACTGGCTCTGATTTGTTCAAAACCGTTATTCATCTCATATCTTACCTCTTTTTCCATGGCCTTCATTTGGCTTTGCGACTGCCTTACCAATTGATTTTTTTGTTTCAGTTGTTCTGCTAGATTTTCTATTGAATATTGGTTTTTCATGGCAAAGGCACCCAATGAGCCTGCCATTTCTCTAGCAAAATTTGTATCATCCTAGCCTTGTCCATCATGCAACACCTTTTTCATTTTTACTGTTGCACCATCCTTTTGGTGCATTTCTCTTTTAACTATAGCCCTCCTCTTCTTGCTAAAAAAGAAGTCAGAAGGGGGCATTTCTTCAGCTGAAATTGGAGTGAGGTCTTCTATAAATACGACTTCATCATTTGGGTTCCCTTGACTAGATTGTAAAGGGGTCAAAGACATAATAGGGTTAGCTATTTCGGTGGACTGTTGTTTCCCTGTAGTGTTGGTAGCTGATTTGTTTGGTGTGGACGGTGGTGTATCCCGTCCCTCTTTCATCAAAACTTCAAATTGAGATTTGGCTTGATTGCCAGGTGGATTTGGCAATCCAGTATCACTCTTCTGTGTTAAAAATTCATCTTTCTTCGGATTTCCTTGGGCTTCCTGCTCGTTGGAATGCCATGTTTCTAAACTCTGAGTTGCAACTTCCTGTGTAGATGGGTTTGTCTGGGTTTCTCCCTGTAAGACGTTAGGGAAATTATTTCTTCTGTGTCTTTGGAAATTGTAGAACTCGGCTAATTGATTTGGAGTTAGAGTTTAGACTCTGCTCAACACTTCCTAGTATGACCTTGCTCCCCGAAATATTTCATCTTGTGGGGAAACTTCATGCTCATATTTCTTTAGATTGTATAGAGCCAGGTGATTTCCCACGATCTTCTGGGGGTCATGCTTCTTGAACTCAATATTAACCAGATTAATGTCTTCTAGGGATGCGGCCTCCACTTTCGAGTGGCTGAAATCTAACAATGAGAACATACCAACCTGTAAAGGGAAGGTCAACCATACTTTTTTCTGTGCTACCTTTAATTCTTTACTGATTCCCCGTGTCATAGTTTGATGTTCCACCTCTCGGCATACCAGAAGATCTGGCAGAAACTTTTTTAAATCATGTGGAGGAACTGAACACCTAAAAACCCTGATGTAGTAAAAATGCTCTTCAATATACCAATTTTCTATTTTCCCTAGGTTGGTCGTGATCCTATCTGAAATCCTGGGGGGCGGGAAACCATAAAGGGCAATATGCACTGGCATCACCACATAGTTACAGATTTTATAGAATAAATCTTTTTCTTTATCCTCTGACATTTTGGAGTGATATATATGTATGGGCTCAATGCTGGTCAGAGTCTAGCTCCAGCTCATCAAAGGAAATGACATCATAGAGAAAATGGCATCCATAATGTATGTCGACATGTAGAAAGGGGTTGGTTTCCCTTTGGCCTTCAATGAATGATACTCTGTGATTTCCTTGGCCAAATTGTCCGATAATACTTGGACCAATCAAAGGAATATCCCTCTGCTACTTCATGCATGATTGGTACCCATGGTAACAAGAAATGAGCATATTTTTCCTTCTTGAAAAGTCTACATAACATCATGGCTACATAGATCATATGTATGTCTAGGGATGCAGTGGCATATATGCCATAGGTGTCTGCTCTGAATTTCTCAAGGCATGCCCACCAGTCCTTGACTAAGTTGGGGTAGTTCTTTCCATATTTCATGCACTCTTTTTTGTTGAAATACATTATGAAAGAAGCATTGTAACTGTATTTGCAAACTAGGGACAATTTGTACATTACCTGTAAATGCTCCGGTCAGAAAGAGCCAACAACAATTTTTCGTGAATTGCAGATGCTCCTAGTCGAGACGTCAATGTTCTCCAGAGCCCAACCTATCATGTCATTATATGGCAGGAGCCTTGGCTGCACAACTATTTTGTGCAGCTCTCATTGATCTATATACTTGAGCTTCATCGCCTGGGTTTCAGTCACCTCGTCACCCGAATCATCTGGGTAGTTTGTCAATTGATATTGCAGAATATAAAACACCTGCATCCAGGTTTTCACGGTGTCTACAGATCTTGGTGAGGCATCTGAGAGGACATCTGTGTTCGAGCTCATGCTCTCACCAACCGTTTTATTCATTTTTCACGGCGCTATGATATTTGCAATTTCATAATTGTTTTACCTGTTACAAGGAAACACGTAAACTTCTTAGCTTGTTGAAACTTGTTGTTCTGCGAGGATGCAAATAAAATTAAAAAATCAATATCCTTATTCACCTTAAGTGTATTTATTTATGAATACCTTTTCTGACGATGCATTCATTTACCTTAATAAAAACGATTTAGGCAGTGATTTATGATCCTATTTGGAATCATGCCGTGGAGCTGTAATTAATGCTATTAATATCGGGGTTTCGTACTTCGGGATATTAGATAATATCGAGATAGGATTTCCAAAACATGAAATCAAGAATTTATTAATTAACTTTAATCATGTTTAACCTGTTAAATAATCGTGTTTATTACTAAGTGCTTTCGAGATTTCTGACTTCAGGATTTTGATAGTATCTCGAGACAGGATCCTCGAAAGCCGAAATTGAGAAGTGATTAATCATTGAATAATTGTTCTTTGACTTTTAATTAACCTTGATTAGTGTTTAAGGTATTTCAGAAGTTCGGACTTCGGGGATTCAGAATGCAATGGATGACGAATATTCGAACTCCGATTGTTCGAAGTTATTAATTTAACTTTTAATCGAGATTAACTTATTTAATCAAGGTTTAATATTTAAGGATTTGTTACTTCATAGATTTGCAAGTTAGCTCTTCATTATTTTCCCAAAGGGCCACTTCCTGCAGTGACATGTTAAAGCTTAGGAAGGCATACGTATATATGGTGACTAGCATCTGTCAAACGCTTTTCACGTATCGAGATTTTGAAGGTGAGACATGTTGAAACGCTTGAAGCACGAAACTCTGAAGCCCAAAACTCTGAATTAGTCCTTAGGGGTTTGACCTTTTAATAATCAGGTGGTTCCAAAAACTCATGAAAAGGATCGTTCGATCAAAATAGAAAACTTCATCAACGGTGAGAATCAATCGCGCTTTATTCTTATTTTAACTGGGAATGAAATCTATTTAAAGTCTAAAGTTTAGAAATATATATGTGTTCCAACAACAGTTAAATTCACATTTCTGGGTGAATATCTGGATTCCTCTATCCAATACCTTTCCAATAACTATCTCCTTGCTCAATTCTGAGTTTTGAGAAGCAAGTTATAGTCATCTCAACATTAACCATTTACTCATTTTTGGTACAAAATGCTATGGGTGTCTTCTACCTCCTCCTGTACACTTTTAGGTACCCGTATTCCAAATCTAACTCCATGATTGTATTATATGGTTCATGATATTTCCATATACTTCTCATGTGCCGAAAAATGACTTTTGAGTAGGGATTTATGCTCTCTGGAATTCAAGTGGTATTGAAAATATACCCTTATTTTTTTCGACTGTAACTTTCTCATACGAGTTATGTTTTTCAAACATAATAGATCGTTGGAAATCTCTCCTTGATATCATTTATTTAATCTTCAAAGACTCTATGTGGTTCCTATAACATTTATAGTTTCAAAAATTTGATGTCTTAAAATCACTGTTTAGGCCCAAAAAAATGCCCTGCAAGTTTATGACCTAGAAAAACAATATAAATTTCTAAGAAATTTGACCAATTTCTGCTAACTTGGAAACTGATATGGTATTATGGGTCCACCTGGCACCCCAATATGATTCCATGTCAGGCTCCTGGACTTCCTGGACCTGCCTTGTCAGACTTCAAGACCATCTCACTCTTTCTTATCTCTCTTTCCCTTTACGTTGGCCTTAGAATTAATAAAAAAAATTGATATTTTGCAGGCCCCACCTACCCAGTTGGCACACCTCTGACCTGGATGGGACAAGGGTCCCACCTTGACTTTCAAACTTCTACGTGGTGCCTATTTAGTGGTCGCGGGGATGGGCTGGTCCCATTCTGCACCTTTACCTTAGCATGCACAAACTTTCATGTTCCCCGATCCAATGGTGGATATTGGGCGATATCTACAATGAAGACGTTGTTGACTCATAAAATCGTCACCAACATCAAAACCTGCAAATAGTTTCAAGGCACACTTAATTTGTTTTTAACTATCTATGATATAAATATATAACTAGTTGGTGGAACCAACTAGAGAGAAAAAGGATGTTTATTTTCAAGTATTCATGGGATAGAGGCATTATTAATCTATTGAAAGTTCATAATGGCTTCATCTATGTCATACTGTGAGAATATTTTAGTCTTTCAGTTTGATTATGAGTGTCACCTATGCATTATTTTCGAAAGGAAAATAAAGGTTGTTCTCATAAGAATTTCAAAGGTATCCTATTTTTCATACATCCATAAGGTGCTATTATATGATGGTTGTTTTCTTGAAACTCATGTTATGGAAATTGTAAGTCATAAAAATGGGTTAAATATTTTATCAAGTGCATACAATATCTTGACAAAAAAAAATAGGTTGCAATGGTTGAGGTACTAAAACCACATGATATATTTTAAAGAACTTGTAAATTTGTTCCAAATATATGTGTTATAGAATGCTATGGTTTAGCATATAATTTTTTCTTTGTGCAAATGGCTTTGCATTTCACAATATAAACATATAAATTACAGGAGGCGGCATCAGACTTATACAAGAAAAGGTGGCATGTTGTAATACAAGGTTTGAAAGTTCATTACGCATATTGCATATGGTATAACATATGAACATAACTTTCATATTTTTCGCCGTCGTAAGCTATACTTTGACACACGGGGTCAAACATATGTGTCATTTGTATTGTTGATTTGTTTTGAATGTGGTTTAAATGAAAGATGGAATAATAAAGTCCAATGTGAGGCTTTGGGCCGTCATTTAATTCAACAACTAATATGGCAACAACATGGTTATATGGCATGTGACTTCTTGTGTATTTGGAAACTTTCCTGGTCTGTGATTTGTCGATGGTGGAAGTCAGAGTCTTAGGTGGATTAAAGAATTATTATGATGTTAATTTTGAATTATGTGATCCTGCCATGCATTCAATGCATAGGACGTGGGCATTCACTCATCCACCTTTTCACTGGGATTTGACATTTCATTTCGTTTGAATTATTAGAAGCTACCAAAGTGACTTTCCTTTTCCAAGAGCTCGTCCGTGGTGGTTATGGTAACCGTTAACTAGCTTTTCGGAGGTATTTGAAGTGCTAAGAAAACGTATGGGTATTCTAGCTCGTATCCATCATATTCATATTCTTCTGCACTGATAGTTTTTTAAATGGATTTGCTTGATTGTTTAATCTGAGCGTGCTTTCTCTTGTCTTTGGTTTGGGATATTTATAAAGAAATTATTTTTATTTCATTTCCCTCTGCCGATTAAAATTTTTCTGGTATAGACCCTTTTTTTTAAATTCAATATCCTCGGCTTAAACTCTGTGAGCTTTGTGTATTTAACTCCAGTTTGGTTCTCATACAGTATTGTTGCATTCTTGAAAAGAAATCCACATTCATTATATTTGTAGTCTAAATGAAAATGGGATAAATATTTGAGGGTTGTCTTGTTTATTGGATTTCCTTTTACGGGTTTCGAATCCATATCCTTCAAATACTAGTTACCATGTTGTACCCATCGCTCGATCCTCTATGACTGGAAAAGTGGCATTACGAGAAAATTTGGGAATTATTTTTTGTTTGGATAAACCCTATCTTTGGTTCCCAAATAAACATGTGAATACTGGATGGTTTTATTCATTCTATGACCTAACCCTATATCTGAAAGTCATGTACATGTTGTTATGAGGAAATTTACAAAACGAAACCCAAGATTCATGAAGTTTTTTTAATATATAATATTGACTTGTTCGGCCCAATCTCTTGCCACTCTTGTACAGAAAATGTTGAGTATGAGGCTGAATCCTTATTGTGGCCAACATCGATATTGTTATGACATGTCCTAGAGAATCGAGATCATGGCTTTATGATTGTCTATGATAACATGTTGCGAGGGTTATATGGATGATGTTGTTGCCCAACTTCAAATATTAGTAATTATGATGGACGTTTTGGGTCATTCATTTAGAAGTAATTATGAACCAAATTTGAAATATTTGCACAAAACTCATAAAGCCTTTGCATCTGGTTTAAAGCACAGGTTATGGTTGAAATAAATATTGTGTTCATAAATTGTTGAAGTTTAAAACTTAACATGGAAATGACCTGGTCATTATATACATTGGTTTTTAATTGGTTTCAAATATTAGAACCAATTGTTCATAAATTCATATTAGATTCATTTTAAAGTTTTCTCTGCTAGCTTATATGATGATTGATAAAATCCATAATGGGCGAATTTTGCACGTGTCTTATTCGAAGTTTATTTGGAGTAGGTATTAAATACAATTTACATATTTGATTTATGAGCATGCGTATATGGATTGGAATAGAAATATGGTTGAGTCATGAAGGAATTAGAAGATATTGTTTTTATTTTATATGCAAGACCAAATATCTCATCATGATTTATTTTTACATAAATCTTTCCTAAATTCCCCAAAACATATATCATTTTAACTTCATCTTTTTTCCCCCTGTTGTATGAAATGAAAAATAATTTCCTATGGAAAAGAAGGTTTCTTACAATTTGATATGAACAATTTGATGAGGGAATATGGTTAAGATTAGAATTAAGGAAAAAGGAACATTACCAAATGTTCATAAGTTTAATGTGAAACCATGAACTTTGTTAAAAAAATATATATTCAACATTTAATGACAGGTATAAGGTGATAAAAGATAATGGATATTGAAAGAAGAAAACCATAAGTTTTAGAAATGATATATTACTATTGTTTCATATCCAACCCCTTTCATATTTTCACTTTACATAAGTTACTCCAATATTCTCAATGCCATGTTTCCTTTTAAATCACATTTACTCCCCTTGATACATAAAAAAATGCAATGTTTTATTTTGAAGCAAGGATGATGGATACTTAATATAGCATGTGTGATAAAGTTATTGACAGGTATTGGATATAAACTATAATATTGGTTGAACGTTGACGACTAATATGTTTTAATTCTGGACATGAACCACTTTTCCTTACCATTTATTTTCAGTTTCTTCTCATTACAAAATCCCTCATCTTCCCGATTTCACTATTGAAATAATATCATCTATATGAGATATAAGATCCGAGAATTGTTTCAAAATAGAGAGAAATTTTCATTCCATTTATCTATGATTGATTGCATGCTTGATTTTTGATCAAGTCAGAGCCACTTCTAAAATTATATTAAATGCAAAATTGTATTTTATGTTTTACTTGTTGTTGTATTCATACTTTGATATAGTCTTCATGTTTAATATATGAGATTTTTCAACCGGGGCAATAACATATCAAACAAAGATAACAGGGCAAATAGAGGAAATTGGAATAGAGGGAAACAACTGGCTGGTTGGCCTAGGGGAAGAAACAAGAGACTCAGATTCTTTGTTTACTTTGATGTTGATTATGAGAAATTTAATAAACTCCTCCAAGATGGTCTTATCAACCTTGTAGGCCAAGGATATTTTAACCCTCCTCCACCACCTATCAAACCACCTTTTCACCCTCATCCCAACATCACCGACATACATGTAGAACCACATGTGTCTTTACAGCCTAAAATTCCAGTCAATGATGGATGGAATGAAATTTTTCATGATCCCCAACCCCATCACCATGGATGGCCTATTGTGTCTTTACCACTACCTCCACCTCATCTTAAGTAGCCACTTCAACCTGTTTCCTCTATTTCTTCATATACAATGTCAGCTCAGTATCCCAATAGAAATAAAGATTTAGCTCATGATACGGAACCTAGAAAAGGGAAGCAACTTGCCATGTCACCTAGTTCTAATTCTTCATAGGAATCTTATCATTCCATCACCTCACATTCTATTCCCCAAAAGCATGAACCTAAAAATATCACCTTTGGCTATATTCATCTCGAAGCATCATCAAACGAGGACAAAAAATCTCCCAAGTTAGATTTACAAACAAACAGGGTGACTTCATCTCAAGACAATGGAAAAAAGGAGGAAAACCTCCCACAAAAAAATGTAACTTTTAATTTCATTTTATGATGACTTTATGTGGCATTTTTTTTTTTGGACAAAAAGAAGTATATATATATATATATATATATATATATATATATATATATTGGTATGGTGAAGTTATTTTTGGGAGTCACAAGTGTTTTTATGACATTATTATTTTATTTGTTGGGGTTGTGAGATGTGAGTTTGTTTTATGGGTGGTGTGCATATTGCAATTATGGAGGTACAAGGGGATATGTTGGAAATTAAACAAAAAAATATTTAAGGGGTCCCCACCTATTAGTTATTATTTGTTTAAAAAAAAACTTATTATGATTATTTATTTAAATTTGTCACACTTAAATAAAAGTTAGTTAACTATCCAACTAAATGTAGTTGAAACTAATCAAACTACCTTTTGAAGAATAAATGAATGATTTGATGGAGGGATAAGGAGGAGAGAATAGAGAGACAAAAACTTGATAAGGTTTGTTCTATCTCTAAAGTGATATTACTTTTATATTCCATTCATTTATGAAATTACTTAAAGGTTAAAATCTTCTTGTTGATAGTAGGGTTTTACTGAAGGTGGGAATAAGAAGGGATAACAACCATATATTTTTGACATGCTTCCAAAGGTTTATCATTTGTTTTGATAGTATGTTAATTCTTATTTGATTTCTGAATTAGTTTTTAGTGTTGATTAGGATTATTTTGCAGAGTCAAGACAATGACACATTGTGGCTTGTTGATCCAGTTTTCTTACTCTTGGTATTACTTAGAAGACACTAGTAGTATTTGTGTGATGTGACATTCCACCTATGAATTCTAAGTTTTACTTTGGTCCTTACCCACGCAAGGGTATGCAAAGAAATTTTTGGTTTTAATTCAGAATTGAATTAATAAAATCATTGTTGGTTTTGATCTCATCTTTGAACTTGATGTGTAAATTTTTATTTTGAATTTGTTTTTTGGTTATTTCTTAAATCTGTTATAAATTTATGCTATAAGCATTTATTTTATTTTTCTTTGATTAAAACACAAACATATATGACAACATTAGGCCCAAGCACATATTGCTTGAGGACTAATTGATATTTGTGTTAAAGGCTATAAACATAGGGTAATAATCCTGCCTATCTTGCCTTATCCAAACAAGATTCATAAATGTTGGTATAAGGATCTCCATTCCTTTTCATCAAAGTTATTTTGGCGAACATACTGGAGAATTAATCCATAAATCTTTGGTAATTGCATTCTATTTCCCACATTTAGTTTTATTTTTAGATTTCATGACTTTACTTATTGGATGACAACCTAACATTGGATATGGCTTAGATGATCAGACTAGTATTTATTTGACTTTATATTATTTGATTTTAGAAACTACTCATAGTCGCGTTGAACTTCGTCATTCTTGGGATGTTATTTCTAGAGACATTAGAATCCATGAACAGTGGGAATCCCAGCAAAGGCAAGCCCAAAATAATCCTCCTAGATAACAGGTCATTACATGTCCTCCAAATATCGTTCTTCTAGAAGATCATCTCTTGAGTTTAATCATTTATCTGTAGTAAGGAGAAGAAAGTATATTTTATAAATTATCCTACCTAAACATCGTAGATCTTTATCAAACTCTTCAAGTTCATCAATATCTTTATTTCCTATCACTTTCAAGATGACATCTTCTAGAACTTATACTGGTACTAGTTCACCCTCTTCTTCACAAGCCTCTCCTTAATCAATAATTGGAAGTATCTTTAGTCATCAAATTCCAGTCCAATCTATGACAAATCTTTCCAAGGTGATTAAGAAATTTGGGTTATTTTGATTCGAAGAAGATGCAACCGCTACACCATGGCATATGTCTTCACCTTTAAACCTTACTCCAGCTACAAATCCCCTTCTTAAGTTTAAGGATTGTTTGCCTAAATTTCCAGGTAATGGAACCATTTCGACTAAAGAACATTTGATTGCATTTTCCAATATATGCCATAAAATAGGTGAAAATGATAATGACACTTGCATGCACTTGTTTGTCAATTATTTAGAAAGAAAAGTTGTTGCAGTTTTTTTCGAATTACCTCCTAAAGTATTTTCAACTTGGGATGAACTAACTTACTGGTTTAAATCAACTTATGGGCATCCTAAAAACCCAAAAGATCAATTATAGGAATATAATAATATTGTTTACATTAATATTGAAACAATTAATCCTTTCAATATTCATTTCACCAAATTATACAATCAAATCCCTGAACTAATCCGAGCTTATAATCAAGATACTTTTATCCAATATTATAAAGTGTTTCCCTCTTCTTATCGTCAATGTTTAGAAGATAAGAATGTAACAAATTTAGGATCTGCACTTCAATTTTTTTTATATTATGAAGAACAATTGGAAAGAACGGGTCTTCCTAAGGAAGATTTTGTTAAGAAAACTGATATATCAACAATTTTACATCTTGTCCAAGATATGAGCAATCAAATGATTTCTTATGAGAGAAAAGGGGTCACTTCAACTTAATCTCCTGTTGAGTTTTCCACACAAGTTGTTTTGAGAAATCAGCTAACTAATTCTTTATTTCATAATCAACCAAACTCTATTATCTCTAGAGCTTGGTGCAATTTATGTGATAATAATCACAAGGAAAGTACTTGCAAGGTTAATAAAAGAGAGTGGGAAAGTATCTTCAACAAAAATACTGAAAAAACTATTGATGCCTTAGATTGGGCTCTTGAGGAAGATGTGATACTAGTATATATAAGGAATAAATAATATGCCAATAAAGGAAAAGGTGGTAATCCTAAGACTACCTTTGCTCCCAGTTCATCTTCCAAAAATACAAATCCTTGGGTTGTTAGAACAACTCAAAGTCAAGAGGCATCAACCTCTTTACCTCCATCAAAATATAATATTCTTAAACAACTATCTCACATAAAATAAGATGCATCTCTCCTGGTGCTATGGGGAAAAGTCCCCCTAATTCAGGCCTAGTGACTAGGCAGAGCCTTGACACCTTAAAAGACAGAAAATATTATATTCTATCTAAACCAAACAAGACCTTACGATAATTAAGGGAAGATAAATAAGATTGAAATGTGAACCTTAAGTCCTTACAGTTGTTTTCAATCCCTTATGGTTGTTGTTTGTTCCAAGATTGTAGGCCTCCTCCCAAAGTTGGCCTGAAACAATATTGAAGAACAAACTATGACAACATATGATTAATTATCAAGATTATCTATAGGGTTAGATATTCATGAGAAACATTCAAAAACACAAACACATAGTCATAAAGATCTGGTACAAGAAGTTTTCTCTTTTATTAATAACAAAATTGGAAGTTACAACCTGAATTTTGTGGGCATCGCTCCACGAACCTTGCATGGGTTCCTCTACTTTTTCTCCAAGTGAATTATTCCCAATAAGTTATCCTTACAATGAACAAACCAATATAGGGTTAAAGGATGGATTGTATAAGGAGGATGGATGGAAGGGAATGTTGAGGATGAAACTCGGAACAT
This sequence comes from Picea glauca, assembly GCA_000966675.3. Taxonomy (NCBI): domain Eukaryota; kingdom Viridiplantae; phylum Streptophyta; class Pinopsida; order Pinales; family Pinaceae; genus Picea; species Picea glauca. The sequence goes on from JZKD02S0320395.1 coordinate 159,956, forward strand.
AATGCAAGAAGGCTTAGAATACAAGGGAGAAAATTTGGTAGAGATCTCTTGTTGGGTATATATTATATTCTATGCATGTGTGTGTGTGGGTGAGTCAAATTAATGGATTAGGGTTTTGGTAGCTATGAAATACCTAAAATATTGTATATATTTTATTTTGAATGGTGAAATTAATACAATGAAGAGTTCAAAGGTGCGACACCAAAGAAGGATGGTTTTCTCCCGGTTAAGGGTTTTCAGCATAAATCTCTGTGTACTGTGTGTATGAGCCATTGATTAATTTATGTTTTTCTTAATAATATGTATGCATTTCTTTACTTCATAGGTTTAAATCTTACACGTCGTATCAGAGCTCATTTTTGGCTTCAGGGGGACGCCTTTGTTGTTGAGGGTTTGGCTCAATCTTGATAGATCAAGTTTATCTTGGGTCTGTCATAAACCTAGGTTTAGTGGGAGATTTTGCAGTGGTGATTCGAGTGTAGAAAGAGGAATGGTGAGCTCTTCTAGAATCAATATAGAGAATTTCAACGGTAAAAAATTTGAGCTATGGAAGCTCAAGATGGAGCACCTTCTTGTAGACAAAGAACAATGGATCGTTGTGGATCCTGGTACACAACCTACTAGTACGTAGTCTACTGGAACACAATATACTGGTACACAACCTACTAGTACACAAACTGATAGTACACAACTTATTGGTATGTCGAAGGAAGATTGGGAGAAGTTGGATAGAAGAGCAGGGAGTATTATTTGACTCTGCCTGGCAGATTCGGTGTTGTTGAATGTCTAAGGAGAATCTACAGCCAAGAAACTATGGGATAAGTTAGGGAATATATATAAATCAAAGTTCCTGGTAAAAAAATTGTTTCTTCGAAAGAAGTTGTATCATCTTAGGATGGAAGATGCAGATTCTGTGACAGAACATATAAATGCCTTTAATACTCTGGTAAGTCGACTTGTCTCTGTTAATATTATGATTACAGAAGAAGATAAGTGTATTAATTTGTTATTTTCTTTGCCAGACTCTTGGGATAATCTGGTTGTAGCAATTGGTAGTACCACTCAATCTACATTGAAGTATGAGGATGTAATTGCATCCGTTTTATCTGAAGAGATGAGGCGGAAAATCATGGATGGTCAGAGCACAAATGCTTTATTTGTAAGTGGTCATACCCAAGAGAGGAATCATGGTAAGTATTCGCGGGGGAGATCTAAATCTACAGATAGATCTAAGTCTCCAGGGAAATCTTTGAGGAAATGCTAGAAGTGTGGTAAAATAGGGCATTATAAGAAAGATTTCAAGTCTAAGAAGGTTGATAAACCAAAGGGATTTGATAATACCTATTCCATAGAGGTGAAAACCTCCACTGAAGAAGGAGGTGATGTTTACTTGGCATCTACAGGTACGCATTCAAAACATGGTGTATGGTTGATTGACTTAGGTGCATCATATCATATGACTCCTCACATGGAGTGGTTCTGTGAATATGAAAAATATGATGGTGGTGATGTATTCCTAAGAGATGACTCGACAGCCAAAATCATGGGATGTGGAAGAGTTAAGTTGTTGATAAAATATGGAAGGATTAGAACTCTCCCTGGGGTTCTACACATTCCAAAACTAGATAGGAGCCTAATATCTGTAAGAAATTTGGATGATGCAAGAGTGGATACTGTATTGGGAAAGGCCACTTGCAAGATGGTACAAGGAGAAATGGTGTTGATGAGGGAAGTTCAGTGTGGAACTCTATACAAATTGTTGGGAAGAACTTATACTAATGGGTGTAACAGTTATGTTTTCCATGAGAAGAGAAATAAATAAGAGAAGACCAAGACTATCCTTGGAAACAAGACCATGTTTTGGCATGAAAGACTGGGGTATATTGTAGAAAAGGGCCTTCGAACACTACATGGTAAAGGTATGGTTGAAGATCTGTCTAATTGCACTCTGGATTTTGATTTATGTGAAAATTTCATATATGGTAAACAGAATCGAGTAAGACTCTCATCTGGACTTATAAGAGAAAAGGAGATCTTAGTGTTGATACACAATGATTTGTTTGGACATGTGTCTATTCCATCACTAGGTAAATATTTGTATTATGTTTCATTCATAGATGATTTCTCAAGGAACACATGGATTTATTTTCTTAGAAAGAAATCTGAGGTATTTGATAAATTTAAAGAGTTTAAGGCTCTAGTAGAAAATTGAACAAAGAAGAAAATAAATGTATTGAGGACAAATAATGGTGGAGAACTCTGTGGAAATGAATTCAAAGAATTATGTAAGAAGTGTGGTATAGCAAGGCAGAAGAATACTCCATACACACCTCAATAGAATGGAGTTTCAGAAAGGATGAACAAGACACTAATGGAAAAAGCAAGGAGCATGCTTAGTGGTGTTGAGTTAGGACAAGAATTATGGGCAGAGGCATCGGGTACAACATGTTACCTGGTCAATCGATCACCCTCATCATCGCTGGATGATAAAAATCCACACGAGGTATGGACTGGTAAGAAACCATCTCTTGAACATCTTAGAGTGTTTGGTTGGAATGCTTATGTACATGTTCCAAAGGAAAATAGGAGTAAGATAGCTAATAAAGATAAAAAGTGTATCTTTATGGGTTATGAATGTTGATTAATTGGGTTGGTTGTCATTGATGTCAACCCTTGAAGAAATTTTGGTAGCGAATTCCAGTAGCACAAAGGTTTGGGTACGTTTTTTTGATGGATAATGGTATGATTTTTGATATATTTGTAGGTAATACTATTCTATATGGATAGTACATGTCATTCTATTTCTGGTGGTATGTGGAACGTCACATAACCCCTCACGGTTAGAGAGTTATGGCCATGTGAAGCTGGAGAACCCTCATGAGTCATCTAGAAGCCCCCAAAGGTCAAAGTAGCCAAAGTGTTTGCAAAGAAGAAATTATTTAAATAATAAAGTGAAGTGATGAGTGTAATATAAATCAAAGTGGATACAAAATAAATTATTTAAATAATAAATTTAATGGAGAAATTACTAAGTGGACAAGTGGTTAGAAGTGGGTTAGCCCTAAAATAATGAAAATCGATTAAGAAATTTTAGAAGGTAAATAATAAAGTGAAGTGATGAGTGTACTATAAGTCAAAATGGATACAAAATAAATTATTTGAAAAATAAATTTAATGGAGAAATACTAAGTGAAGAAGTGGTTATAAGTGGGTTAACCCTAAAATAAGGAAAGTGGTTTAAGATGGTTAGAAGGTAACCCCTTGAGGAAGCTACATAAAAGTATAAATGAGAGGCAAGGGTTTCTCATTTTAATCACACTTGAGCATATTGAATATCTACAAGTGACTGAGGTAACCAAAGGATATCTAAGCCAAATTTCAGAGGGAAGGTGAAGTAAAGAAGGCCGAAATTCAAGGGAGGATAAATTCTTTTGATGATGTTTTCTAAGGTATGTTATTGACAGGTCATCTCACCATTTTTACAATAATTTTTTTTATAGAATGATTCATACCATGAAATTGGGAGGCCATTGAGGAAACACATCCAAGTAGTTGTGATAAAAATTTCAGCTTGTGGGTCGTTGTATTTTTGTATTTACACTCCGTGGAAAATATGGTTTGTGGCTAGTCCTGAAACTAGTCTAAAATAGGTGTTTTGGGTAAAAATGTCATAACTTCTTCATAACAGATCCAAATTTAATAAGAAAAATGCATTGGTTAGAGTATAGTCCTTAGTATGTTGTGTACCATTTCATATCTATACAACAAATATTTCTTGTGGGGCATTCTCTACAAGTTCGATCTCTAGAATAAACTAGAATTCAACAAGATATGCCATTTTTTCTATAACTCCTTTTCTGAGAGGTTACAAGTAGTGAAATCTGGAGAAATTGCATAAAGACACCGAAGAACATTGTGCACCATTTTCAAATCTTTATTCATTACATGTATGTGATCATATACACCAGGTCTATTACAGAGTTACAAATCAGATTTGGATGATGAAATTGATGAGGGATTTTGGTTGAGGTTGAGGTACAGGTTGGTGCATGGTTGATGCACTTGTTTATGGTATAGGATGATTATAGGTTGAGGTAAAGGTTGGTGCATGGTTTGTGTACTTTTTTATGGTACATGTTGATTACATGTTTTTTGGTACAGGTTGGTGCATGGTTGATGCACTTGTTTATGGTACAGGTTTACAATAGTATATCTCACAGTGATAGTGTGACATTGGTTCCATCATTCTAATTTTATTTCAGGGTGGTTGGATGGGGCAAGGATAGGTGGTTGTATCCACCTTCCGGTTGTAGCCGGAGAACATAGGGGGTTGTAGCCTCCTTCTAGTTGTAGCCAGAGAATTGGGTAGTTCGAGCTTCCCTCGGGTTGTAACCTGAGAAACTAGGGGGTTGGAGCCTCCTTCTAGTTGCAGCTGGAAAACAAAGGAAGTTGGTGATTCCAATGAATGTAATTATTAAAGACATATAATAAAAAAAATTATGTGGCTTTCTCCCGCTTTGGGTTTCCACATAAAAACATTGGTGTACTGTGTATGTGTATGATTGCTCATTTGTTCATTGTCTATTTACTATGCAACTATTGGATGATAATACTACATTGATATAACACTTGCATTTTGTGGTTAAAAAGGATTGAATTGTTCTATTACTGATTCACCCCCCCCTCTCAGTAACCCAACAATAAATATGGTGTGAAAGGTTATAAGCTATGGAACCCAAAAAATAAGAAGACTGTTTATAGTTAGGATGTTGTTTTTAGAGAGGTGAAAGATGTTCCCAATCAGGAATTCCTACCAAGGCAAGAAGAACCTGAGAAAATAGAGTTTGAGTTGGATGATGAAAAATATGAATCAACTAAAGAAGATGATGATGAAGAAGAAGAACCTCATACCCCAGTATTGAGGAGATCAGTGAGGGGAAGAAGGCAACCAGAAAGGTATAGTCCACCTGATTTTTGTTCTAATTTTGCTTTATCTATTACTAATGATGATCCCATAACTGTCAAGGAAGAAATGGATTAAGAGGATAGTAAACTCTGGAAGAAGGCCATGGTTGAATAAATGGATGCCTTGGATAAGAATGAGGCATGGGATCTAGTTGAGTTTCCAGTTGGAAGAAAATATGTTGGTATAAAATGGTTGTTTAAGAAGAAGTTTAATGTAGAAGGAAAAGTGGAGAAATACAAAGCTCGGTTAGTAGCAAAAGGTTATTCCCAGGTAGAGGGAATTGACTTTGGTGAGATTTTTTCTCTTGTTTCCAAGTTAAATTCTATTAGATTTCTTTTATCTATTGTTGTTGCTTTTGATCTTGAAGTGGAACAGATCGATCTAAAGACAACATTCCTACATGGGGATTTGGAAGAAGAAATCTACATGAAGCATCCAAAAGGATTTGTAGTAAAGGGAAAGAAAGAGATGGTCTGTAAGCTAAAGAAGCCAATATATGGTCTGAAGAAATCACCTAGGATGTGGTACCAAAAGTTTGGCACATACATCCTTGGATTGAGATTTGTGAGAAGTAGGGATGATCACTATGCATATTCCAAATAGGTTGGTAATCACTTCATTTATGTAGTGTTGTATGTTGATGACATGTTTCTAGTAGGAAATAACATGGATGTCATCAAGGAGGTGAAATAGCAGCTATCCTCCAAATTTGACATGAAGGATATCAATGTTGCTAACTTCATTTTGGGAATGGGGATTAAAAGAGATCGTGTAAACATGAAACTCTGGTTGAATAAGAGAAAATATGTTGAGATGATATTGCATAGGTTTAATATGCATAGAAGTAAACTGGTCAAGGTTCATATTCCTATAGGTGTAAAGTTGTCTGTAGATCAGTGTCCCAAGACACAGGAAGAAGAAGAGGACATGTCCCATGTTCCATATGCCAGTGTAGTTGAAATTTTGATGTATGAAATGGTCTATAATAGACCAGGCATTGCACATGCAGTGGAAATTTTGAGCAGGTATATGTCAAAACCATGGAAGGAGCATTGGACAACAGTAAAGAGGGTCTTCAGGTATTTGCGTGGCACTACCAGTTATGGAGTGTGCTACCAAGGAAGACCAGGATTGGATAGAGTGTTGGACATACATGGGTTTGTTTATGCAGACTAGATGGATATATAGATCATAGAAGATCTACAAGTGGGTATGTGTTTAACCTATTTATAGGAGCAATCAGTTGGATGAGCAAAAGACATGCTGTAGTGGCACTCTCAACTACAGAAGCCGAATACATGGAAGCCACTCATGCAAGAAAGGAATCGGTATGGTTACAAAGATTGTGTTCAAGTATTGGGTTGGTACAACAATCAGTGAGATTAGATTGTGACAGTAAGAGTGCAATCTTCTTGGCAAAGAACCATGCTTATCATTCAAATACAAAGCATATTGATGTTCAGTATCACTTTGTGAGAGACATGGTTGAATAAAAGAAGGTGTTTCTGGAAAAGGTTGACACTTTGAAAAATGTTGCAGATTCATTGAAAATGTCTGTGAGCATAGAGAAGTTCTCCTCGTGTAGAGTAACAATGGGCATTACTGCCCTGGATTGTTGACTATGCAATCATGTGACCCCTGTATGCAAATAAAACAACAAGTGGGAGAATGTTGGGTATGTGTTATGTTATTTGCATGAGTGTGTGTGGGCACATCGGATTCGACAACTGCATCTGACGATCCAAAATTCCTTCTAAATTAATCCTGGATTAAGGGAGTAATTTAGCGGTTATTGCTATTTTAGTGGATTTTGCTATTTTTAGAAGTTTTCTAAATTAATCCTGGATTAAGGGATTAGGGTTTTGGTATCTACGAGATAGCTAAAATATTGTATATATTGTATTGTGAATGGTGAAATTAATACAATGAAGAGTTGAAAGGTGTGGCACCAAGGAAGGTTGGTTTTCTCTCGATTAAAGGTTTCCAGCTTAAATATTTGTGTAATGTGTGTATGAGCCATTGATTAATTTCTATTTTTCTTAAGAATTTGTATGCATTTCTTTACTTCACAGTTTTAAATATTACATCTCTTGCTTCTCTTTCGTATCCAAATGACCCCCCTAGGGCCCTTTTATATGGAGAAATGATGGTTAATCGGTTTTAATAAGGGCTATAGGACGTAAAATGGTTTTGCAACCTAAAATAGCTCGTAAACTACGTCCGAAAGCACAAAATTTATATATTTTTTCAATTTTTAGAGTACACGCGGAATTTCAGGTATGCAACTAGTGTATGTATGCAAGATCTTAGGTATGAAACTAGCGTGTGTACGTGCTCTACATATGTATCAGGGTGTGTATACCATACAAAAAGTGTCTTTTTGATAGGAACTCCAACAAAAAGGGTTGGAAGATGTGTGAATGAGTAGGCCAACATAAAAAATGCTTAATTGTGGCATTTTGAATTATAACAGATGCCCCCTAATATGTGAGGTCAGAAGAGAAAATGATGGCTGAAATACATTACAACATATTTAATAAAGTGGAAAGGAACTAGAGTTGAGTAAGCCCAAGCCAGTATCCATGAGTGCGTCATATACAATATAATAATAATCATCGAGGTGGGCATACCCATGCTAAGGAAAAACTAAGCATGACTTCCAAAGTACACTGCAGATCCATGTCATATATAGTAATCATGGCTACATGACCAATGTGTATGCCAATATAAAGTGTAGCCGTGAATATTACACAGTGGATCTACATCTCAAAATCATCGAAAGATATACAATATTATATGAATATTAAGGAGGCATTAATTCCTGTGGCTAGAGATGATAGCTTCATAACTCGAGCAATAACTTCAAGATATTCAAAACTCAGGTAGGAAAATAATAGGAGTATAAGACTCACTACTCTGAGGTATTTGACATGTCGTCATGGAAATAATCGAGGAGCTCGATCATCAAGCATAAAACTTCATTGATTATGAATGTGAAGTTGAAAAAACTCATGGAATGGCTGACTCATGAATGTCAAGAAAATTATCGTAGAATGAATGACTCAGGTTGCAAGACTTTCCCTTGGACAAGAGCACAAAACATGGAAAGACTCAAACAACATGTTATTGACATAAGCTTGTGGCACAAGAGGAACCAAAAGGTCTCCATATGTTTGGAAGAGTAACCAAACAAAGGAGGACACAAATCAATGTAACAAGAACAACTTCCTAAGGCCATACTAGATCCCAATGCTTCCAGAACAAGCTAAAGGATGTGCTTTGTCCAAGGAGGACTAAATTTCTGCCAACAAAAGAGAATGTTTCCTCGTCCCCTTTTTTTGGAATATTTGATTTTTTTAGTCTTTTTCATGTATTTAACGATCTTGAAAAAGAATAAAAGAATGCTACATTACAAAGGAGGAACAAGTGTCGCGGACAAGAAAATTGGTTCCAAGCACATGGAACATAATGATTCTTAGTGCAAGGAAACATGTGTAGGATAAGGACACTCGGGAAAATTCCTCCATGGATCAAGGTGTCAGATCGCAAAGGCAAACATGCTACAAGGATGCTATAAAGGTTCAGTACTAGAAAAATGAAGCCGAAATTAGGCCAAAGATGCAATAATGAGACACACGATGCAATTATAGAATGTCACAATGTGACTCCTTTAATGTAAAGTTTTACAAGCCTAGAGAAGGTAAGCTTAGCAGTTTTTCACTTTTAGAGAGTATGAAAAACACTAAAAGAAGACTCCAAAGTGTTATTTTTACTAAATTTAGATCCCCAATCCCAAAAAAGGATAAAACAATACTTGGGAATACTCTCCTGGTGAGACGAATCTCCAGAGGGGAACCTTTTTTGTAAGTTGGGTCTCCGAGGTCCAGAAAAGGTTTAAACTTATACCAAGGAGAACTATATTTCCTCTTTCGTAAATTTAGTTCCCCAGGCATGAAAAAAGGGATAAACTAATACCTAATAAAACTCTCCCAGTGGGATGTATCCCCCTAGGTATTCCTTTTTCCTACATAATCTATTGGCTAGAAAAATGGTTAAACTTATGCCAAATAAATGTTCTTTCAGGACCTATTAACAAGTGTGAAAGAAACAAGGTCACTCGAAGATCTTTTCTTGTTTAGGGAGTCTAAAAATGGCTTAAAGAAGACTCCAGGGGTGTCCTTCTTTGTAAATAATCTCTAAGGCCCAAAAAAGAGATAAACCAAAACCAAGGAGAATGGACCTTTTTCGTAAGTTTAGTTCCTCGGGCCCGAAAAAGGGGTAAACTTATACCTAAGAAAACTCTCCTAGTGAAATGTAGCTCCTAGGGAATATTAGCCATCTGGACTAAAAAAGGGGTAAACTATCGTCAGGCATATGTGCCTTCAAATTTCACTTTGACGAGCTTGAAGGGAAACAAGATCATTGGGAAATCTTTTCAATTTTAGAGAGTCTGAAAAGAGCTTAAAGAAGACTCCAGGGGGGAGCCTTTTCACATGCAATCTAAGCGAGGCCAAAAAAAGGATAAATAATATCTCACTGTATGTCACTTTCATAACTTAAATGAGCTTGAAAGAAGACAAACCATGCTCTAGGGGAGTCCCATGGGTATAGGCCAGAAAAATAATGAAGAAGAAGGATGAGGCTTGAAAAAAAAGTCATGGCAGGACTAAACAAGACTCCCATGCCTATGAAGTAGTTCGACATGGGAATCAAATGACAAACAAGGCTCTAACTAGGATTCCCATGGAAGGAAGGTTCTACCACATAAATTACGACACACTTATCAACAAAGAAGGTTAGTGTTGCAATTCAGTGGGGTCGATCCTAAGGCCAAATGAACCAGGAAAAAGATAATGAAAAAAATGCAAGTAGGAAAAAATATAACCTATATTCTAGTCTCGAGGTCAACACCTATCAGAACGAATCGATATGATGAACAAATGTCAAATAAAAAATGTCTCCAAGATCCTTCATATAAGGCTAATAACACTCATCCAGAAGTAATAAATCCAATATAGATAGAAACTTCGAAAAATAAGAGGTGCTACTAAATACAAAAATTGAAAACAACAAACCTGGACTGTACAATATGGTACAAGGCACCACACAACCTTATGACTCATGCATAGTACTGGTTCAAGTAGAGCCCGCTTCTAGGCTCTGACCAAGAGGCTTTTTGGTATTCAACTTGAAAAGTCTCCCAAAAGGGAAGAAAACACAAACCACGGTGTAAATATTCCCATAGTAAATAATCTGTAGTCATGGCTTCAAGGATAACCTCATCTGAAGTAAATTCAATATCCGATAAATCACATGAGTAAGGGGGGGTCGATAGTCCCAAAGGGAGAAGAAAACTAACCATATTCCATATAACAATGGAGGTTCTTTCCAGAACCGACAGATTCTATCAACGAAGAATCACAAGCACAAGGGATTGAGGATCTACAAATAGTGAGATCATAATCGAAAGGAAACTCAAGATCACTGGGACCAAGAGGGGGAAGCAAGGGCTCCCATGCCCCCATTGGATAAACCAATGAATCATTTGTTGAGACCAAGTCTTGATAAGGAAAACATGATTGAACAAGTTCCTGGATAAGATAAATTGAACATCGAGGATAAGACACTGCATAATTTACCTATGTTGGGGTAGAGTTTACACGAATACTAGGAACATATAAAGGGGCATCTTGAACTAATGATAAATTAGTATGGTGATTATTAGATTCCAATTGTTCGATAGTGACAATTCTTCCATTGTGAGGGAAATGATCACCTTGAAGAGCATAGACACAACAACATTCATAACATATACATAATCACACCCGAGAAGCATATTGAAATCTAACGAGACTTGCACCACTATAACATTGACAAGGACAATCTTCTTACCTAATGAGATAGGAAATTGAGGAAGAATCCCCAAATACTCACTAGGATGTCTGTCAAAATCCAACAACTCATGTGAAGCAGACACAAGCTTGGGATAACCCAAGTCTTGCCAAGCCGAGGAGGATAAAATACTTGCAGAGGCTCCTTCATCCACAATACATTGATAAAAAAAAATTGAATTAACTTCAACCTTTATTTGATAGGGTGCATAAGAAGGAAGGTGAGGCTCAATAAGGTCATTCCAATCAATGGAAACCATCCTAGGACTTGGAGGGGGTGTGCTCGAAGTGAGAGGAATGCCCCCTTGTTCTAAAAGTACTAAACTGGAAATGCTAAAAACATAGTCGGTAGACACATCACTCCCCATCAGAAGAGTGGGATCAGCCAAATATTGCATCAGTGTGACCACTTTGGTAGACTTGACACTCTCCAAGAGAGGAGTGGGATCAATGAAAGATTGGATCGACGTGACCACTTTGGTAGAATCGAAACTCTCCAAGAGAAGAGTAAGATCGACCGAAGATTGCATCAGCATGACCACTTCCTCAACCATTGGATGAATAGGCTATGAGACAACATGGTATGAAGGTGAATCACCCCCCAAAAGAGGAGTGGGATCAGCCGAAGATTGCATCGGCACAACCACTTCATCAACTAAAGGATGAATATATTTCGAGTAAATCGAAGAAGACTTGGAATCAAAAGATCTTGCATACATGGACCACAATCTTCATGCCTCTGGAATTCCAGGGCACATATGAGTTAGGTGATATGCCTTGCAAATATTACAAGGGAACTTAGGCTTACGTCCTATCCTTCTAGGTTTCTCAGTAGAATCAATGCCCCCATAATGACTAGAAGTGGTTGGTTTCTTGTCCTCAACATGACTAACAAATGTTGTTGACATATCACTCATATGATTCTCATTGATGAGACTAGTTCCCACAGTATGAAGTGTAGGGACTAGGTTCGTTCCCCCAACATGACTTGTAGTGGTTGGTTGCACATCTCCAACATGATTTGCATAGGTTGGTGATTGGTCGAAAACATGACCTGTAGAGGCTACATACCTATCACCAGTATGACTAGCAGTGACTGGACATTTTCCCCCAGCATGACTTACAGAGGTTGGGTGCTTCCCCCCAGCATGACATGAAGAGGTTGGGTGTTGGTATTCAACATGAATTGCAAAGGTTGATGACCTATCTGCAACATGACTCGCATAGGTTGGTGATTTCTTCTTCCTATTCTTCCTCTTTCTATTTCGTTCAGAATTCTGGTTAGTAGTAGATATACTTTCACCAGAGAAGGCAGAAGGACGAGGAGAAGACTTTGTTAATGAAGGAGGAGAATACTTTGTTAAGGTGCTTAACTGAAAAGTGGCAAGACTATTAGGGACATTTGGAATGGTACCCAACCAAACCAGTAGTCCCACATTCAACCCGAGAACATTCAACGTGGCCATCAAAGGGACACCAACATTTCCAAAGAAAGGAAAAGCATAGGAATCCCCTTGCAAAGGGGTTCCTTGGTTGGTATCATCAGTAAATTTGGCCATGAAGATATTATGGATAGGTTCTTCCCTTCCAGGATCGTTCAAGTCTGTAAAAGTCTCACACATTGACTCTAGTAAATTAGTGGTACAAAAATATATGCCTATAAGTAGGTGGCTTCGCGTTTCTAAGTGGAAGACCCAAATGTCCTCATGACCGGTAGAGTGGGTGGTCTACCACCTTAGGTCAGAGACCCAAAGCAATGAATGACTAACTTTTTATGGAAAATATAGGAGCACAGAGAAGACCACTAAAAATTCCCTAAAGATAAATCAAGCAAAAGGTAGGAAGAACAATTACACCAACCAACACTAGAGTAACTTACCGGTGCAAGTGTAACTCAAAAATGGAAAGACCCTTCGAGTATACTTTGCGAACCATGGTTTGATGTATATCCTAGGTACCATGGTACTCCCCCACAGTCACCTATGTAAGTACCTATACAAATGAAACTATGTTTCCAACTCGCAGTTAGTCACCAGGTGGGTACAATTGACAGTTGGGCAAATAATATGAGTAGGATAACTATGTCTGAAGCCTTTCAAGGGTACTGAAAGAAAATGGCCTGGAAGAAAATTGAGGATCCCAAATTGATTCGAGGTCCACGAACCTCCATAGTCATATGCAGTCAGCAGAATCCCAAGAATGACCCTCAAATATGATCCCCACTACGCTTGATCTGGCTTTGGAGGGGCTATCTCCTCTACCTATCATCACGTGGCCTCATGTTTATCCCTTGTGTTAGAGGGACGTCCCAACTAACTTTTACAAAACTGGAATTTAACATTCCATAACTCAGACTCTTAATTTTTTTAAGTGGCCTTGGAGAGTTTCCTCTCCACACCTAATCCAAGGCCCTAAAGCCTAGTCTAGTTGGTGTACCCTACAAACAAAAAGGTCTAATTGATTTTAAATTAAGCATTCATTTTAGTGGTTGATTTTAATCAAAAGGTATGGAAGTGCAATTGATTTTGTTTGAGGCTCTTGCAAAAATGAAACTTATAAGAACACTGGCAAGGAAAACTTTACACTAATCCTTCAAATGAAAAGAGTTTCAATAAAGAAAATGCATGAACAATCCTTCAAACCTAAAGATGCAATCTTTTCTCCTTTCCATGCAAAATGCACAATGCAACTTTTGAGTGAAACAAAAGAGAAAATGAAAGGATTTTCTTCCTTTATTTTCTTTTGAAATTCTTTCAAGATGAGAAGAAAGCACAACCCTATGCTAATTTCTTTTTATTTTTCAAATAACAATGCAAAGAAAGAAAGAGACCTAACTAGCATAAAAACTAGGTTTTATTTTTTTGTTTTCTTTCAATCAAAGCAAAACTAACAAAATATGCTAAAAGAAACTGCAGAATACATGATTCATGCCCCCCCCCCAGCCATGAGGGGGATTTTTTTTTTTAAATGAAATTCATTTTTCTTAAACTTCAAGATAAAACTAAGCCAAAAATTCTTGAAAACACAGAAAGACAAAGAAATATATACAAGAGGATTTATTTGAAATTTCATAAAAACTCTGAGCCTTGAACCTAGCCAAACAATGGTCAACAGAGGCCTCTGGAACTCAGGAAGACCTGAGGAACCAAAGGTTTCCTAAAAGAAAAGGATTTTATTTTTTTTAAACCCCTCAAGATGGCAGGCACGTGTGTTGTGCACAGTTAGATTGTGTATGTACACAAGCTATGTATATATAAGAACACATATGTATGTGGTCTTGGTATAGAATAGGGTGCATACATGACTAAAAATTCTCAAAAAAGAGAAAGATTCAGACAGACCACCCAAATCAGGGAAGCTAGTAAGCACCTGGAAGGTGAACAGAGACCCAAACAGACTCAAAACACTAAAAAAAGACATGAATTCAAGCCAAACAAAAACCTCCTAACAATACCCTAGAGAGATTCCCCAGTGGAGTCGTCAATTCTGCTATGTGGAAAACCCCCCCTAATCTGGGTCTAGAGACTAGGTAGAGCCTTGACATCTTAAAAGACATAAAATCTTCTATTCTACCCAAACCAAAAAATACCTTATGATAATTAAGGAAAGAGAAATAAGATCGAAATTTGTACCTTAAGTCCTTACGGCTGTTGTAAATCCCTTCTGGTTGTTGTTCGTTCCAAGATTGTAGGCCTCCTCCCAAAGTTGGTCTGAAAAAATGTGGCAGAACAAACTATGATAGCGTATGCTAAATTATCAAGATTATATAGAGGGTTAGATATTCATGAGAAACATTCATAAACACAAATTCATAGACATAAAGATCTGGGACAAGAAGTTTTCTCTTTTATTAATAACAAAATTGGAAGTTACAACCTGAATTTTGTTAGCGTCACTCCATGAACCTTGCTTGGGTTCCTCTACTTTGTCTCCAAGTGCACTATTCCCAATATGCTATCCTCACAACCAATATACCAATATAGGGGGAAAGGATGAATTGTATAAGGAGGATGGATGGAAGGGAATGTTGAGGATGAAACTCATAATAAAATGCAAGAAGGCTTGGAATACAAGGGAGAAAATTTAGCAGAGTTCTCTTGCTTCTCTTTCATATCCAAATGACCCCCCTAGGGCCCTTTTATATGGAGAAATTATTGTTATTCAGTTTTCATAAGGGATACAGTAGGTTAAATGGTTGTGCAACCTAAAATAGCCCATAAACTCCACCGGAAAATGCAACATTTATATTTTTTTGCAATTTTTTAGAGTGCACACGGGCTTTTAGGTATGTAGCTAGTGTATGTATGTGATATTTTAGGTATGTAGCTAGCATATGTATCAGGGTGCATATATCATGCAAAAATGTGTTTTTTTTACAATAGATCCAGCAAAAAGGGGTAGCAGATGTGTGAATGAATAGGCCAACAATAGAAATTCATAATAGTGGCGTTCTGAGTTATAACACTTGGATATGGTCACTATCCTCGAACAAAAACAACATCTAAAGAATTATATGGAAGGAAAAACATCTTCAATAACAAGTTTATCTGAAAAACTTAATGGATATGATTTGCATGTAAATAAGTTAGGTGTAAATAATTTTAGAAATTATATAAAAGATCCTCCTTTTATATATCTATAAAAATAATGGATATCATAGCTCATTGTTGCTTAATAGATGATGGATCTGGCCCTAGTGTTATTTCCAATATTATTATGGAAGAACTAGGACTCTCTTGTACAAATGAAAAAGTGAGAAGTATGTTGTCCTATAAGAATCAATAATAAACAACAAGTGGTGAGATTAAGGAGGTAACCTTAGTCCTTTATTTCCATCCTGAAATTAGAACCACATTGAATATTCAAGTAATTGATATGTTCGTCAATTATTATTCAATTATTTTGGGTAGATATTGGCAGGTCTTGACTGGTGGTTATTTATCATTAGATGAATCCCACTTGTCCATTCCCAAAAATGGAAAGAACATTATTGTTTTAAGGGAAGGACAAATTTCACCATATATTGAAAAGGTTCCTCAACCCAATGTAAATTATATTGACAAAGATATGGGTGTGTATTCTATTGTTTATGATGAAGATGATGCATCTATTGAAAAACCTTATGATTATGAAGATGGAATGTGGCATATGCACTTTGATGGTGCATGTTCAAGCGAAGGTAATGGAGCAAGCATAGTTTTATACTCTCCTATTGGTAAAATTCATAATTTTTCCTACACGTTACAATTTGTCTATATAAATAATGTGACTAAATTTGAATCCTTATTGTTAGGAATAGAAGATTCTTACAATCTAGGGTGTTATTATCTCACTGTCTTTGGAGATTCAGAACTTGTGGTCAATTTGGTAAGAAAAATATATAATCCTAACCAACAAGTAACTGAAAAGATACACCTAAGATGTTTGGGATTTAATCCAAAATCTGTTATCTTTTAACATCACTCATATCAAAAGGGAATTGAACTCAATAGCTAATAGGTTGGTTGTTTTTGCATCCTTTCCTACAAGGAAAATATTTCCTCAAAGACTCGATTGCACATTTTTATCCTTATATCGACCTCAAATTCCTAATAATGTGGAATCATGACAAGTTTTCCATGATGATGAAAGCATTTGCGCTTTTTCACAGAATGATCTTTATAATCCTAAGGAAATCATTTCTCTTGAAGATAATAAAATCCCTAAATGGTTGAATCTCGAAAGTTCATTGTCATCTAGTCATCTTAGCAACAAGAAAGAAAATGAGGAAGAGGATTCAAAGTGGAAAATAGGAGATATCATTCTAGTGAACATTGGAACTCATGAACATCCAAAGATTTTAAAAATTGGAGCCCAATGTTGTGATAATGAAAAGTAAAAATTCATGGACTTGTTGCGTGAAATTAGATATGTTTTTTCATAGTCATATGAGGATCTTCGTGTTTTTGATCCTAATGTCATCCAACATGCTATTCTAATTAAGGAATAAGTGAAACTTGTTAGGAAAAAATAGAGGCCTATAAACCCAACTCTTGAAGCTACTATAAGAAAAGAAGTGGAGAAATTAATAAATGCTCATATAATCTTTCTGGTCAAATACTCCAAGTGGTTGTCTAACCTGGTTCCTGTATGGAAAAAGAATGGTGACATTTGTTTATGCGTTGATTTCTATGCACTTAATAAAGAAATCATTAAAGATAACTTCCCCCTTCCTAATATGGAAATGATTTTGCAACAAGTGGCAGGGTCATAGATGATGTCCCTACTTGAAGGTTTTTCAGGTTATAATATAATAAGAATCAAGAGGGTAGACAAATATAAAACCACTTTTACAACTCAATGGGGCACATTTTCCTATGAATGAATGCCTTTTGTCTTAAGTAATGCATGTGCTACTTTCTAGGGAGATATGCAAATAGATTTTGACAATCTTATTAGTAAGATCATTCAGATCTATCTTGATGACTTAACTGTTTACTCTAAAAATTGATCAGATCATTTTGATCACCTTAAAAAGGTATTTTTGCATTGTAGAAAATTTGGCATGTCTTTAAATCCTTCAAAATATATTTTTGGTGTCACTCAAGGTAAGCTTCTTGGTCACATTGTTTCTGATTCAAGAATCAGTATTGATCCCAAGAGGGTTTCCACCATTCTAAATCTTTTGGCCCCTACATCTAAAAAGGAAATCCATTCTTTTATGGGCAAGATTAATTTTGTTAGAATATTTGTCCCTAATTTCACTATAATGGTAAAACCTATTCATAATATGATGAAATGGGATCAATCTTTTTCATGGACGGAAGATGTCAAAAAATATTTTGTAGGAATTAAAAAGGAAATCAGTTCCACATCGGTATTGGCAAAACCATATTTTGACAAAGAATTTATTATCTATACAAATTCAATAGAAGAATCAATTTCTTCCATTCTTTTTCAAAAGGATAATAAAAAAACGAACAACCTATAGCTTACATGATTCATATCCCATCTGACGATGAAATCAAGTATACTTTTATTGAAAAACATACTTTTTCTCTTGCAAAAGATATAGAAAAGTTTTGCCACTTTATTCTTGGCAAGCACACGCAAGTAAAAGTCCCTTTACCTGTTGTCAAGTTTTTGCTTTCACAAACTCATCTTTCAAGAAAACTTTCACATTGTCTTGCAAAAATCAAGAACATGATTTAATTATCACAACTTCAAAAACTATCAAGGGACGAGACTTGGCACTTCACTTGGCTCATTTCCTGAACCAAGTGTCTCTTCTGAAAGTGACGAAAATGATTTATCAACATTGTTTTTTATTGAAAATCAAAATATTGATCTAGCTAAACATCCTTAGTATAAGGACCTTTTTATTATCTACAATTCAAAAAATGTCTTGATTACCTTGAATCTCATCAACGTAGGAGGCTCTTCCTTGAAGGCTCTAAATATTTGATCTTAGGAAATTCTTTGTTTCGTAGATGTGTTGATGGGTTGTTGTTACGATGTATAGATGATACAGTAACTCAGAACATATTGAAATAGATCCATGGATCAACAGACTTAAACATTCATACTGGTGGTCATTTCGCAACAAAAGCCACTGCTTTTAAAATTTTGAGAACATGATATTAATGGCCTTAAGTTTTCAAAGATTGTTTTAAATTTACAAGGACTTGTGATAAGTGCCAAATTTTTTTTGGCAAAGAGCAATTCTCTTCCATTCCCTTGCAACCTATTCTCACCAATTTTCCATTTTAAAAATGGAGTTTAGATTTCATTGGCCCTATTGATCCTCCATCTTCTATTGGGCATATCTTTATACTTACAACAACATATTACTTTACTAAGTGTACTGAAGTTGTACCACTCAAGCGTGCAAAAGATGAGAAGGTTATTTCTTTTTTGGAATCTAACATGAATCTAACATATTTTCTCTTTTTTTTCTTCCTATTGAAATTATTTTAGACAATGGACCAACTTTTATTTCTACAAGATTCATTCAATTTATTAATAAATTTGGAGTGAAAAAAATTACTTCAACCACCTATTATCCACAAGGGAATGGGTAGGCTGAGTCCACTAATAAAAAAATGATCAAAATTTTGAGGAATATTATAGATGATAAACCTCACCAATGGCACACACTACTCACATATTCACTTTGGGAAGATTGGACCACTACGAAGTCTAGCACTGGTCATACTCCATTTCAACTTTTATATGCCGAGGAAACTGTTATGTATGTAGAACTTGAACTTAGTTTTCTTCGATTAGAATTACTAGCCAATTAAAAATTATTTAATCTGCCAATAATTTAAAAATAGAGGATTATTGGCAGATTAAATAATTATTTAATCTGCCAATAATTTAATCTAACATTTGAGAGTATTTAAGGTAGCAAAGTACTCTCTTTATGTGTAAGTAGAATAGAGGAGTCATTGTCAAAAAACTTAGTGAATTTATACAACCTTGACTTGTGATCCACCTCACCAATTTCAATGAAGGAATTGTCATGCATGTCAATTACTAAAACTGAATCTGATGTAAATTCAACCTTTTTACCTTTCTGAGTGATCTGATAAACTGAGAGAAGATTCATAGAAATATTTGGAACATGTAAAACATTCTCAAAACTACCATTATGGAGTTCCACTCTCCCTTCTCCTGCTATCGCTACTGGAGTATCATCCCCCATGAGAATAGGGGGTCTTAAGCATGGAATCAAGGAAGAGAAAACTTCCTCTTTCACTGCCATATGATGGGATGCACCATAATCTATAATTCATGAATCGGATGAGGAATTATTTGCAACCAGAGCATGATGATTACCTTTCTTAGGAGCATGATCTTCTTCCTTCTGCTTCTTGATTCCCTCTGGAATGAAGTTTCTAAGGTTGTTCTGCTGAAGTGCATGTGCCATAAGATCAATATGTTTCTTCATGCAAGTGGATTATTCATGATCCGGTTTATTGCAGTAAGTGCACTGCTTTCCCTTCTTCTTCTTCTTGGAATCTGAAGAGTCTTTGGAACCTGAAGAATCATTAAAGGGTTCAGAATATCCCTCCTTCTCGTTCTGTTTGGATGACCCTTTTCCATCATGCATGGTGAGTGCATGTGCTTTGGGATCTTTCATGAATCCCATCTATATGATTTTTGTCTCCTCTTGTGTGAGAGACTTAATGAACTGAGCCATCGTAGGCATTTTCCAATTTGCTCCAAAAATACATCTGCCAGAATGGAACATATAAATCATATTTTGGTCCTAGCTTGGCCAAGATTGTTAGAATAAGTTATTTCTCTTATGTAGACATGTCAATACCACATTCACCCAAGATCAAAATCAAATATTTAAATTTAGTAAAGAAATATTGTATATTATCAAAACTTTTAGGGTCTAAGGTATTCAACTCTACCTCAAGCATATGACCTCACATCTCATCCTGCTTTCTAAAGAGTCCTTCCAAGGTGGTCCAGATCTCATTTGGATTCTTTCATGTGGCAAAATGAAACCATAAATCAGTGGAGATTAACTCAAGAAGTAGTCCTGTGGCCTCATCCTTACAGTTTGCCCATCTAGTCTTTTCAAGCGCTGATGTAGGCTCTGTTTCTATCGCCATCGTCAAATTATAAAGTCCTTTTATTTTGAGTTGGAATGCGACCTTCGGCTTCCATTCAAAATAGTTGTATGGTGTGAGTATTATCCCTAGACTTGATTGAAGAATTTTCATTTCCTCCATCCCTTCTATTGATTCTGAAAAGATCCTAAAAACCTAGGTCGTGGATTTCAAAATATGATAGACGGTTCTATGGCAGCTACAGATATGATAAAACAACTATATTTCCTAAAATGTGATGTGGGTTTTGGAGAATTTTGGTGAGCATGAGAGTCCCTATGTCATACATCTTTGGTAAAAGTTTCAGCCCGACCCAGATCGTGGATTTTGAGATATGTCTATTTTACTGCAGAAACCCTAATTTTTGGAGGTTGTTGAATCGTCACACCCTTAAAGAAGGATACAGTGTGGCGATGCTAAATCGTCACACCCTATAGTAGGATTAAAGTGCGACAATTGTGAAAACATTGAATCGTTTCACCCCGGGTGAAGAATACAGTGCAACGACGATGCACCCTAAACTGTGTATAGAGTATGATCATCGCACCCTCTGTATGATCGTCACACCCTTCGATAGGGATAGACCGCAATGATGGAAGAAACTTGTTTTAATCAAATCCTCTTTCATTATTCTCTAGCTTGTATGGGTTTCTCCAAGCAACTCGACTCTTATACCATGTCAATGTTTCATGGAAACCTGCATAGGAGACCTAGCTAAAGCATACACAAACAAATCTTATCAAGAAAAGGAAGAGAGATACACAATGAAGAATGAGAATCAATGTATATTATGATCTAATCAATGAGTAATTGATCTTCACTCATATAGGCAATGACATCCTATAATTAGGAATGCATGCATAATAGTGATGGTCTAAGATTAGAAAGTCTAAAATAGAACTAGTCAGTTAACTCCCACTAAACTAGTGTTACTCCCACTGAACTAGTGTGCCGAAAATAGAAATTTACCCAACAACTAGTAAGTGAGACCCCCTAGAGAGAAAAGGGATGTTTATTTTCAATTATTCCTCGGATAGAGGCATTATTAATCTATTGAAATTTCATAATGGCTTCATCTATGTCATACAATGACACTGTTTTCTTCCTTCAGTTTGATTATGAGTGTCACCTGTGAATTAGTTACGAAAGGAAAAGAAAGGTTGTGCTCATAATAATTTCAAAAGGTACCCTATCTTTCATACATCCATAAGGTGCTATTATATGATGGTTATTTTCTTGAAAGTCATAAAAATGGGTTAAATATTTTATCAAGGGCATACAATATCTTGACAAAAAAAAAAAAACAGGCTGCAATGGTTGAGGTACTAAAACTACATGATATATTTTAAAGAACTTGCAAATTTGTTCCAAATATATGTGTTATAGAATGCTATGGTTCAGTATATAAATTTTTATTTGTGAAAATGGCATTGCATTTCACATTATAAACATATATATTACAGGAGGTATCAAACTTATACAAGAAAAGGTGGTGTGTTGTAATACAAGGTTTGAAAGTTCATTACACATATTGCATATCGTATAACATATGAACTTAACATTCATACTGTTAGCCACCGTAAGCTATACTTTGACACACGTGGTCAAACATAAGTGTCATTTCTATTGTTGATTCGTTTTGAATATGGTTTAAATGAAAAATGTAATAATAAAGTTCGATGTGAGGTTTTGGGTCATGTTTTGGGTCGTCATTTAATTCGAAAACTAATATGGAAACAATGTGGTTATATGGCATGTGATTTCTTGTGTATATGGAAACCCTAATGTTCTTTGATTTGTCAATGCTGGAAGTTGAAGTCTTACATGGATTAAAGAATTCTTATGATGTTAATTTTGAAGAACGTGATTGTGACATGCATTCAATGCATAGGATGTGAGCATTCACTCATCGAGGTATACCACCTTTTCACTAGGATTTGGCATTTTATTTCATTTGAACTGTTAGAATCTTCTAGAGTGACTTTCCTTTTGAAAGAGTTTGATTGTGGTGGTTATTGTAACTGTGGAACTGGTTTTTCGGAGGTATTTGAAGCACTAAGAAAAGGTATGGGTATAATAGCTCGTATCCATCAGATGCATATTCTTTTGCAGTGATAATTTTTTAAATGGATCTCCTTGAATGGTTAATATTAGCATGCTTTCTCTTGTCTTTGGTTTGGGATATTTCTGAAGAAATTATTTTTATTTCATGGCCCTCTATTGATTGAAATTTGTTTGGTATAAACCCTTTTTTTGAATTTTAATATCCTCATTTCAAACTCTGTGAGATTTGTGTATTTAACACCAGTTTGGTTCTCATACAATATTGTTGCATTCCTGAAAATAAATCCCCATTCATTATATTGTAGTCTAAGTGAAATTGGAGGAAATATTTCAGGGTTGTCTTGTTTATTGGCTTTCCTTTTATGGTTTTTGAACCCATATCCTTCAAATACTAGTTACCATGTTGTACCCATCGCTCGATCCTCCATGACTAGAACAATGACATTACAATAACATTTGAGCATTATTTTATGTTTGGATAAACCCTATATTTGGTTCCCAACTCAACATTTGAATATTGGATGGTTTTAGTCATTTTGTGACCTAACCCTATAACTAAAATTCCTATACATGTTGTTATGAGGAAATTTCTGAAAACAAACCTAAGCTTGCTGAAGGTTTTTTTATATATAATATTGACTTGTTCGACCCAATTCCTTGTTGATATTATACAAAAAAGGTTGAGTATGAGGTTGAATCCTTATTATGGCTAGCATCAATATTGTTATGACATGTCCTAGAGACCCAAGATCATGGCTTTACGATTTTTGATGATTACATATTGCCAGAGTTATATGGATGATGTTGTTGCCCAAATTCGAACCTTAGTAATTATGATGGATGTTTTGGGTCATTTTTTTAGAAGTATTGATGCACCAAATTCAAAATATTTGCACAGAAATCATAAAGCCTTTGAATCAGGTTTAAAACACAGGTTATGTTTGATTGGGAGATATGGTTGAAATAAATATTGTGTTAAAAAATTTGTTGAAGTTTAAAACCTAACATGGAAACAACCTCGTCATTGTATACATTGGTTTTAAATTGGTTTTAAATATTAAAACCAATTGTTTATAAAGGCATATTAGATTCATTTTTAATCTTTCTATGCTAGCTTATATGATGATTAAAATCCATAATGAGAGAATTTTGCACCTTTCTTATTTGAAGTTTATTTGGAATAGGTATTAAACAAAATTTACATATTTTATTTCTAGGCATGTTGATATTGATTGGAATATAAATATGGTTGAGTCATGAAGGAATTATAATATATATTTTTTATTTTATATGCAGGAACAAATCCCTCATGATTTCATTTTACATACATCTTTCCTAAATTCCCAAAAACATATATCATTTCAACTTCATCTTTATTCCTCCTTACTGTATGAAATGAAGAATAATTTCCTATGGAAAATAAGGTTGCTTACAGTTTGATATGAACAATTTGGTTAACATCATAATTGAAGGAAAAAGGAACATTACCATATATTCATATGTTTAATGTGAAACTCTGTTACAAAAATATATATCCATCATTTAAGGATAGGTCTAAGGTGATAAAAGATAATGGATATTGAAATAAGAAAAACATAAGTTTTAGAAATGATCGATTGCTATTGTTTCAGGTCCAACCCCTTTCATATTTTCACTTTACATAAGTTACTGCTAAATTCCCAATGCCATGTTTCCTTTTAAATCAAATTTCTTCCCCCTGATACATATGCAAATGCAAGGTTTTATTTTGAAGCAAGGATGATGGATACCTAATATGGAATGTGTGATAAAGTTATTGATAGGCATTGGATATAATCTATAATATTGGTTGAAGGTTGACGACTGATATGTTTTAATTCTTAACACAAACAACTTTTCCTTATAATTTATTTTCACTTTCTGCTCATTACAAAGCCTCTCATCTTCCTGATTTCACTATAAATCCCATGTTATGAAATGATATCAATTGTATGAGATATAAGCTCTCTGAATTGTTTCAAAACAGAGTAAAATTTTGATTCCCTTTGTCCATGATTGATTGCATGCATGATTATTCATCGAGTCGGAGCCACTTCTAAATTATATTAAATGCAAAATTGTAAATGATTTACTTGTTATTGTATTCGTGCTCTGATCTAGTATGCATGTTTAATAGATGATATATTTTTCATTCAGCGAAGCAACAGATCAAACATAGATAAAAGGGGAAACATAGGAAATTGGAATACAGGCCAACAGGCTAGTTGGCTTAGGGGCATAAATAAGAGACTTAGATTCTCTGGTCATTTTTATGATGATTCTGAGGAATTTCAATCCAGGTGGATATCGGTGACCACCCACCTATTCCAACTAGCTCACTTATAGATTTCATCTTGGTAGTTTCAGTTTTCATTTTGGTAGTTTTTTTCTAGTTTTTTGAGTCTTGAACTTTCGAGGTCGTTTTGAGGGCTTAAACAACATTTTCTGGGCCCGCCATAGTCACACTTTTAATATAGTTAGACTGTGATGTCATGATGGGTATTACTTGGATATAACTTTCCAATGGGATATGATGTGCCTAAAACAAATATTGTATGCAAAAGTTACGACCCCGAGAAGTTGATGTACCAACTTACCCCAATGGGGCCCACATGACTTTTGGCGCTTCATCTCCTAGGGTTAGGTTTTTGGATGTATAGGGTTTTTGCATTCATGTTTGATGTAAAAAGGATTTTGGAGCCTCATTGAAATCATGTTTTGGAAAATGAGCACAATTGTCACATCTCTTCTTAGAGATAAGCCGCCACCATTCTAGTAAGCTTGTTTCAATTTACATTTTATAGTTTCAACATATTTCCTTATTGAATAGAAGCCAAGTTTTACTGTATCTTTGTTATTTTTCATTGTATATTTGTGTTAATAATATATATTGGTATTTATTTCATTCTTCTCATAAAATATGGATCAGTGGTATCGGAGTGATCTACTCCTTGTTGTTCTTAATGCATGTCCCTGATGAGGTCAGGGTACAAAGAGTTGGGTCTCGAGCTTGTTGTTATAGCAAGATTTGCCTCACCCTATGAATACTTGCACAAAAGGAATTTTTCTATTTCCCCATGCAGACTTATCATCCCTGTTTATAAATCCAAGAGATAAAAATACATATTTTTCTACATGTACGCACCTTGCCTACTATACAACATGTGTATACGTAGGCTGCTCCACTACAACCCGCGTACATCAGGATTTGTGCCAAAAAATGAAAAATGGAGTTGGGTTTCCATGTCACGACAGGAGGTCTATGATCCTTGGCCTTCCATATACTAGAAACGTTATGAATCGGCCCTTCAGTTCCATTTGAAGTCTATAAATGGGCCAATTCCAAGCTATGGAAAAGAGGAGAAAGAATTCAACTTTGAGAGCAAAGTTACTCTAGAGAAATTATTTACTTCATATTGAGTCTGCATCCCTTTTTCCTTTAAGTCTGAACATAGTGTTCATCCCCCAGTCTCTTCCCTGATGGATGAAGAACCTCATTCTCTCCCTTCTATGAGCTTGCCTTTGGTGGAGGAATGAAGTGGTGGAGGCCCAGCTAGAAGGTACTTAGTTTCTCAGTTTCGAACCGTGCCAACACATAAGTTTGTAATATTTTTCACTTTTGTTGATCATTTATTAATAAAAATACTCTTTTCCTATCCAATTGATATCTTGCAAATATTTGAGTTATTATCCATGGGTGTATTTGTTATGTATATTAATGGATTATGCTATCTAATGTGCTAACCTTTTATATTATCACCATATGCTTGCTTTTCTTGGTTGTTAAGAAATAGTTGTAGGTATATAGTTTTGGGTCAAAGTGCTCAATGATAGATTTTATTGAACATCTGGATGAGGCAGGCCTATTTATTATCTCACTTGCATATTGGTTTATATAACATGTTTTTGGGATAGAGTTGATTTCTACAGTCATTTTCGTCTGTTGTGGTTTACCCTAGCCATAGAGAGTTTGTTAGCAACATTACTTGTCTTCAGCATCGGGATATCCAGGTCTATAGGTTGCACGAGGAGTGCCCAAGCGCAGTGCATAGAAGAAGTCCTGTTCGGACTTAAAATCAAGCGAGTGGGAAAAGTTATAGTGTCAACGGTCCTGATCTATCCACACGAGTAGATCAATGGTTGACGGGAAATCGCAGATAGCGAAGTTGCGCCGAGGTTAACGCAATGGATCGCGCCCATATTGTATGAAGGAATGGATGGCAACCGATCATACCAAAGGACGCGTGGCACAAGATTTGGTCACGTCGACTTCTCAACAGTCGTGAGTTCAAGGGGTGAAGGTTTTATGTCATTGTATATCTCGAAGCCCCAAACCTCGAAGTGCCGATAGTGCCCAAAGGTGGGCCCACAATATCGAGGAGCAGTCTCAGCCGTCCATCTGAAGCGGACACCTGGCACGTGATTAGGCTCCCCGCCTGTTCGCCCATCGCGATTTCGAAGCGCAAGAAGTATCTCCCTCATATCTCTGATGCATGAAGTGACGAGAGCTTCCAGGGCCTGGGGCCCATAGTAGCGTCGGGTAAAATTAGGACCGTCAGATTTGAGAGAGACGTGTGGCACCCCATTGAGTCATCTCGGTGTTTCGCCCATTGCAGCTATGATAAGCAAGGTCCAGCATCGTCATATTCCTGATGCGCAAGGTGCCGAGAGTGTCCAGGACCCGGGCCCACGCCATCATCAAAGTGCATTCAGAGCCGTCAGATCTACAGGGGTGCATGGCACCAGATTAAGCTACCTCAGTGTTTTTCTCATCGCGATTTCAAGAAGCAAGGATTAGCTCCTTCCCATTCACGAATGCCGAGGGCACCTTGGGGATAAGTATGTGGTCATAGCCTGTGGTCACTTGTGACAAAAAAGAGCTGCTCAAGAAGGGACGAAGGCATCGCGTATGTTCATAGAAGGAATCACCGCGATCTCCAAGTGCCATTTGATCTGACCTCGGTCCTGGTTTTTGCTTGGAGTAAATGAAGGTGAGAAAGGGTGGTTGAAACCTATCCTCATTCATTAAATGCAAAGAATGGAGGGTCTGGCAAGTGGACTGCTCAAGAGGTTCCTGTGTACGCATTTTTCCAAAGAAGCCATGCTGAGTTCTCGACCAGCCGGAGGGGTTCTGCACATGCTAGCTTAGCATTTACTGGCTCAGCTACTCCTCCCCTGCAAAGGCCATGCGAAGTTAAGGAGATGTCTGACGAAGGACTTCCGCCCGAAGATTGATTGAAGAGATGCTATGCCTTAGAGGGCGAGCATGCCCCTGTTGGGAAAATCTACCCAAGTATATGTACTCATTTTTTTCATTTTTGAAGGTATCGATGGTTGAGGAAAGCTCTCGATTGTAAAGTTTTCATGAAGCGCTGGTCGCTCTGGTTAATGTATAAGGCATTTGAGACTTCTTACTTTATGGATGTCAGCCTCTTTTCCATCTCTTGTATACTATGTTAGAACAACTCAGAATTGGAGGATCCAGTCGAGTTGTAGCTGTTATAGGATGATGTAGGTTGGATCACTGTAACAGTTACATTGTTTCTAATCGGTTCCTGTTATTTTCGTAGTGCTGAATGACTTAGAATTGGAGGATCCAGTTGAGTCACTCTTCAACTCCTTGAAGCTCCAGACCAAGAGGATCTTGGCTTCTGAGTTTTTCATCCTCAAGCTTCCGAAGGCTTGTCGCCCGAGGCAGTCTTGCTCGCCCTTCTCACAAGTCTTCCCTCTATCACCCTTTAATCCTTTACTGACAGAAGTTGGATCAAGACCTCCCTTGATGCATACATACTAGGCCCGGTCTACTGAGTCAAAGTTTTATCTTCTTGAGTCTTTACCCATTTGATCACCCCATTTATTAAACTGTGACATAAAAACTGATGGGCGTCGAGCTCTGCTCTTGCAAGCAATCCAGGAGTGACTTCTGATGCTAACATTTCTAGTGCCATTGTCGGGGACGAAGTTGAAAATTTTCCCTGGGATTGAACGACATTGAACCTCTGATTCTGAAGGTGCATCAGGTATCAGAGCCCTTGAAGATTGCTACTGTGCACCTGGCAACTCCATTGTGATGACTCCACCGTGGTGAACCTGCCGTGTTAATTGTGGCTTTCAAAGGTAGACACACGCGGTCTCATCCACAACTACCTCTAGATACACCTGAAACTAATACAGAGGTGGTTCTTAGAAA
Source organism: Picea glauca (assembly GCA_000966675.3). NCBI lineage: Eukaryota > Viridiplantae > Streptophyta > Pinopsida > Pinales > Pinaceae > Picea > Picea glauca. The sequence continues at coordinate 188,690 of JZKD02S0320395.1, forward strand.
GGGAAAGGCCTCCAAATAAGAAGCTTCCACCACTGAACCAAGTAATCTGCCATCTCCTTCTGTTGGAACTCCACTTTCTCCTCCTTCGTTTCCTAATAGACCTCTTTCGGAGGTTTCCCATTTCCTGAATTTCGGGAGTGTTCCTGCTGAGTTTTCCCCTCCTGGACTAGGATTGGAGGGAGAATCCCTTGTCACTCCCCTCTCCTCTGAAGCTGTGCTTTGGCATAGACCTGAGACCGCAGAAGATTTCCCCACTCCTGCACAAACATGAGAATCTGTTGACATGAGCCCATTATCCTTCTCTTTAAGTCCCCTCGTGTTTCCCATTCCACTTCGAGACTCATTCCCAGCAGCCCCTTCACGAACTCCTTCTCCTCCAAATTCTCCCCCACCTAATATCCCTATGGCTGGTGCTAATCCCCCTCTAAATAGAATGGATGCCATAGTTGCTTCCAGGTATGCTCCCTTAATTATACCTCATCCTATGAATCCTCTCCCTACTGGAGATTACTTGAAGTATATGCCCAAGTTCACTGGAGAAGGGGATGTAACTGTGGAAGAGAACCTGGCTACTTTCTACAATTACGCAGACAACCTCAACATTGAAAATGAAGATGTCTGGATGAGAGTCTTCGTCTAGAGCCTCGATGGCGAGGTGAGGAAATGCTTCAGAGGATTGCCCCCGAGATCTATTGTTGGGATCGAAGCCCTGGATAGTGTTTTCCTGAAGCAGTGGGGCGATAGGAAGGATTTCATGTACTACATGACAGAGTTCGGGTCTTTGAAGAAAATGGAAGGAGAGTCTATCTATGACTTCTCCAAAATATTTAATAAGATGTATAATAAAATTCCTGATGAAATAAAACCCTCAGAAGCCTCGGCCAAAATTCCTTATGCTAGTGCGTTTGGCCCCGATTTCTGTCTTTTTTTAAGAGAAAGAAGAGCCACCTCCTTAGCTCAAATGAAAGATTTGGCCATAGAGGTGGAATCCAATGTGTTAGAAGCTGACAAAATAAGGAACAAGGCTGACGTAGATAGAATAAAGGGAAGGTTGGAAACCTCAACTTCTGGATCATCGGTGCCCCACCCTCAAGTGGATGAATTGACCAAGATGGTGAAGTCTCTGTCTGCAGAGATGGAGAGAATGGAGGTCAAGGGGAGGAAATCACTTAAGGGCCCTCAGAACGCCAAAAACAAAGGAGGTTTCAGGAGGCCAAACAATTTTACTCCCTCAAATGTGCAAAGAGAGAGGGGAAGAGACAAAGAAGACCAGAAAATTTAGGCCCCTTTTCAAAACAATTTTGTGGTCGAGGGGGAAGAAGGAGAAACAGACGAGCTTGATCCTGAAATCCATTGCTTCGGAGACACTCCTCCTTTTCCTCATCTCACTCAATCAGCCTATGAGGAGTCCCTCATGGACAGTCAGCTAAATGAACTGAGCAAAGGAGACAAGGATACTAACAACCAAGGCAGATATGATTTGAGGTCGAAGAAAAAGATAGCAGCACCTAATGCTCCTGAGTGGTCCACTAGAACAAAGAAGCCCACTAATGAAGTACCAGACAGTCAAAGAGGTAAAAAGCACCAACCCCTCTCTCCCATAGTCCAGATTCATGTTCCCGAAATAAGATAAATTCTGAAGCTTACATCTTCTTTTAATTTCGAGCATGAAATTCAAAAGATTAGAATTCCCGTACCCCTGACCGAGTTGATTAAACATGAAGGGTTCAAGAAATGCTTCTATGAGATTTTACAGTCTGAGATCTCATGCCTTCCCATAGACTCCATCAATTTACAATATGAAAAGCCTGTAGTTATCCTAGGTCCTATGGTAGAAGACATGAATGACTCGTCCCCTCCATTCTACACTTCCCTAAACATACATGACAAGGTGCTGCACAACTGCTTGATGGATTCAGGAGCTTCTCACAACCTCATGCCCAAAACTGTCATGGAAGAGTTAGGTCTAGAAGTCACCCGAGCCTATCATGACCTCTATTCCTTCGACTCTAGGAAAGTTTAGTGTCTTGGAGTTATCAGAGACCTGGTCGTGACCTTGTTTTAGTTGCCCATGAAAAGTGTGGTCATGGATATTGTAGTGGCCGATGTCCCCCCCAAGTTCGGTATGTTTTTATAAAGATCTTGGATAAAAATAATGGGTGGAACTTTGCAAATGGACGTCACATGTGCTACTATCCCAGTGTTTGGAGGAGAGCATAGAAGGCTATACAGAGAAGCCCAACTGGACTATATAATCAGTGATGAGGCCAACCCTACCAACCATCCCATTTTTTCCTTAGACACTGATTTAGGTTCCAGTGTGCTACAACTCACCAATGCTCCCGAACCTCCTCTTAAACTCAAAAAGAAACCCACCATTTCCCCTAAATTTCCTCCCTCCATCACCCCCATCTGGAAAATGTTCTTTAATGGAGCCTCTTCTAGGGAAGGTGCTGGAGCTGGGGTGGTTTTTGTGTCACCTACTCAGGAAACCATATCGCTATCATACAAGCTAGAATTTGAAGCTACCAACAATTTGGCGGAGTATGAAGCTCTCATCCTGGGGTTGAGAGCTGCAAGGGAAATGGGAATTCAGGAGGTAGTAGTGTTCGGTGATGCAGAGTTGGTGGTGCAACAAATCAGAAGCACCTACTGAGCTAAGCATCCTCGACTCAGGAGTTACAGAAATGAGGTATGGGACCTAATTGACAGTTTCTTCTCAGCATTTAACATTTCTTTCATCCCAAGAGAGGAGAACACAATGGAAGATTCCTTGGCTACATCAACAAGTAATTTCAAAGTACCCTTGCCGCCCAAATTCAGATATGATGTGGAAGTAAAATATAGGCCCTCTATACCTGACAATGCCAAACATTAGAAGGTTTTTGAGGATGATCTCGAGGTCAAGAAATTCTTCGAGACTGTCGAAGAATTTTCAGAGATGCATATCGACCAAGACTCTGTCTCTGAAGAAGAGCTTGATGTGGGTAATTGTTTGAATAATATTGCAGAGTGTAGCATTGTGCAACTGCCCAGCAATCATATTCCAAGAGGACTGGTTCCTTTGGAAAGGCTTTTTGATAGAAACGATGTGTTATTAAAAGGGGAGACCACAAAAGATGACACTGATACTATTCAATGCAACATTGGGACTGAGAGTGATCCCAAGTTTTTCAAATTGTCAGGAAGCCTGGCAGAGGAGCAGAAGTCCGAATACACTGGACCTTTGAGAGAATTCACTGACGTATTTTCTTAGACCTACAAAGACCTCAAAACATATGACACTTCTTTCATCAAGCATAAAATCCCATTAAAAGAGGAGGCAAAAATATTTAGGCAGAAGATGAGACAGATCAATCCTATGCTACTGCCTATCATGGAGAGGGAAGTGAAGAAGTTGCTTCAAGCTCAGATCATTGTACCGCTGAGGTATTCAGAGTGGGTGGCCAACTTGGTGCCAGTAAGGAAAAAGAGTGGAGAGATTCAACTTTGTGTAGACTTCAGAAACCTGAACAAGAGCTCACGAAAGGATAACCACCCCTTACCAAAGATGGAACATATACTACAAAGGGTAACAGGAGCTTCCAGGATGTCCATGATTGATGGTTTCTCTGGCTACAATCAAGTCTCTGTTCTACCTGAGGACATGGAAAAAACAACATTCACTACTCCATGGGGCACATTCATGTATGCAAAGATGCCATTTGGATTAATGAATGCAGGGGAAATGTTCCAACGTGCCATGGACATAGCTTTCGTCAGGGAAAAGGATAAATTTGTAGTCGTCTATCTGGATGACATCACAGTATTTTCAAAATCTGATAAAGAACATTTTTGTCATCTCAGGAAGGTTTTTCTGAAATGCAGGAGTTTTGGCATTTCATTAAACCCCAAGAAATCTTTGTTCGCCATGTAGGAGGGGAAGTTACTAGGCCACATAGTATTAGCGGAAGGAGTCAGGATTGACCCGAGCAGAGTGGAGGCAATACAAGCATTATCAATCCCGAGGTCCAAGAAGGAGGTCCAATCCTTCCTTGGTAAGATTAATTTTCTGAGGAGGTTTGTGCATAACTTTACTAAGGAGGTAAAACTTATAACAACCATGTTGAGGAAAGAAAATGAAGTAAGATGGACTTCTGAATCACGACATTCCTTTGAGAAAATAAAGAAGGTCCTGACAGAAGCCCCTATGCTTATTAGCCCCGACTACTCAAAGGATTTCCTTATTTTCTCCTTTACCTCACCTGACACGGTGGCTTTTGTTTTGTTACAGACAAACAAGGGCAGAATTGAGCAACCCATTGCCTACTTTATCCAAGCATTGAGGGATGCCAAAGTTGGGTATGACATTATGGAGAAGCAGGCCTATGCCCTGGTAAAGGCTCTCAAGGCATTTAGAGTCTATGTCATGTAGTCAAAAATTATCGCTTATGTCCCCTCAGCTGTTGTTAATAAAATTCTTATGCAGCCTGACATAGATGGGAGAAGGAGTAAGTGGATAGCCAGGATTCTGGAATTCGACGTAGAAATAAAGCCTACCAAATTGATCAAAGGTCAGGGTTTAGCCAAGTTGTTGGATGAAGCCAATTGCCAAGCTTTGGGGATAAATTTCATAAACGAATGCTCAAGAATTCGGCAGGGTTGGCTGTCTGAAAGAGACCCTCAAAGGCAGCCCCCATTGGCCCAATGTCCTTGGTATAAGGATGTCATATACTTCCTATAGGAGTTGAGGCCTCCAGATGGCCTGCCGGAAAACAAAGCAAGACCTCTAAATATCAAAGAAGTCAGATATTGCCTTATTGATCAAATTTTATATTGGAAAGACCCCCTGGGGGTGATTTTAAAATGCATGAGTCCACAAGAGGCCGACAGGATCATGGTTGAATTTCAGAGCGGCCTATGTGGAGGGCACCATTTCTGGAAGGCCACAACCCACAAAATTCTCAGAGCCGGGTACTACTAGCCTACCTTGTTCACTAATGTCCACAAAGGATTTAGAGCCTGTATGCAATGTCAAAGATTTGTAGGAAAACAACAGCTCAAGTCTCTGCCTTTACAGCCTGTAGTTGTTTCAGGACCTTTCCAGCAATGGGGCCTAGATTTTATTGGAGAAATCCACCCTGCTTCCAATGGGCAACATAGATGGATCCTGACTGACACAGACTTCTTTACCAAGTGGATTGAAGCTATCCCCACTAGGAGTGCTTCCCACAAGGTAATTATTGGATTCCTGGAAGACCTCATCACAATATTTGGTTGCCTAAGAAAGATTGTTACAGATAATGAAACCTCATTCAAGGCTGAACCATTGGTCAGGTTCTGTGAGCGATTAGGAATCAAGCTGATTCACTCCACTTCGTACTATCCCCAGGGCAATGGTTTAGCAGCATCCTCCAACAAAAGTCTCATAAGGATGATCAAAATATTATTGGAGGACAACAAAAAGGCTTGGAATTCAAAGCTGAAATTCACTCTATGGGTCGATTGAGTGACTACAAAGAGATCTATAGGCATCTCCCCTTTCCAGTTAGTTTATGGAGCAGAAGTTGTCTTCCCTTCTCAGCTGGACATTCCCGTAGCGAAATTCTTCCAAGATTATCAAGAGGAGCCCAATGACATGGTCGGAAGGATTCATCAACTAGTAGAAGTCCAGTAGGCCAAAGAGCAGGTAATAGACAGAATTCAAGATCATCAACAAATGATCAAGCAGGTTTTCAATAAGGGGGGCAAGAAGGAAGAATTTTGGATAGGAGACTTGGTGGTGAAATGGGATGCTCCTAAACAAGACAAGGGCAAGCACGGAAAATTTGAAGCCTTGTGGATTGGCCCCTTCAAAATCTCTGAAGTTTTCTCAAATAACACTTACAGGTTGTAGGATTTGGAGGGTGAAGAAGTTTTCAGCAGCCCAGTACTTGGGAATTTTCTTAAAAAATGTTTTGTCTGAGCCTTCCGTGGCTCATGTGTTTGTAAATATTGTTCTTTCGGTTCCTTGTTTTATTTTTATGTTTCGGCTTAGTAAATGACTCCATAGCCCAACAGCAAGGCACTGGAACTGTAAAATGAGTCCTTAGAGTATCACAGGGATGACTCTATCCCCCATGGAGCCTAATTTTATAAACATTACTTGTCTTCGACATCGGGATATCCAGGTCTACAGGTTGCATGAGGAGCACCCAAGCGCAGTGCATAGAAGAAGTCTTGTTCGGACTTAAAATCAAGCGAGCGAGTAAAGTTATAGTGTCAACGGTCCTGATCCATCCACATGAGTAGATCAACAGTTGACGGGAAATCAAAGATAGCAAAGTTGCACTGAGGTTAACGCAATGGATCGTGCCCATATTGTATGCAGGAATGGATGGAAGCCGATCATCCCAAAGGACGCGTGGCACAAGATATGGTCACGTCGGCTTCTCGGTATTCGTGAGTTGAAGGGGTGAAGGTTTTATGTCATTGTATATCTTGAAGTCTCGAACCCCGAAGTGCCAATAGCACCCAAAGGTGGGCCCAGAATATCGAGGAGCAGTCTCAGCCGTCCATCTGAAGTGGACACCTGACGCGTGATTAGGTTCCCCGCCTATTCGCCCATTGTGATTTCAAAGTGCAAGAAGCAGCTCCCTCATATCCTCGATTTGCGAAGTGACAAGAGATTCTAGGGCCTGGGGCCCACAACAATGTCGGGTAAAATTAGGACTGTCAGATTTGAGAGAGATGCGTGGTGCCCAATTGAGTCGTCTTGGTGTTTCTCCCATCGCAGCTATGATAAGCAAGGTCTAGCATCATCGTATTCCCAATGCACGAGGTGTCGGGAGTGTCTAGGACCCGGGCCCATGCCATCACCGAAGTGCGTTCAGATCCGTCAGATCTAGAGGGGCACGTGGTGCCAGATTAAGCCGCCTCGGCGTTTCTCTCATTGTGATTTAAAGAAGCAAGGATTAGCTCCTTCCCATTCGCGAACGCCGAGGGCGCCTTGGGGATAAGTATGTGGTCACAACCCGTGGTCACTTGTGAATGAAAAGAGCTGCTCAGGAAGGGATGAAGGCATCGCGTATGTTCATAGAAGGAATCACCGTGATCTCCAAGTGCCATTTGATCCGACCTCGGTCTTGGTTTTCGCTTGGAGTAAATGAAGGCGAGAAAGGGTGGTTGAAACCTCTCCTCATTCATTAAATGTGAAGAATGGAGGGTCTGGCAAGAGGACTGCTCAAGAGGGTCCTGTGTGCCCATTTTTCCAGAGAAGCCATGGAAAGTTCTTGACCAACCGGAGGGGGTCTGCACACGCTAGCTCATCATTTACTGGCTCAGCTACTCCTCCCCTGCAAAGGCCATGCGAAGTTAAGGAGACGTCTGACGAAGGAATTCCACCCGAAGATTGATTGAAGAGATGCTATGCCTTGGAGGGCGAGCGCACCCCTATTGGGCAAATCTTCCCAAGTATATGTACTCAATTTTTGCATTTTTGAAGGTATTGATTATTGAGAAAAGCTCCCGATTGTAAAGTTTTGATGAAGCACTAGTCACTCTGGTTAATGTTTAAGGCATTTGAGACTTCTTACTTTATGGATGTTAGCCTCTTTTCCATCTCTTGTATACTGTGTTAGAACAGCTCGAAATTGGAGGATCTAGTCGAGTTGTACTTGTTATAGGATGATGTAGGTTGGATCACTGTAACAGTTACATTGTTTCTAATCGATTCCTGTTATTTTCATAGCACTGAACGACTTAGAATTGGAGGGTCCAGTTGAGTCACTCTTCAACTCCTTGAAGCTCCAGACCAAGAGGATCTTGGCTTCTGAGTTTTTCATCCTCAAGCTTCCGAAGGCTTGTCGCCTGAGGCAGTCTTTCTTGCCCTTCTCACAAGTCTTCCCTCTGTCACCCTTTAATCCATTTACTGACAGAAGTTGGATCAAGACCTCCCTTGCTGCATAAATACCAGCCCCGGTCTACTGAGTCAAAGTTTTATCTTCTTGAGTCTTTACCCATTTGATCACCCCATTTATTAAACCGTGACATAAAAACTGATGGACGTTGGGCTCTGCTCCTGCAAGCAATCCAGGAGTGACTTCTGACGCTAACAGAGTTTTTCCCTTGTAACACTTGTTTCTCTTGAGTAAAAAAGATCTTGCATGCCCAAGCAACCTTCCATGCCAGGAGGAAATAAAGATGACAGGACATGGCATCCTTTCAAACTATTTCTCAAGGAATCCCTCGGACAACATAGGAATGAGATGATGGATAGTTTTTCACAAATACTTTGACAACTACCAACTGGTGATGGATCTTCCTCGAGCGGAGGTGTCGAACCCTTCAAGGTACAAATCAAATTTGATATTCCTATATTTGAAGGTCATATAGACACATATGTTGTAGACAAATGGTTGAATCTTCTCGAAGGGTAGTTTTATGTCCATAACTTTTTCAATAGAGAAAATATTAAATTTTCTCTCCTCAAAGTCATCAACCATGTCAAAGATTGGTGGGAGAAATTTTGTGAGAAAAAGGAAATAGAGGAACCTTCATTATTTATAGTCACACTCACCTGGGAGTCCTTTAGGGATTATATTAAGGAACAATACTACCCTGTCGAAAGTTATGATGACCTGTATACAAGATAGACCACACTACAGAAGGAAAGGGACCAAATAGTGCCAGAGTTCACAAATATCTTCCATACCTTGCGCACCAAGCTGGGTATCAAATATTTTGAGTGACATATGGTGCTCAAGTATCATGGTGTTCTACATATATACATCTAGATATAAATGGAGTTTCTAGATATCTCATCCTTGGGGGCGATGTATCGATATGCTGTCAAAATTGAGCATAAGCTTAAGCAAAATATATGGCAATTTGGGTCTGGGAACCCCTCACAGCAGAAGCAGGACAAGGGTAGCCCCTACCCATAGGAAAAATGGAAGAGAAAATATGTACAGCCTCAGGACAACCAGTATAAGCTATGAACAAAGAAGGATAATGGAAAGATGAAGAATGACACCGGGAAGTGGTGTGACTTCCATAAGAGCCCCTGGAATAACATTGTTGATTTCCGCTCAAAGGAGTCATTGGTGGAAGAGGTGAAATACTTTGAATCAGATGTGGGTTGATCCAGGTGGATATAGGGGGCCACCCACATTTTCCAAATGGCTCAAAACAATTTTCTGGCCATTTTGGCAATTTACTATTTTTAGCAGGTTTTCACTTCCGGGGCCATTTTGAGGGCCTAAATGAATTTTTTTGAGATCGAGGCTCTCAATGATATCTGAAGGCATGATTGAGCCCCCAAAATGAATCTCCTCAATGATACCTTTCCAACGAGCTATCACATGCCTAAAACAGAGATCGTATGCAAAAGTTACGACCCTGGGAAGTTGATGCACCAACTTACCCAAACGGGGCCCACATGACTTTTGGC
>JZKD02S0320395.1:200103-210161 GCA_000966675.3 Picea glauca
GATAAGCTGCCACCATTCTAGCGAGTCTTTCACTCTGTATTTTTACAGTCTCTATACATTTATTTCATTAATAGAAATCGTGTATTACTGTATCTCTGTGTTTATGGTTGCATATTTGATATATTTCTGTTATATTATTGGATATACACAATATCTCTGTGCATTTCTTTATTATATCTCCACTCTCATTTCGTGCCGAAAATAATCTGGATCATGGGTTCCGACTTAGATTCATAACCAGAAAAGGGGAGGCAAATTATTGATGTGGAACCCAGTTCCACCATTTCTACCACCAAGATCCAGTCCAATGAACCTGACGAGCTAGAGGAAGGAGAGTGCCTCTTTCATTCACAGATGTGGGTGAAGGGTACTTTGATGCACTTCATCGTTTATATTGGTATCTAGAAGAACCTCATCTCAATGGAGGTCATCAAGAGGCTGGCCCTACTGACAATGCCACACTTGAATCCATACACCATTGGATGGCTCTGCCAAGGAAGCAATCTTCGCATCAATCAACAGTGTCGCCAGTCTTACGACATCAAGCCCTTTAAAGATGAGGTATTGTGTGATGTTGCTACCCTTGAAGTATGTGATTTTATTTCGGCCAACCTTATTTATGGAAACATCCTGTTGTATACGAGTCTAGGTCTCATAATGTTATTATTACTTTTAACAAGAAATTGTACAGGATACCAAAGGTAGTCCCACCTACTTCCATTTCCTTGATCTCTACCAAGAAATGCAGGAAGGTCATATTTCAGAATGGGAAGTTTTTCTTCTTCATGATTCTCTCTTAAAGTGAGTGAAATGTTGCACCCACATCCATGACCTCTGCGGTTGAACTCTCCATGTAGAAAAATAAATTGGATAAGGTCGTGGAAGAATACAAATATATCTTCTCTTCACCCATTAGGGTAACTCTACACTATTAGGTCAAGCATTTAATTGATCCAACCCTCGGTGCAACACTAACCAATGGGTCGATCTATCGTCGCTCTCTATTAGAAAACAAGGAGATCAAGCATTAGGTCCAAGAACTACTCCAAAAGGGGCACATCCAACCCAGCTCATCACTGTGTGGAATACCAATCATGCTTGTGCAGAAGAAATATGAGACCTGGTGACTCTGCATCGGTTACCAGGCCCTAAATAAAATCGTAGTCAAGAACCAGTACTTGATTCCCTGAAGCGACGATCTCCTTGACCAGCTCAAGGGGGGGAAATACTTCAATAAGATTGATCTAAAGTCTAGCTACCATCAGTTCCCAATATAGTAGATAGATGTATGGAAAACTGCCTTCAAGTCCAAATAAGGTCTTTTTGAATGGTTTGTCATGCCCTTTGGTTTGATGAATGCCCCAACAAATTTCATGAGGATGATGGACGATATCTTGCGTCCTTTCACCAATTATTTTGTGGTGGTGTATCTATATGACATCCTCATCTACAACAAGAATTGGGCAGAACATTTGATGCATATTTAGCAGGTTCCACACACTCTATGACAACACAAGCTATATGCAAGTTTGTAAAAATGCTCCTTCGGCATGGACAGGGTCCAGTACCTAGGATATATTGTTGATGAGCATGGGGTGCATGTGGATCCATCCAATATCCAGGTCATTCATGATTGGCTATCTCCAACCATGCTCACTGACCTTTAGAGCTTTTTATGCCTTATCAATTTCTATCGTAGGTTCATGTTGGGATTCTCCCATATTGCATGGGCCCCTATCCAAGTAACCAGGGGTGGTGTTAAGGAAAATATCATGTGGGGCCTATCACAACAACAAGTGTTCGATTATTTGAAGCAACACTTGTGCTCAGTCCCAATGATTTCATTACCTAACCTACAACAACCCTTTGAGATCGAGACATATGCTTCAAACTATGTTGTGGGTACAATTATCACTCAACACAGACACCCCATGGCCTATCATAGCGAGACACTATCAGATGTCGTCTGTAATTACCCTACTTATGACAAATAAATGTACTCCATTATGCAACCCTTTCTCTAATGTAGGCATTACATTCTCAGGAAGGAGACAATCATCCACATCGATCATAAGCCGTTGCAATTCATGCAGACTCAAGGAAAATTGCAGAATGACCACCATCAGAAGTGGTCCACATAATTGCAATAGTTCCATCTCAACATCAAGTATAATACAGAAAGCACCAACCACTTCGTTGATTTCCATAGCTTCCCACCAGTTGCAGCACTCACCATGGTGCTAATCTCCTACAACCACGAGACCTCTAGAGAGCCCCAAATCTATGAGAGAGATCCTAACTTCACTACCACCTACCAGATTTTGGGAGAAAACACAGGTGTCACTGATTTCCATATTCAGGATGGGTTGTTGTGTCATCTGGGCCATCTCTGCATTCCATCAAGTGAGCAAGTGAAGATGATTTGATAATCCCACTACAGTCTAGTGGTAGGACAGTTTAGTGTAGAAAATACAGTGGTCATGTTGCATAAACATTTCTATTGGCCAAAACTTCGACAGGGTGCCAACAAGTGTATTAGGTCATGAACTACTTGTTCCATTTCAAAGCCAACCATTAAGAAACAAGGAATGTGCACCCCTCTTCCTACTCCTAAAAGGCCCTGGGAATCCATATCATTGGACTACATGTCAGGCCTTCCATCAACCAAGTGGGGAAATGATTGTGTTTTATGGTGGTTAATCATTTTTCTAAAATGTCGATTCTGACTTCTTGCAAGAAGAGAATCACAATAGAGGCCACTACCAATCTCTTTTTTGAATGAGTGTGGGTATATTTTTGGATACAACAAACCATCGTCTCAGATTGGGATAGTTGATTCCTCAGAACATTTTATTCAAGCCTCTGGTCACTGCTAGACACTAAGCTCACCAAATCCACTGCCTTCCACCCCTAGACGGATGGCCAAACTGAGGTCATCAACCAGATGATCGTACATATCTTGTGCATGTACAATTCCAAGAATCCCCACGCATGGGATGAAATTCTTCCCTATGTTCAACACAACTTCAACACAACCATGCATAGCTCAATCGACAACAGTCCCTTTCAGGTGGGGTTGGGATTTCAACCATTGGGTCCCATGGATGTTTCACTATCCCTTCTGACCACCCAGGAAGACTCGTCCCATGCTCAAATTGAATTCAAAAAAGCTACCCAGTTCATTGAATGGATACATCACTTCTGTCAACAGGTTTAGGACATTTTGAAAATTTCCAATGCCAAGTACAAGAATCACCATGATAAACACTAAGTGCCACACAAGTTTTAGGTGGGAGATAAAGTTTCTTTGCACTTGAAGAAAAAACGCCTTATATGGACCCATCAGAAGCTGCTTCCACTCCACTATGGACCTTATACCATCACCAAGGGTATGGGTGACAATTCTTTTGAGCTCAACGTTCCCCCCTTCATTGGCTTGCACCTAGTGTTTAATGTGGACCTCCTTCGGCCATACTTTCCACTATTATTGGACACCTCAGAGGTAGTAGAACAATTGACACAAATAGAACTCAACCCTGACTACATGGAACATCCATCCTCTGATCAGATCATGGACACACAGGTCAAGGGCACTCACCAACAAAAGATCCAACTTTATCAAGTTGTCAAAGCAGGGCAGCTCTTGCACCAATTCAAGTGGCTCACCCGAGGCCAAATTCAACAAAAAATTCCTCATCTGATGGGGGAACTCAACACAATAGAGACCAATAATTCCTAAGGGGGGAGGATTGATCCAGGTGGATATTGGTGGCCAACCACCTATTCCAACTAGCTCACATACAAGTTTCATCTTGGTAGTTTCATTTTTCATTTTAGCAGTTTCTTTCTAGTTTTTCGGGTTCTAAACTTCTAAGGTCGTTTTGAGGCCCTAAACAATGTTTTTTGGGCCTGCCACATTCACCCTATATAAAAGGTTAGAGTGTGATGGAATAATGTGTATTCCTCGGATATACATTTCCAAAGGGATATTGTTTGCCTAAAACGAAGATCGTACGCAAAAGTTACGACCCTGGGAAGTTGATGTACCAACTTACCCCAACGGGGCCCACATGACTTTTGGCGCTTCATCTCCTAGGGTTAGGTTTTTGGAATTCATGTTTGACATAAAAATTCTTTTGGAGCCTGATTGTAATCATCTTCTGGCGAATGAGTGCATATGTCACATCTCATCTAAAAGATAAATTGCCACCATTCTAGCGAGCTTGTTTTAGTCTGCATTTTATAGTTTCAGCATATTTCCTTATTGAATAGAATCCAAGTTTTATTGTATCTTTGTTATTTTTCATTGGATTTCTATGTTAATAATATAGATCGATATTCATTTCATTCTACTCATAAAATATGGATCAGTGGTATCAGAGCGATCTGCTCCTTGTCATTCTTAATGCATGTCCCCGACGAGGTCAGGGTACAATGAGTTGGGTCTCGAGATTGTTTCTCTTGAGGATGAAGGCTATCACATGCCCAAGTGACCTTCCATGGTGAGAGAAAAGAAATACTATGGGAAAAGAGATCCTTTCAAATATTTTCTTGAGTAATCCCTTGCGCAACAAAGGAACTAGATGATGGATAGTTTTGTGCAAATCCTTCGACGACTACCAACAAGCGATGAATCTTTCTCAAGCAGAGGCATCGCCCCCTTCAAGGTACACATAAAATTTGATATTCCTATATGTTAAGGTCAGATAGATGCATATGTTGTAGACAAATGTTAGTAGGGTATTTTTTTCTCCATAACTTTTCCAATAGAGAAAAGTTTACATTTGCGCTCCTCAAAGTCGTCCCCCATGTAAAAGATTGGTGGGAGACTTTTTGTGAGAAAAATGAAAAAAAGGAACCTGTTGAGCACTCAACACACCCTAAAAGCCTTATTAAAGTTTATGACTTTTGGGTACCACTTGTTTTCCTTTACTATCTAAATTGATTTCACTTTGGGGAATGGTTTACTTTTTGTTTATTTTTTGTTTTCATGACTCTTATCAATCAATTCAGAGGGTTTGAACTTGTTATATGAAACCTTGTGTCTAAAAGAACTTTACATCCTAACTAAAAATCTCCAGCTAACATTGCACCTAACGTGCTTATGTTTGGCGTCAGTAAAATTCAAGCAGGTGAAGTGGCCACATAGTTACACTAATTGTTGATCGCCGATGCACCATCGACAGAAGGTGGAGTTGGTTTGTGTGAGTTATTCACCATGAAGTTTCAAGAGATAGCCAATCCCCATCGGTGTCGACAAACTATGACAGGAATAGACATTGACAAAAGCCATAAATAAATCACCAATAGTCGATGATTGATGCGCTTGCTCGGGGTCAGGGAAATTTACAAGGGTTAAAACAATTGATTTTTTTGTGACACACATATCGTCGATCGTCGATCCCTGATACACTTTCAGCATCAAGACTTTTTTGAGAGAGTCTATCTGGGATAACTTGGGTAGTTTTATCGCTGATTATCGATCCTCGATACTTTTCGATGTCAAAAAGATAGGATTGGGTTTTAGAACGAGTAGCTTAAAGAAAGTTCTGATTCTGATTAACATGAGTAAATGAATATGTCGGTCTTGAGTGCCACGTGTCTTTATCATGTTAAGGTGTCGTATGGCCTAGTTTTGTCTCAAGTCATCTTAAGGTTTCCTATGTCCTAGTCACACCCCCAGGTCATCCTTGCCATGTTAACTCTATACAGAAATATCGTTCGGCATCAGAGATTTTGCAAGAGGATGTCAATGAAAATTGTTCAAAGCAAAACTCCAACCCCCGACTCACCAGCTGGAATAGCGAAATGATGGGATGTTTTCGACATAAGATACAATCGGATTTTGACATTTAATAGACCATTTAATGCTCCATCCTACATTTTTTTCTACCTCGTGCACTGATTGAACAATATCAATTTGAAATCACCGATAGGCCACGTTACAACATGTGCCCGCGCCGTCAACCCACGATCAAATTTAATTTTAAAACGTGTTTGAATATCTGGCGGTAGATTTAATATAACTACACTTATAACCCAAATTGAATGGCCGATCCAACAAGGTAAGTTCATCCCTGTTTAAATCTCTAAAATGACTTTGAACAATTTCATTCTGCGCATGAGTTTGAATTCTAGAGCATCTGAAGAAGCAAAGTAAGCGTCTCGAGATTGTGTTGATCCTCAGATTATAAAAACCAGGTTAAACAAGCTGCAAAGGTATTTGTTCAAGTTTTTCAATTCGACAGTTGTGATTTATATATGCATTTGATTTCTTACATAGTCTCTAACTATGTTTTAGCTATAGGTAAAATGCCGCCAAGAAATACAACCACCACACACTCACCGAGAGTACCCAAGATAAAGGAAGATGAAATGGGTGAAGGTTCTTCTCCTGGTATTGCGAGGCAACTAGAGTACACTCCCAGGGAAGAGCCGGTCATAAAAACCTCAACAAAGAAAGCCTTTTTCCAACCTTCGGTCTTCGGTGTTATAGAAGCAAGCATCATATCCAAAGTAGTGTCCCACAATGGGGGGACCTTTTCAACAGAATCAACCGAGAGGAGTACCTGGAGCTTATCCCACACAACGACCTAGGTGTAAGAGTGCTCAATGACCAAGTGTTCGCAAACATATGAAGGTCATATTTTCATATGGTATCCAGCATAACCTCGGTTTTCCCTTGCATAGAGGTTTTGAAGTGGCTAATCAACCATACTGACACACAGAAATTCTTAATCAACGATGAGAATGGCGGGTGTGTCGGAGTGTTCCTCCGGATAGAAGTCCAGAAGTACTACAAGATCAGAGAACCAGAGGAGCAGTTAAACACATACTTTGTGTTGAAATTCTACAAATTTCATGACACCAGTTGGTTGATGGTCTCATGGTGGAAGGAGGAAAAAAATTTACAAACCAGAGCAGTGGCTGGTATGGAACAATCAACTTGAGGGAGCCATACATCTACTTGATGGCTTTCATCTACCAACTATATGGAGAGAAGGACTGCTCCAAGTTTTCAAAAGCATGTATTCCCTTGGAATACACAATGGAAATCTATGATATCACCTTCAATTGGGGAGAAATAATTTCCAAACAATTGAGGATCTGTGTACAACAGGCTTAGATGTTGAAAGGAGGTGAAGCACCTTCTTTTCACATGGCCTCGTACCTGCTCGATGTGATTTGTGCAAGAAATGTCTTCGCCGGCATGAATTTAAGTTGCCATGTTGTGGAGCTCCATATTCACATTTATTTCAACATACTTTTGGAGAACAGGTAAAAAAAATCCTACACACTCATTTGCGATGAATTCATTGCTCGTATTCATTTTATTATATTTAAAAAAGAATTCCCAAGATTATCCGCAGCAGCCAAGAAATTGGTAGAGAAGCTAGGCCACTGGTATCTGGATGAACACTCAACCTATATCAAGGTGTTCAGGGCCACCAGAGCATCGCATCTACTCCTCGCTCATGTCCCAAACTGGCTCATTGTGGGAGAAATCTACTATCAAACCATCCTGCAGGGCTATAATGCCACATTAGTTAAGGACAAGAAGTGGGCCTTCATACCCTATGGTTTCCATGTGGGGTTTTATCTGTTAAAGGAAACTACTCAAGACAAACAAGAAGGGTTGAGCCAGCTTGAATTTAGGTTCCTGGCAGTCCAATTTCGCAAGCATGACCCTAAAGGCCTAGTCCCCCAACATGCTTCATAGGTATCATCTTGTTGGCCATACGTGCATGATAAATTTGAGGATGAAATTTTCACAGATTGCACTCAGGACTAGGAGGAGGTAGTGCAGAGGATGTCCAACCTGAATTTGACTAGGTACAAGGCCATGAGCATGGACAAACAAGTGAAAACAATATACAAGTTGGATCAAGAGGCCCTTAGAGTTCAAGAAGAGATTAGAATGGCAGAGACTACAGAGGCATAAAGAACGAGATTGCTCTTGCTAGAGGGGGCATAGAGAATCATTGATCAGTTGTAGAATGAACCTAATATTGTAGAGATGTCAATGATTCCTGCTGATGACCCAATCAAAAGAAAAGGAGAGCCAATTGGCTTAGATCCAATACAACTGGAATAAATCACCAATCTATAAAACCCTAAAGTACCACCACCATAGATCAAATCACTAGGGGGAATTTCAACCCAGCCTGAGATAGAAAGGACACCAAGGAGGACAAGTGTCCCAAACCCATTTTCTAACTTAATAGCTATCTATGATGATAAGAAGAGTTCATAGGTTTCCCTAGTGACTCTGGTACAGATTACAGAGGAAAAGGAACCCGAGAAAGCATCTTCCCCAGGTCCTGTTGATCTAATTCAAATCCTTCCACAGAGAGACCATGAGGTAGAAAGTGTTTTAGACATTGAGCTACTTGAATTTCCAGGAATGCCATTAGACATATTGATGGATGATCTAGGACCAGGTGGCCAGAAAGAGGAAATTCCACAGCTAGAAATCAGCACTTCAATAGCCGATTTCCAAGTAAGTACCGAACCTACCACTGGTTCTTCAGTTTTGGTCGATACCTCACCAGTCGATGAGAAACAAAAAGATTTTGAGCCATTGGGACATATAGAAGAAGCTCAGGAACCCACTCTAGAACATATACAGTACATTGCCAGGAGACTAGGAAATACTCTAACCTAGGGAGAATAGAAAATACCCAAACCTATTGATGAGGTCTCTGACATACAAGTGATCACCTATGACTGCAAGATAAAATCTATCATGAAGAGAACCACTAAGAATAGGAGGCTTATGTTGGATAGCTTGATTCTCATCAAGACAGAGGATAAGTTGCTCAGCACTAAACACACTAAGACATCTGATCTTATCGGTGTAGGAATGGCCATTATAGATGCCACATTGGATAGAGAAAGAAGGGATGAGAATGAGCTGGCCATTTTTCTTAAGGAGTTAGAGCATCTGTGCCATTTGGAAAAATATTATCAGGACTCCACACAGGCCACGGTGTTTTTGAGAAGTGAGTTCTAAGATGCCTATGCCAAATTCATGAATGAACAACACCTTTTCACTGAAGGTATAGCTGATTTCCAAGAGAACACCCTGATGGCACTCGCGACTTGTAAGGACATGGAAAGGTGGTATGAGAAATATCACCAAGAAGTAGAAAGGATTGATTACATTAGCGTGGTTCAAAAGGGTCGAGACGCCGAAGAGCACGACATTCAAGTGCTGAGAGACAACAACATAGATCGGATCAGGAAAGTGGTTGAATACTGGGTAAAAATGGCCTAAGAACCTCAGCAGGAGATTCAGGAGAAGTGGGTCGAGTGTGAAAAGAGTTGGAAAAAGATTAATTAGAAGATGAAGGACATCGGCCTTCCAGAATTCAGCTCACCCGAGGACTTTTTCGACATGCATGACATAGTCAGGCAACATGCAGAACAAGACTCACCATGGACAACAGAGATAGAAAAGGTGGCGATCATGGTGCCAGGTCAAGTACAACAGTTCATGGAGAATCCGATCAAGGCTCAAGAAATGTTACAATGGTTAAGTGTTAAAATGGTCAAGTACAAAGCACAGACAGTAGAAGTGAAACAAATTATTTTATCCCTGATGGACCAACACATGTTCTCGTACACCAACACATGCAAAGAACTCTTTGCCAAATGGTCGAAGTATGAGAAGATTCTTCCACTTTAGTAAAACTATTTGATGACTCTTAGAAGACAAATAGATGAAATCCCCATGTGGCGATATTTTGTTTTACTTAGCTTGCACTTTTAACAACTATTTTTAGTTAATGATTCATCATAAATAAGAGGATTGACCTTTTAACAAAGGTCAATGGTTTTGGGAAAAGACCCTCATTTTTGGAATTGTAAAGAACTATTTCTGAACTACCTTAATTGAGAAGTTTTGTTTAGGACTAGAGACAAACTTCTGTTTTTCATCAAGGGCATTGTGTGATTGGATTTGAGGAGTAATTACTTCCAACTTTATTCCATGAATGGATGTTGTAATGAGTAAGAGTTTCTGAATCTATTGAGAAGTTAGTTGTTTCAATAATTTT
>JZKD02S0320395.1:221239-255539 GCA_000966675.3 Picea glauca
GTACAACATGAGGACATAGTATGTAGACATTTTCCTTATACCTTTGAGAATTCAGCCTCGACTTGGTATTTTAACTTCCCCACAGGGTCCATAACTAGTTAGACAAAGTTTCAAAAAGATTTCTTAGATAAATTTGCAGAAGAAACCACCACTGGAGCTTTGATGGTTGAACTCTTCTCCACCACCATGAGTTCAAAAGATAATGTTAAAGATTTCAATCAATGTTTTACCACTATCTTGAATAAATTTCAACCCAAAGATAAACCTACTCAGGAGTTGCAAATTGAGGTATATGTCAATGCTCTCCCTGCTTCTATTTCCATGTTTGTAAAAAGGGCTACCAAGCATACCCTAGATGAAAATTTTGAGCAAGCCAAAACAATTGAATTCCAAATGAAGGGATGTAAAGAGGGCCAAGTCTCACTAGTTAATAAGGAAGCTCAACCTCCACCCCTAGGGAAACAAATAGAACAAGGTCCTAAAAAGAGGAGTGGAGACATAGAATACCTACAACGGATGATAAATAAATTATCAAATGAAATCGTAGACATGAAAAGAAGTGCAGGGGAAGGAAACCAAGGCCAAAGGCCCTGTAAACCCTTTTTTAAAAGAAATCCACCGTTAAAAGCAATTGAACCTCCCCCAACCAACTTAAACATTCACCTGGGGAATGTAGCATCCGACTCTTTATGTACCTATCATCAAGAGAAACATTCTAAAAGAGATTGTACACAATGGGTGCATGCCATGAATTTGATGGCCAGTCGGTTCCTAGATGAAGTTTCACTTACCGAACAATCAAGCGGCTCAGTGGTGAATATTTCCAATCAGGAAGAAGTTGACACTTCGGAAGAAACAACCATGTTGTTGTGGGATCCTGACTTGCCAATGCCTTTTGATGATATATTTGAGGTTAAAGAACCACCCACTGAGGTTTTGGCTGTGCAAACGCGTAGTAGGGGTCAACCAGACTCAAATGACCTTACCATTGCCCAAAATTCGAGAGGAAAACAAGTAGCCTATAACTCAAAAGCACCTTTTATCTCCCAAATAAATCTTATAAACAACCATACATGAGAATCACCCAAGATAGACTACAACATAGTAGAATATTTAAAAATATTGAAGGAAAATGTATCGGTCATGGACATGTGTAGAATTCCCCAGCAAAAGGACTTTTTGTTACAAACCTTGAATTCAGTAGAAACCCCTATAACAAGCACTGACCAAGGGTAAAACCCATCTCCCACAGATCTAAAAAATAAACCAAATGTGAATGCTTGCTCTGTAGATAAAAAGGGAAAGCCCTTTGTCCCACCGTTCCTTCTAACGTTTGAAGTCTTCAACAAAAACCTCCATAATTGTTTAGTTGAATCAGTGGCATTCTCTAATGTCATGTCGTTATCTATCTGCAAGAAATTAAATGCAGCCCCACTCAAAAGCGATAAACATGGTATACAACTAGACAAAACTTGGGTGAAAGTCATCGGGGAACTCAAATATGTTATGATCAGAATGGCTACACACCAGATTTTTTTTTAGGTAATTGACATCATTGTAGTGGATATACCATAAGCTAATGGACTACTACTTAGTCGATATCGGTCTGAGAAGTTGAATGGATACTTTAGCATGGATTGGGATCAACTCTGGCTACCATTAAAGGGACACACAAACATGATAAGGATTGATAGGGAAAGGTATCGCAAACACACTGTCACCAATTAGAAGCCTTCAGTGAACCCTCATCAGTAGATTTCCCCGTGCTAGGAAACTACTCCTGTGATTTCAATTTCGTAAATTTCTCCCCTCTCTCATATGATGTACCTCTTACTCAAAACTCCGAAATGGATTTTCAAGTAAATCTACCGGTAGCGGAGGAAGAAACCCTCTTCTATCAAAAATATCTTTTGGAAACCACTGATTAAATAGGTGGAGAGGAAGAAGTTAGTAGGCATGGAGAAGCTAATGATTTTTTCTCACAAGTTTGGACCTTGTACTTTGATGGGTCTAAATCACAAGAAGGGTCGGGAGAAGGATGTATCCTCATTGACCGAAAGGGGAAGTGAAATTTCTTGTCCTACAGACTAGAATTTGAATGCATTAATAACACTACTAAGTATGAAGATTTAGTGCAAGGACTAAAGAAAGCCATAGAATTAAATGTTAAAGAACTAAAGATTTTTGGGGACTCTAAAATTATCGTTAGGAAAGTAAAGAATACTATAAATTGCAACTCTCCCCGCCTGAGGAATTATAAACAGGAAGTGCACATGCTAATAGAAAATTTTGAATCCTTCAATGTTATAGTGATCCCCAGAACAAAGAATACTCTTGTTGATTCCCTAGCCACTGTTGCTTCAAGGCTATCCCCTTTAGAATACTATGAAGCCTCCAGGTTCACTGTGGAACTACTCTACAAACCATCAGTGCCCAACAATATTTCTAATTGGAAGGTCTTTGAAGGAGATGAATAGATTATAGACTTCCTAACCAATCAAGAAAGTTGTAAAGACCTGGATATTGACGATGAAGTATTCCAAGAGCAATTAGTAGGAACCAATTCCCATGAATGAGTATGTGAAATAGATCACTCTAGTAACATACCCAAGTTTCACACGATACCGAAATGGGTAGCCAATTTGGAAAACCTATTTCATTTAAGGGAAAGATTTAAAGGGTCAACAAACACAAAGACAGGGAGCTCATGTCCCATGTATGAGACTATAAATCTAGGAACCCTAGAGACCCCTAAGAATATAAATCTAGGCAAGTCAATGTCTAAAGAAGAAAGGAAAGCCTATCTCAAACTTTTCATAGAATATCAAGATGTTTTTGTGTGGTCCTATCGAGATCTGAAAACTTATGACACTCATATTATTCAACACGCAATCCCGTTAAAACCCAGAGTAAAACCATTCCAACAGAACCTCTGAAAGTACCACCCATCCGTAGAACCCCTCATGTGTCATGATTTAAAGAAATTACTAGATGATAAAATTATATTTTAGGTTAGACACTCTACCTGGGTAGCAAATTTGGTTCCTGGTAGGAAACATTCTGGGGAAATCCGCCTGTGTGTGGATTTCCAAAATCTCAACAGAGCATCAGAAAAGGACAACTACCCAGTCCCATTGATGGAAAAGTTTTTGCAGACCATGTATTCTTCTGATGTTTTCTCCTTGCTAGATGGTTTTTCAGGTTACAACCAGGTTCTAGTTTAAGAGGAAGACCGATTGAAAACTACCTTCCAAACCAAGTGGGGAACCTTTTCTTATAAACGCATGCCCTTTGGGTTAATTAATGCAGGGGAAACTTTCCAGATGTCAACGGATGTATCTTTTTGGGGATTGATCAACAAGTGTGTAGTAGTCTATTTAGATGACATGTTTGTGTATTCAAAGAATAGAGAATATCACATCCAACATCTAACCCAAATTTTCAAACGGTGTAGAAAATACGGTATATCTTTAAACCCTAAGAAAACTATGTTCGGTCATGAGGAAGGGAAATTACTATGTCATATTATATCTCAAGCAGGAATTTGCATAGACCTAGAATGAATTAAGGCAATAGCTCAACTTCCCTTACCCCACAACAAAAAGGCTATGCAATCCTTTTTTGGGAAAATCAATTTTGTGAGGAAGTTCACCCTCGATTTCACTGAAACTATCAAACCCTTACAAAAAATGATCCACAAGGATGTTGAATTTAAGTGGGATGACAAACGAAAAAATTCTTTCATAAATATTAAGACTGCAATATCTCAAGCTCATGTGTTCTGAAGTCCCGAATTTAGCAAAGATTTTTTCCTCTATACTTTTGCCTCTGATCAATCTTTAGCTGCAGTATTAACTCAAAAGGATGATGACAACAATGAGGCCCCAGTCTCATTTATGAGCACTAATATCCAACGGTTCGAACTGAATTACCCTGCCATAGAAAAATAGGCTTATGTGGTATACAAAGTAGTAAAACATTTCAGATATTACATCCTGAAAAAATCACAGCAAAGTCATTGTTCCCCATCCCACAGTCTGATCCATATTCACTCAACAAGAGATGGGGGAAAGAAGAGGAAATTGGATGGTAGTTTTCCAAGAATTTGATCTATATTTAAAAACCTACTAAAATGGTTAAGGAACAGGGATTGTGTAAACTGGTTGTTGAATCCAAAGACCAAGTAAATCAAGACTCTGGGTGGGAGAATGAATTGGCATTATGTTGTAGTGAATATTTATATGTTCCCCCAGGGTAGGAGTCTTGGTATGGAAAGCTAATTTATCTCCTACATTACAGGACTTTCCTAGAAAACCTAAACCCTAAGGAAAGGATAGCTCTTAGATTAAAATCGGCACAATATCGCCTCATAAATTTGGTTCTCTTCCACATAAATTATGATGGGGTACTTTTGATATGTCTCAAACGTGAAGATGCATATAAGGTTGTGAAGGATCTCCACGATGGTCCTGCTGGTGGACACTTTGCAGGGAATGCCACCACTCACAAGATACTGAGAGCTAGCTGTTACTGGCCTACTCTATTTAGAGATGCTCATACATACGCTAGAAACTGTAAAACTTGGCAAATGAGTGTGGGGAGGGAAAAGAGAGCAGTTGTCTCACTCAAATTGGTGAGCATATCCAGACCTTTCGAGCAATGGGGGTTAGACGTTATAGGGGAGATTACCTTGAATTCTTCAAAGAAACATAAATACATAGTGATTGCTACGAACTATTTTATGAAATGGGCAGAGGCCATCCCTCTCACTCACATGAATGAAAAGGTGGTAATCCAATTCATAGAATAATAGTTGATCACAAGATTTGGAATGACTTCCATCCTAGTTTTTGACAATGATGCTTACTTTTATTCAACCCTATTATCAGAGTTTTCTTTAGATGAAGGAATCATAATCAGATACTCTACAACTTACTGTCCACAGGGGAATGGGGTGGCATAATCAATCAATAAGAACCTAGTGAGGATATTGAAGAAAACAATTTTATACAATCATAGAAATTGGCATAGCTCGCTTCATAATGCCTTATGGGAAGATAGAGTAACACCCAAGGAAGCTATAGGAAACTCCCCATACTTTCTGGTATATAGACAAGAATACATTCTCCCAAATGGGTTGTATCTTCCATCACTTCATCTTTCTCAGGGCTCAAGAGGAGATACCTCATCGGTTATTCAACAGAGAATGGATACTCTCCTCATGCTTGAGGAAAGGTAGAAATATAAGTCCAAGTTCGTTACTCATTAGCAGATAGTTAAAATGCGGTTTGACAAGCATAAGGCCAAATAAAAGAGTTTTGAAGTAGGAGACTTAGTCCTTAAATGGGAAAGAGCAAATGAACCGAAGGGAAAACATTCGAAGTTTCAGAATCTATGGCTTAGACCTTTCGATATATCCGAGAAAATTGGGGCAGGAACGTATCGGTTGAAAAATATGAGAGGAGAACCTGACGCCCTCCCGGTGAATCGCCGATCCCTAAAACAATATTTTTGTTATCAAATAAAAATAAAAATAAAAATAAAAATGGGTTCATGTGTTTTAATGTTATTTTATGATTAGGATAAATGTGTAGGTATAGGGTAGAATGACTACAGTGTCCTTTATTTTATTTTATTTTTGTGCGGTGTTTTTGTGCAATAAAGTTGTGTTTCGCAAGGCACTGGATGACCTTAATCAATATGGTGAAGAAAAATATGTTCCTAACTCACGCTTGTGTGCAACGTAATAAACATTGGGCAAGTTTCATTTTTTCCTCAAAAGGTTTTGTGTCTGACCTTTGCAAATAAATGACCTTGGAAAGTGATGAAGTGTCCTCCTGTTGGTCAAGTAAAATCTAAAAGGAAAGATAGCAAGTTGGAAAGGACCACATGCACCTCTAGACAGATCTAGGAAGAATTTCACCTTAACCATCTCATCTTGCAGATAACAGATATCCTCCTCTCCCACTCGCTTAGGGAATCCTCTACCAAAATAAATCAATTATATCAAATGAGTGAAAAGTAGGAGAGGGTATGCAGGTAACTTCATCGTGGCTATGGATGCTCTCTAGTAGCGGAGCATGGTCTTTGATGTAGGGGTGACTCCTTCGGGGCTATGGATGCTCACTGGTAGTGGAGAAAGATCTGTGACATCGAGGTGATTATGTTTGACATCGGTAAAATTCAAGAAGGTGAAGTGGACACACAGTTACACTAATCTCCAATCGTCGATGCACCATCGGCATCCACAGAAGGTGGAGTTGGTTTGCATGAGTTATTCACCATGAAGTTTCAATAGATAGTCGATCCCCATCGGTGTCGAAAAAGTATGGGAGGAATAGACATTGATAAAAGCCATAAAGAAAACACCGATAGCCGATGACCGATGCACTTGCTCAGGTTCGAGGAAATTTAGAATGGTTAAAACAATCAATTTTTTTTGCGACACACATATCGTCAATCGTCGATCCCCGATACACTTTTGGCATCAGGAATTTTTCGAGAGAGTCGATCCGGGAGCACTTGGGTAGGTTTATCACCAATTTTTTATTCTTGATACTTTTTGGCGTCGACAAGATAGGATAATGTTTTATAACGAGTAGCTTAAATAAATTCCCAATTCTGATTAATGCGAGTAAATGAAGATGCCAGTCTCGAGTGCCATGTGTCTTTATCACGTAAAGGTGTCGTACGACCTAGTTTCATCTCGAGTCATCTTAAGGTTTTCTATTTCCTTTTCACACCCCCAAGTCATCTTTGCCACATCATCTTTGTAAGGAAATATCATTCGTCATCGAAGCTTTTGCAAGAGGATATCAATGAAAATTGTTCAAAGAAGAACTCTGACCCCCGACTCACCAGTTGGACTAGCGAAACCATGGGATGTTTTCGGCACAAGATACAATCGGATAATGACATTTAATAGACCAGTTAATGCTCCATCCCGCATTTGTTGCTACCTCGTGCGTCGATTGAACAACAACAATTTGAAATCATTGATAATCCACGTTATAACCTGCTCCCGTTCCATCAACCCATGATCGAATTTAATTTTAAAACATCTTTGAAGATCTGGTGACAAATTTAATAGAAATACACTTATAACCCAAATTGAATGGATGATGCGACAAGGTAAGTTCATCCCTTTTTAAATCTCTAAAATGGCTTTGAACAATTTCATTCTGCGCACGAGTTTGAATTTTAGAGCATCCGAAGAAGCAAAGTAAGCGTCTCGACACTATATTGATCCTCAGATTATCAAAAACATGTTAAACAAGCTGCAAAGGTATGTGCTCAAGTTTGTCAATTCAATGGTTATGATTTATATATGCATATTATTTCTTACATGGTCTCTAACTATGCTCTAGCTGCAGGTAAAATGCCATCGAGAAATCCAACCACTAGACGCTTGCCGAGAGCACCCAAGCTAAAGGAAGCTGAAACGGGTGAAGGTTATTCTCCTGGTATCTTGAGGCAGCTGGAGTACACTCCCAGAGTAGAGTCGATCATAAAAACCTCAACAGAGAAATCCTTTGTCCAACCTCTAGTCTTCGGTGATACAGAAGCAAGCACCGAATCCAAATTATTGCTCCCACAGTGGGGGGACCTTTTCAACAGAATCAACCTAGAGGAGTACCCAGAGTGTATCCCACACAACGACCTAGGTGTAAGGGCACTCGATGACCAGGTGTTCCCAAACATATGATGGTCATATTCTCACATGGTAGCTAGAAAAACCCCTATTTTCCCTTGCATAGAGGTTTTGAAGTGGCTAATCGACCATACCAATGCACAGAAATGCCAAATCAACGATGAGAATGGTGGGTGTGTCGAAGTGTTCCGCCCAAAAGAAGTCCAGAAGGACTACAAGCTCAGATACCCAGAGGGGCGGTTAAACACAGACTTCATGGTGAAGTTCTATGAATTTCATGACACCATCCAGTTGATGGTATCATGGTGGAAGGAGGGAAAAAAGTTTACAAACCGAAGCAATGGCTGGTATGGAATAGTCAACCTGAGGGAGCCATACATCTACTTGATGGCTCTCATCTGCTGACTGTATGGAGAGAAGGACTGCTCCAAGTTTCTGGAAGCATGGATTCCCTTGGCATACATAGTGGTGATCTTAGGGAGCAACTTCAACTGGGGAGCGATAATTTAGAAACAATTGAGCATATTTGCACAACAGGCTTAGATGCTGAAAGAAGGGGAAGCACCCGCTTTCCACATGGCCTCATACCTACTCGATATGATTTGTGCAAGAAATGTCTTCCCCGGCATGAATTTAAGTTGGCATGTTGCAGAGCTCCCTATTCATGTTTATTTTAGCATACTTTGGGAGAATAGGTACAAAAAATCATATGCACTCATTAGCGATGAATTCATCGCTTGTATTCATTTTATTATATTTAAAAACGAATGTCCGAGATTATCTACAATAGCCAAGAAAATGGTAGCAAAGGTAGGAAACAGGTATTTGGATGAACGCTCAACCTATATCAGGGTGTTCAGGGCCACCGAAGCATCACATATACTCCCCGCTCACGTCCCAGACTGACTCATTGTGGGAGAAATCTACTATCAAACCATCCTGTAGGGCTATAATGCCACACTAGTTAAGGACAAGAAGCGGGCCTTCATACCCTACGATTTCCATGTGGGGTTTTATCTAGTAAAGGACACTGCTCAAGACAAACAAGAAGGGTTGAGACAACTTGAATTCAGGTTCCTGATAGGCCGATTCTACAAGAATGACCCTAAAGGTCTAGTCCCCCAACATGCTTCATAGGTATTATCCTGTTGGCCATACACGCATGATAAATTTGAGGATGAAATTTTCATAGAGTGTGCTTAAGACTGGGAGGAGGTAGTACAGAATATGGCCAACCCAAATATGACTAGGTTCAATCCCATGAGCATGGATGAACAAGTGGAAACAAAAGATCAGTCGGCTCAAGAGGTCCTCAGATTTCAAGAAGAGATCAGAGCAGTAGAGACTATAGAGGCACAAAGAAGAGGATTGCTCTTGCTAGAGGGGGCACAAAGAATCATTGATCAATTGCAAAATGACCCTGATCTTATAGATATGTCAATGATTCTCATTGATGAACCAATCGAAAGTAGAGGAGAGAAAAGTGGCTTATAGCCAATACAGCTAGAAGAAATCATCGGGGTAGAAAACCTTGAAGTACCACCACCACAGATCAGATCACCAGCGGGAATTTCAACCTAGTCCAATATAGCAAGGACACCAGGGAGGACAAGTGTACCAAACCCCTTGTCTGACTTAATAACTATCTATGATGATGAGGAGAGTTCATAGGTTTCCCTAGTGACTCTGGTGCTTATTATAGAGGAAAAGGAACACGAGAAAGCATCTTCCCCAGGTCCTGATGTTCCAATTCAAATCCTTCCATAGAGAGACCATTAGGTCGAAAGTGTTTTAGACACTGAGCTACTCGACTTGCTGGGAACCCCAATAGACAGCTCGAGGGATGAGCTAGGACTAGGTGGCCAGAAAGAGGAATTTCCATAGCTAGAAATCGTCACTTTGACCGTCGATTTCCAGGTAGGTACCGAACCTACCCCTAGTTCTTCAGTTTTGGACAATACCCCACCATCCGATGAGAAAAAAATGGAGGTTGAGCCATCGAGACATATGGGAGAATCTCAGGAACACACCCTAGAACAGATACACAAAGCCGGGAGCCTAGGAAATACTCTAACATAGGGAGAATAACAAATCCCTGAACCTTTTGATGAGGTCGCTGACATGCAAGAGATATCCTATGATCGGAAGAGAAAATCTATCATGAAGAGAACAACTAAGAAGAGGAGGCTTACGTTGGATAGCTCGATTCTCATCACGATAGAGGAGAAGCTACTCAAAACTGAACACACCAAGACATCTGAGCTTATCGGCGCAGGAACATCCATTACGGATGCCACATTGGATAGAGCAAGAAGGTATGAGAAGGAGATGGTCACTGCGCTTAAGGATTTGGATCATCTGAACCATTTGAAAAGGTATTATCAGGACTCCACACAGGCCATGGTGTTTTTGAGAAGTGAGTTCCAAGATGCCTATTCCAAATTCATGAATGACCAACACCTTTTCACTGCAGGTATAGCCGATTTCTAGGAGGAAACCCTGATGGCACTAGTGACCTATAAGGACATGGAAATGTGGTATGAGAAAGCTCACCAAGCAGTATAAAGGATCGATTACATCAACGCGATTCAAAAGGGATGAGACGCCGAAGAGAACGACATTCGGGTGCTAAGGGACAACATCATAGATCAGATCAGGAAAGTGGCTGAATACTAGGTAAAAATGGCCCAAGAACATTAGCGGGAGATTCAAGAGAAGTGGGCCGGGTGCAAAAAGAGATGGGAAAATATTAATCAAAAGATGGAGGACATCAACCTCCTAGAATTCGGTTCACTCGAGGACTTTGTCGACCTGCATGACATAGTCGGGCAACATGCAAAACAAGACTCGACATGGAGAATAGAGATAGAAAAGGTGGCGAGCATGGTGCCAGGTGAAGTAAAACAATTCATGGAATGTACGATCAAGGCTTGAGCAGTGTTGCAGTGGTTAAGTGTTAAAATTCTCAAGTATAGAGCATGGGAAATAAAAGCGAAAGAAATTATTTCATCCCCAATGGACCAGCACAAGTTGCTATATTCCAACACATTCGAAGAACTCTTCATCAAATGGTCAGAGTATGAGAAGAGTCATCCACTTCAGTAAAAATATTTGATGACTCTTAGAAGACAGATATATGAAATCACCATGTGGCGATATTTTTTTTTACTTATCTTTCACTTTTAAAAGATATTTTTAGTTAATGATTCATTATAAACAAGAGGATTGACCTTTTAGAAAAGGTCGATGGTTTTGGGAAAAGACCCTCATTTTTGGAATTGTAAAGAACTATTTCTAAACTACCTTAATTGAGAAGTCATGTTTAGGACTGGAGACAAACTTCTTTTTTCCATCAAAAGCGTTTTGTGATTGGATTTGAGGAGGAATTACTTCCAACTTTATTTCATGAATGGATGTTGTAATGAGTAAGAGTTTCTAAATCTATTGATAAGTTAGTTGTTTCAATAATTTTTTGTAGTTCTTGTCTCTAATGATGAAAGTAAATCATTGTGTTAATGTGTGATTAATGTTATAGTTAAGGAAACTATTTTTCTTGCCATCATTTTATTGCATGTATGTTTTCTTTCGATAATTGTATCTCAGTCAATAATTGAAATACCAACAAGTCAATGTATTATTACTAGGCTTGTCACATGTGTGAATATCTTCACATGCATGCTTGAGCACAAGGGTTATCCCAAACTCATCCTTCTTCAGTAGTTGAACCCCCCCTTTACCAGCTGCTTTATACCAGCCCACATATTTTTATCAGACCCATCTAATAAAAGAAAATACAAAAAGAGAACATTTAAACTGAAGGAGGAAATTTCATAAGAAGATATCTTGTAAAACTCTACGTAAATCCCATTGATAAATTGGTCAGAATGAAATATCTGGATAAGCATTCCACCATCAAACGTTGCAAAGACTAATTGGGCCTCTGTGGTGGGTTTGGTTCCTATTGTTGATTTAAAGGGATTTAGGACCCCTCAATAGAACCCTTATTATTTACAGTTGCACTCACCTGGGAGTCCTTTAGGGATTCTATTAAAGAACAATACTACCTTGTTCAAAGTTATGACGACCTATATACAATATGGACCACACAATGGTAGGAAAGGGACCAAATAGTGCTAGAGTTCATGAATATCTTCCATACCTTTCGCACCAAGATGGGTATCAAATATTTTGAGCGACATCTGGTGCTCAAGTATTGTGGTGGTATGCATAGATACATATAGAAAAAAATGGAGTTTTTGGACATCTCATCCTTGGGCACAACCTATTGATATGCTGTCAAAATCGAGCAGAAGCTTAAGAAAAAGACATGGAAATTTGTGTCTAGGAACCCCTCACAGCAGAAGCAGTGGAAGGGCAGCCCCAACCCATAGAACAAAGGGCATAGAGAATATGGACAACCTCATGACAATGAGTCTAAGAGGAAAACAAATAAGGACAATGGAAAGATGAAGAAAGACACCGGGAAGTGGTGTGACTTCCATAACATCCCCTAGCATAACGCTGTTGATTGTCACTCAAAGAAGTCATTGGTGGCCAAGGTGAAATCCTCTTAATCAAATGCAGGTTCCGACTTAGAGTAAGAACCTAAAAAGGGGAGATGAATTATTGATGCGGAACCCAGTTCCACCATTTCTACCACCAAGATCCATCCTAGTGAACCTGATTAGCCAGAGGAAGGTGAGTGCCTCTTTCATTCATAGATGTTGGTGAAGGGTACTCCATTGCAGTTCATCATTGATAGAGATAGCCAGAATAACCTCATCTTAGTGAAGGTTGTCAAGAAGTTGGCCCTGCCGACAATGCCACACCTGAAACCATACACCATCGGATGGCTCTGCCAAGGAATTGATCTTCTCGTGAGCCTACAGTGCCGCATGTCCTACGACATCAAGTCCTTCAAATATGACGTAATGTGTGATGTTTCTCTTCTTGAATTTTGTGATTTTCTTTTGGTCCAACCTTATTTATGGAAACATCATGCTATATATGAGTCTAGGACTCCTAGTGTTATTATTACTTTGAACAGGACAGGATACCTGAGGAAGTCCCACCTACTTCCATTTCCTTGATCTCTTCCAAGCAATGCAGGAAGGTCATCTCTCAAACTGGGAAGTTTATCTTCTTCGTGATTCACTCTCAAAGTGAACAGAAGATTGCAACCACATCTATGACCTCTACGATTGAGCTCTCCATGCAGAAGAATCAAGTTTATAAAGTCATGGAAGAATACAAAGATATCTTCTCCTCACCCACTGGGGTACCTCTACACTGTCAGGTCAAGCATTCAATTGATATGACCCTCGACGCACCACTACCCAATGGGATAGTCTATTGCCACTCCTTGTTAGAAAATGAGGAGATCAAGCATCAAATCCAAGAACTATTCCAAAAGGGGAAAATATGACCCCACCGAGTGGAAGCACAATTTTTCTTGTACAAAATAAATAAGGGACAGGGAGAATCTACATTGATTAATGATCCTTCAATAAAATCACAGTCAGGAACTGGTTCCCAATTCCCTAAATCAACAATCTCCTTGACCAAATCAAGGGGGAAAAATACTTCAGTAAGATATATCTGAAGTCTGGCTACCATCATGTCCAAATAGAGTAGACAGATGTATGGAAAACTTCCTTCAAGTCCAAATAAGGTCTTTTTTAATGGTTGGTCATGCCCTTTGGTTTGACAAATGCCCCAACAACTTTCATGAGGATGATGGAAGATAACTTGCGGCCTTTGATCCAAATTATTTTCGGCATGAAATGAGAGCGAAGATATAATAAAGAAATGTATAGAGATATATCACATGTATAATAATATAATATATATTTATAAGAGATAAAACCATAAACATAGAGATACAATAATTCACAATTTCTATTAATGATCGAAATGTACAAAACTGTAGAAATATAGAGTGAAAGACTTGCTAGAATGGTGGCAGCTTATATCTTAGAAGAGATGTGACGGCTACTCGCATTTGCAAGAAGATGATTATAATTAGGCTCTAAAGGAATTTTTAACATAAATAAAATCCAAAACCCTAACCCCAGAAGATAGAAAATCCAATAGTTTTCTGGACCCTATTTTGGGTAGTTTGGTGTATCAACTTCTTGGGGGCGTAACTTTGGAATATGATCTTTGTTTTGGGAGCATGATAGCTCTTTGTAAAGGTATCGTCGAGGATATTCATTTTGGTGGATTAATTAGAGACTTTGGTCATCATTGATGTGTTTGATCCCAAAAAACACTTCATTTAGGCCCTCAAAATAGCTTCGGAAGTTTAGGAACTGAAAAACTGCTAAAAATAGTAAATTGCCATGAGACTGTTTTGGGATAGTTGGAATAGGTGGGTGGCCACCAATATCCACCTGGATCATCCTTCCACCAATTATTTTTTGGTGTTTTATCTGGATGACATCCTCATCTACATCAAGAATTGGGCGGAACAATTGCAGCATATTCAACATGTTCTGCACACACTGCGATAGCACAAACTAAATGCAAATTTGAAAATATGCTCCTTCGGAAATTATAGGGTCCAGTACCTAGGATACATTGCTGATGAGCATGGGTTTCATGTGGATCCAGCCAATATCCAAGTCATTTGTGATTGGCCAACGCCAACCACACTCACTGAGCTTCGAAGCTTTTTAGGCCTTGCCAATTTTTATCGCAGGTTCATGTTGGGATTCTCCCATATTGCATGGGCCCTCATCCAAGTAACCAAGGGTGGTGGTAAGGAAAAGTTCATGTGGGGCCTCTCACAATAGAAAGAGTTCGATGATTTGAAGCAACGCTTATGCTCAACCCTATTGTTTTCATTACCCCACCTGCAACAACCCTCTGATATCGAGACAGATGATTCAAACTATGTTGTGGGTGTAGTTCTCACTCATCAAGGACACCCCATGATGTATCATAGTGAGACACTATCAGATGTTATCTGTAGGTACTCTACTTATGACAAAGAAATGTACTCCATTGTGAAATCCTGCCACTAATGGAGGCATTACATTCTCGGTAAGGAGACAATCATCCACATTGATCATAAGACGTTGTAGTTCATGAAAACTCAGAGAAAATTGCAAAATGAATTCCATTAGAAGGGATGATTTTAGGGGATAAATTTCGCTCATGGGCTAATTTTCCATGGTTTTTCCAAAAATGAGATTTGCTATTTTAAAAATGGTTCACCCAAATTCTATAGGATAAAATTATTTTACCTTAAAAATCGCCAAAAATTTATAAAATCTCTATAAAATACTTAGAAATTTGAATATTTTTACAAAAATATGACCAATCATTTATAGTTGGCATATGAAGGATTAGTAAGATTCGCCAAGGTTTCTACATTTTAAAATGAATTTCCATCCTTAAAATCATCCCTGGAAGTGGTCCACATACTTGAAACAATGCCATCTCAACATCAAGTATAATAAAGGAAGCACAAAATGCATCCCTAAACCCATGCGTCCACGAGACCTATGGATGCCCTCAACTCTATGAGAGAGATTCTGAATTCATTTCCACCTACCAGATGTTGGGCGCAAACATAGTTGTCAAAGATTTCCATATTTGGGATGGGTTGCTATGCCAGCTGGGCCATCTCTGTGTTCCGTCAAGAGAGCGAGTGAAGCTGACTTGGGAACCCCACTACAGTCAGGTGGCAGGACACTTTGACGTAGAAAAGACAGTGTTCAAGATGCAACAACATTTCTATTAGCCAAAACATCGACATGATGTCAGCAAGTATATCATTTCACGCACTACCTGTGGCATTTCCAAAACAAACATTAAGAAAAAAGGAATGTACAAACCTCTTCCTACTCTTGAAAGGCCCTAGGAACCCATATCGATGGACTACATGTCAGGCCTTCCATTAATCAAGTGGGGAAACGACTGTATTTTTTTGGTGGTTGATCGTTTTTCTAAAATGGAAATTATGCCCCCCTGTAAGAAGAGCATCACAGCAGAGGCCACTACCAAGCTCTTTTTCGAATGAGTGCGGGTACATTTTGGGATACCACAAACCATCATCTCATATCAAGACATTTGTTTCCTCAACACATTATAGTAGAGCCTTTGGTCACTGTTGGACACTAAGCTCACCAAATCCATTGCCTTCCACCCCAAGACGGATGTCCAAAACGAGGTTGTCAACCGAATGATCGTGCATATCCTGCGCATGTACAATTCCAAACATCTTCGCACATGGGATGGGAGTCTTCCCTATATTCAACACAGCTACAACAAATCCATGAATAGCTCAACCATCCATAGCCAATTTCAGGTGGGGTTAGGATTTCAACCATTGGGTCCCATGGATGTTGCAATACCCCTTGCATCCACCCAGAAAGATTCGTCCGATGCTCATACTGAAGCTGACAAAGTTATTCATTTCATTGAGTAGATCCAATACATCTGCTAACATGTTCAGGATAGTTTTCATAAGTATAATTCCAAGTACAAGAAACGCCATGATAAACACCGGGTTCCACACAAGTTTCAGGTGGGAGATAAATTTTTGTTTCACTTGCAGAAAGAACACCTTAAAAGGCACCATAGGAAGCTTCTTCCACTCCACTATGGACCTTATACCATCACCAAGGTTGTGGGTGACAATTATTTTGATCTCAACATTCCCCCCTTCCTTGGATTACACCCATTGTTTAATGTGGACCTTCTTTGGCCATACTTTCCACCATTATTGGACACCTCAGAGGTAGCAGAAAAGTTGACACCAAAATAGCTCAACCCTGACTACATGGAACATGAATCCACTGATTATATCATGGATATACATATCAAGGGCACTCACCAACAAAATAACCAACTTTATCAGGTTGTTAAAGAAGGGCAAATCCCGCACCAAGCCAAGTGGCTCACTCGGGGCCAAATTCAACAGAAATTTCCTCATCTGATGGGGGAACTCAACGTAATGGATATTGTTTCTTCCTAAGGGTGTAGGATTGATCTAGGTGGATATTGTTGGCCAACCACATATTCCAACTGGCTCACATACATATTTCATCTTGGCAGTTTTAGTTTTCATTTTGGTGGTTTCTTTCTAGTTTTTCGGGTCTTGAACTTCTGGGGTCATTTTGAGGCCCTAAACAACATTTTCTGGGCTCACCACATTCACCTTGTAGATTAGTTTAGAGTGTGATGGCATAATGTGTAGTCCTCGAATATACATTTCCAACGGGATATCGTGCGCCTAAAATGAAGATCGTATGCAAAAGTTACGACCTTGGGAAGTTGATGTACCAACTTACCCCAACGGAGCCCACATGAATTTTGGCGCTTCATCTCCTAGGGTTAGGTTTTTGGATGTCTACGGTTTTGAAATTCATATTTGATGTAAAAAGGATTTTGGAGCCTCATTTTAATCATATTCTGGAAAATGAGCGCAGCCATCACATCTCTTCTCAGAGATAAGCCACCACCATTCTAGCGAGCTTGTTATAGTCTAGATTTTAAAGTTTTAGCATATTTCCTTATTGAATATAAGCCTAGTTTTATAGTATATTTGTTATTGTTCATTGTATATCTGTGTTAATAATATAGATTGATATTCATTTCATTCTAGTGATAAAATATGGATATGTGGTATCATTGCAGTCTACTCCTTGTTGTTATTAATGCATGTCCTCGATGAGGTCAAGGTACAAAGAGCTAGGTCTCTAGCTTGTTTCTCTTGAGAACAAAGGCTCTCGCATGCCCAAGTGACCTTCCATGGTGGGAGAAAAGAAATAAAAAGGGACAAGAGATCATTCCAAAATATTTCTCGAGGAAGCCCTCATGCAACAGAGGAACACGATGATGGATAGTTTTGCATAAATCCTTCGATGACTACCAACATGCGACGAATATTCCTCGAGTGGAGGTGCCACCCCCTTCAAGGTACATATCAACTTTGATATTCCCATATTTTAAGGTCATATAGACGTAGATGATGTAGAAAAATGGTTGAATCTGCTAGAAGGGTATTTTTCTATCCATAACTTTTCCAATAAATAAAATATTACATTTGTGCTCCTAAAACTGTCCCCCATGTCAAATATTGGTGCGAGACTTTCTGTTAGCAAAAGGAAACAATGGAACCCTCATTATCTATAGTGGCACTCACTTGGGAGTCCTTCAAGGATGTTATTAAGGAATGATACTACCCTATTGGAAGTTATGATGACTTGTATACAAGATGGACCATATTGTGACAGGAAATAGACCAAACAGTGCCAGAGTTCACGGATATCTTCCATACCTTGCGCACCAAGATGGGTATCAAATATTTTGAGTGAAATATGGTTCTCAAGTACCATGATGGTCTTCATAGATACATCCAGACAGAAATGGAATTTCTGTACATCTCATCCTTGGGCATGGCCTATCAATATACTATCAAAATCGAGCAGAAGCTTAAGAAAAATACACAACAGTTTGGGTCTGGGTACCCCTCACAACAGAAGAAGGGAAAGGGAAGCCCCATCACATAGAAAAAAGGGCAGAGAAAATATGGATATCCTCAAGACAGCTAGTCTAATCCAAAAACAAGGAAGGACAATGGAAAGACGAAGAAAGACACCGAGAAGTGGTGCAAATTCCATAAGAGCCCCTAGCATAACACTGCTAATTTCCGTTCAAAGAATTCATTAGTGGAAGAGGTGAAATCCTATGAATCAAATGCGGGTTCTGACTCAGATTTAGAACTAGAAAAGGGGAAATGAATTATTGATGCGGAACCTAGTGCAACCATTTCTACCATTAGGATACAACCTGGTGAACTTGGCGAGCTAGAGGAAGGCGAGCACCTCTTTCATTCAGAGATGTGGGTGAATAGTACTCCATTTCACTTCATCGTTGATACTGGTAGCCATAATATCCTCATCTTAGTGGAGATTGTCAAGTGGTGGCCCTGCTGACAACACTGCACCTATAACCATCACTAGTACATTCGGGTCAAATTCTGATGGCATTTTCGTAGAAATTGCCACTTTATGTTGTTGAAATATTGACAAACATTAGACCCCCTCAAACATTGTTTTACATTACGTCGGTGTTCCAACAACAACAATATCATATTTGTTGTGACATTTCATGAGAACACATTTCGTCTCAGACTTCACTGTCCAAGGCCACTATGGACATCGCTACAACGACACCTAGATGTCGCACCTGCGACACCACCTGTGATGTTGATGCCATGAAAATGACACTAGGCACGTCGGATGGTCGAGGGAAGGTATCTTCAGTATTTTAATGTCTACTCTATATCAGTGATTTTTAACCTGTGAAGTTGATGCCATGATAGTGATGCTAGAAACGTCGGACTCCCAATGGAAGGTACGTTGGTCTACTGATGACTACGCTATATCAGGGATGTTTTACCTACGACATTGATGACATGACATCGATGCTAGAAATTTTTAACATCCAACGTAAGGTACATCGGGCTCCCGACGTCTACACTATCTCATGGATGTTTCACCTGCGATGTTGACGCCATGAGAACGACGCTAGGAATGTCGGATATTTATGGAAGGTAACGTCAGGCTTCTAACATGTATTCTATATCAACGATGCTAGGGATGTCATAAGACCGACGAACTGTAGGCATTTAAAAAAATAAATCACAAAATTGATGAGCCTCCTTTCTGCAACACCACTACTATGACCAAGAAAATGGATAGTGAGATAGAAAAGGTCATCTTGGAGTGACCAGGACACATGAAAGACCAGGTTAATCTTGGAGTGAGATAGAAAAGTTCATCTATAAGCAACTTGTCCAAAGTGATAGAGTATTAAATAGGGTTGACAAAACTTTGTCGCTAGTTTTTGGGGGCCCTTATCTTTTAGAGAGGTCTTCTTATATGATTGGAGATAAGAAAACACCTAATCTGTTCCTTCAAAAGAATGCCTAGAGAAATGTTGATACAAAATACACATGCTAAATGGTATGATGATGGACTGTATGTCCCTCTATTCCTTATGAATCTTTAGAATATGTTTTTTCAAGCTGGTACCTCCAACAAAATCGAATCTAAGCTGAGGTTGTTCTTTCTCAGTGACCTGGTGACCACCTACTGCAAAAATTCCATTTCAGGACTTTTGCAGTGAATTGACAAGCTTGCTACGAAATCTTTGTTTCTGATTTTATTCAAAAAATTTCTCTAGTTTTGAATGTGTCCAAGCTATTTAGTGATTTTTGCCTTTACACCTGATATCCTTAAATAAATCCATATACTTCATGTCCAAGAAAACCAATTTTGAGAGGAAAATTCTAAGACCTTAGTTGTAATCCATGGAAGCCATTAGGTTGTCAAAACTAGGATTTCATATTTAGTTATCATTTTCAAAATATAAACAAACAAAAATGGATGTTCTTTGAGTGTTTATAAGTTATTCCATTGCCACTTGAGCTAAGACATCCAAATTCATCTTTGCATCTTCTTCCTTTGACTGATGTATTTTTGCTTTCGATGTTCTATTTTATGTTTTCAAAACTTTGTTTTGATGGTACAAGTTATTGAATTTCCTATGCAATGGCAGGGACATTTTAACCATACCTCTATTGTTATCTAAATATTCCTCACATGAGTCCAAATGTTCTGCTATTATGGACTTCATCATTATATTTTCCTCTCTGAGCTGCACAATTATAACTTGTTCTTCCTTCAGTTGATTCCTAAGTCTCTTGACTCTCAAGTCACTTTCTTCTGATGGGGATTGAATTTCAATCACTTGTACAGGCTCATGATAGGTATGAGTTTCAGGCCTAATATTATCATTATAGGCCAGAATCCTTGTTGTTTACCTGGTCAAAGGTTTTCTAGGTTTTTCATTTGTGGATATCTCTTGACTGAACATTAACATTTTTCTTGATGAGATATGCACCTCTTCTGAGACATGTACCTCTGTTGCACCTTCATTTATAGAAGCTAGATTTTCTTTTAATGTTGACCTAGTTAAATCTTTTCTAGGTTTTATCATTTTCACTGGTTTAGCAATGAATTCAATATTTCTCTTACTTTTATTACTGGCATAAGTCTCTATAACATCTTCAACATTCTTCATAACCTTCTCTAATGGTATTTTTTCCTTAGATTTCTCCTTATACTATTTACTGAGAAATGTTTCAGCTTTAGATTCAGGGGTTTCCATTATGGATGGTTGTTGTTCTTCACCTTTTCTTATTTTTATTTTAGCATTTCCAGAGTTTGCCTTATGATTTGCAGAAAGAGCACTCCCTATATGATGGAGAACTAGTAGCTTCTGGACTAAACCCTGATGTGGACAAAAAGGAATCCCACTCTCCATCTATTTTTCTAACTTCTTCTAGGACCAGGAGATTGATGAGGATAATATGAAAAACACTGTGTTCAATCTACTTATAATTTTTATGTACCTTTTCATCAATATTCCCCAAACTTCTATAAAGGTAAAAAGGTAGATTGAGAAATTTCTTACAAGTAAAGTGCATGAGGAGTCTGATGTGATACTGGTAAACCATATTGAAGCTCCCTTCACAAGTAAAATATCATTGAATGACTCATAGAAGCTTATCATATTGATCTATAATATGACTCCTTGGAACTCCTTTTGACATTTTTTCATTATGATATTCTAGCTTGAGGTAGTCATTATATTATGCAGGGTCCAGGGTCATCCCCTTAAACCATTTCTCACCTTGAAGAGGTATTTTTGTAGTTGCTGCAACAGTTTGTTTTGTAACTTGAAATTACAATTTCCCAACTCTTGTTTTGACCCCATCAAAGTTAATGGATAACTTATTGGTTACTTCCATGTGGCCTCCCTACAAATTTTCACAGAAAGAAAGGCACCCCACTCATTGAAAAGACTCCTTGAGGATAGAGTTTGAATTCAGCAACTGTAGATCACGAGGTTCAAACTTGACAATCTTGCCTCCTTTATACGTCTTCTTTTATTGTTTGTCAGGTTCCATGTATTTTAATTATAGGGTAATATGAATGGATCAAGCTTAGATACCAGCAAAATTCAACAATATGCATGAATTATCAGAGCATTAGGGTTTAATCAGGAAACATGAGTTTCAGCAGCAAGTAGAATTTATGCAGAGAATCAGAAATTTGGTAAGGGATTGAACTAGAGAAGAAATATATTGATAGGATGAAAGGAATGATTTTTAATTAGGATATAAACATGATTGAAAGAAAAAAAAATCTTGAGACTTTAGGTAGAAATAGGGTTTCAAGAGCAAACAAAGATTTTCGGAGCGAGGGAAATTTGAACTTTTTTATGACTTCAGCATGATCCAAGAGCCCAATTTTTTATAATGACTCATATTGACATGAATTTGAGACCAGGGAATCACTAAATCCCATGCCCAAGACTAATGATTTGAATTGTTATAATGATGGGATTTAATTCTGCAGCAAATTGACATTGATAGTTTGGTGCTGCGAAACGTTAGGAACTTTTGCAACAAACTCAAATTTGACTGGTTACAAGGAATAATGGTACAAAATTGATTTTGAAGGCCTAAGTAACCCTTTATACATGCACATTACATCCTCAAGACTCTCTAAAACATAATGGGCTAACCTTTAGACTTTCCCTTTTCAAATGATGACAACAAGACTCTATGATAACCATGTGACTTGATCAACTTGACTATACCTTAACCAAAATCATTCACTGACTTATGATTCAATATGATGCTCAAATCCCTTAACCATGACTCAATCAAACTCAACCAAAAAAATAATAATTCACAAAATTGATGATCCTCCTTTCTGCAACACCACTACTATGACCAAGCAAATTGATAGTGAGATAGGAAAGGTCATCTTGGAGTGACCAGGACACATGAAAGACCAGGTTAATCTTGGAGTGGGATAGAAAAGGTCATTTATAAGCAACTTGTCCAAAGTTATAGAGTATTAAATAGGGTTGAAAAAACTTTGGCGCTAGTTTTTGGGGGCCCTTAGCTTTGAGAGAGGTCTTCTTATATGATTGGAGATAAGAAAACACCTAATCTGTTCCTTCAAAAGAATTCCTAGAGAAATGTTGATCGACTTGTTGCTTCATTCAATTTTAAATCCAAACTGGATTGTCTTTAAATGTGTGAATAATGGTGATTCTTGTTCAAGTGTGCAATCCACTTTTTGAACTTTGTATGTTCCTAACAAATATGAGTCTATGGAAGGAGTTTTTTTTTCATAAATAAATTTATATGATCTCATTTTGGTAGAAAAATCATAAGTTGTATTGCACCAACCATTGAGAAAGGTGTAGCCACTAAATCTATTGATGATATCTATCTACAATAAAACAAAACAAGTAAATTTCCATACATTTGTATTTAGTGAAAAAACCATGAAACTCTCTTAGCTAACAAATTTCTAGTTGAGCTTCAATATCCACAATTATATTCTCATCATTCTTCCTCATATCTATAGATCAGTTAATGGAAAAAAAAAATTGTTGTTTTAAATTTTGATGCAA
The DNA here is from genome assembly GCA_000966675.3 of Picea glauca. Classification (NCBI taxonomy): domain Eukaryota; kingdom Viridiplantae; phylum Streptophyta; class Pinopsida; order Pinales; family Pinaceae; genus Picea; species Picea glauca. Next base: position 244,401 of record JZKD02S0320395.1, read on the forward strand.
CTGAATGGGGATATATTCTAGATATGAGTTTTCAAAGGGTCTCCATGTCTTTTTGACTTTTCCTAGGAACAAAGGGTCTCCATGTCTCTTTAATTCATTCAAACCATAAATTTTAGATACGATGCCAATCCATTTATCTTAGCATGCATTTCTAGAAAATGTTCCTGCATAACGAAGGTGAAGAAATAAAATTTATTTTGAAAGTGAAACTACAACAAAATGTGAGGGATTTAAGAAGTGTGAGTGGGTGAGAACCAATGACAATGAGCTTGTGAATCCAAATTTTTGAAACTTAAAGTAAACCAAAAAAAAAATTAAACTCTTGTGATGACTCTCACATAAAATGTTGTCTTTCTTTCTATTCCTCGAAGAGCCCTTCAAAATATACACACTAAAGAAAATCATACTTATACCATTAATACTATCAAACTTCAACGTCAATTCATAAAAATCTTTACATGATATGAAGTATTCTTCAAGGAAATATGTTCAATATTGAATGTCAATTCTTCAACATCTTGCTGCAAAGTACAATTTCTTTTATCACAATGTCTTTACAATCTTCATGAAACCTTTTCATGCTCTTGAGATTAGTGGTGAGAGTAATAGCCATTCAAATGTATGCCCTAGCAGTAGATGCATGAACTAACGCTTCATCAATCCCTACAGGAATCTAAGGTTTCTTTCACTCAATATAAATGGACTCATATCTACCATTAATGGATGCAAGGTGAGAACATAACAAGTACTAAAAAGATGATGTATCTCAATAAATTATCACATAGAAAACCCTGCAGTAATAAATAATCACATAACAATTCATAAACATTAAACATAACCAGAATCAATGGCTATATAAACTATGAAAGGAGCAATCACACCTAATCTGATGAACTGGTCGACACAGTTGGAATGGTTTACCCCGCGTGTTTCTCTTCAGTTGTATGACCCTCTGTTTGTCTTGAGCTTCCCTCAATCGACGAAGAAAGATCTTAAAGTACCTGCGAAAAACATTCAACCTCCATAAATATCTACAAAATCAATACAAGTCATATTTGTAGCGCATTATTTACTCTAAGATGCAGTTTTATGAGAGTGTCAGAACATACCTGAATGAGCTCCTCTTGGTTTCGAGAATAATTTATTGGAGCCACACATCTAATATTTGATCAAACTACCTCCCTTGATTTGAGGTAGCAACAACGAAGTCAACATTGACTGTGTTGTTGCTCTGTTGCATCGAGGAAGGTTTGCTCCAAGATTAAACAGATCCAATAAATTATTCTCTACTGAACAGGGCCAACCACATGAAGGTGAAAGATCTTATGGCCCCTTCCCCCTGCTCATATCACTCTCAAATCCCCAATACCCAGCATATAAATAACTTGAAATATTTACAACAAACACAAACATATATACATACCAATATTCACAACTGTTTACAATGAAATAAATTTTTTTACTTGATCCATTTTGAGTGAGCTCAATTCTCCTAAGGGAAAAGTAACAACTATTCCATAACATAATACACTACACTAAAGTACTTTACATCTAAAACTAGAGAATGGAAATTTATGTGAAAAGAGGCTTTGTTCTATTCCATCATATGACTTGGTTGGAGTATTAAAATGCACCTGTAAACATCATAGAACTCATCCCACTTTGATATATAAGTCGAAACATGTTATTTTTCCAATATTTAATCATAAACTCACTCAAAATACTAAAATGAATGATTTGGAAAATAATAGGTCTAAACTCATATGTAATCATGAAGATTGTCTTAATGTAAGGATGTGGGAAAGAGGAGTATGGTCAAAAGTGAAGTAAAAGGTTGATAAAAGAATGGCATTTTGGCGACCCAACAAGTACAAAAGAGTATTTCATAGAAAATATATTTTATAAATAGTTATTAAAATATTGTACATCATCATTTATTTTTATCCATCCTCTTATTCTTAGGTCTAAAATTCCTAAGCATTTCATCAATATCTATGTCTTCGTTCTCTGGGTTCTCTTCAAAATCTAATTGTTATTGCATCCTCTCACGCAGAGCACACCTGGTCGCAGGGTAATCATGGGGTAATGGAGGCAGTTGTGATGAGGCATCACCTACAAAAGAAAAAAATATAAAATTTACATGGCCAGTTTTTAAATATCATTGAACTAGTTCAGTAATATTAAAAAAAACACCTGTAATGTCATTATTTACCTAGTGCACTGGTCGACACCATTGAAATGTTTTCTCCCTCGTGATCCTCTTCAACTGTACGACCCTCAAGTACAACATCCCCTTCCATTGATACCACAAACTTTATAAGGACAATCATAAATGTATAAGTAAAAAAAATAGAAGTACAAAATGCATAACTACAAAATTATTAAGTATATGATTAAAATACAACCATATACCATCATGTGCCTCGATCAAATCACCATCGTGGGGTTTCACCCCAGTGGAATGGGACTACACGGGAGAACCATCTTCTAGTTGCAAACCGCTATCAAAGCACTACTCTCCAATACTAGTGTGTTGGTTGACAATGATGCTCCCTTGATTAAAACAAAGTTGTAACACATTAAATTTATCGATGATATCAAACATGATTGTATTATATTAATAATAAAGGTTAATGTGGATTGAAATTTATTTACCTTATCTTGCAAAGTGGTTCTTGGTAACTTCCCCAAGATTTTCTGGTGTTCAACTACAAATTTATAGTTGTACTTGTAACCAAGATAGAGGCCTTCCTCTGTGGTTTCAGTATCGAATTCATTACCCTGCATTTCATAAGAGTATGTATTTGTAATGTTTTTCATTGCAATTACCTAAAAGTTTTAAGGCAATACAAATAAGATATTTTGGTACTTACAATTCGTGAGTACAACTTCAAGTAGCCGCCCTAGCCTAGCCTATTCTGGAAACATTTGTCAAGCCTTTATTTTGTTTCCTTTGATGTGTTAGTCAACCTATCATCAAAAGTTTCAAGTATGTTAATATATACCACAATTTTATTTACATCTAAAAAAAATTGAAGGTATTGAATTGAAATTGTAATTTACCTTCTGGGACCAGAGGGTGTTTTTCCTTCATCTGTCAATTTCTTCTCTTTTGCATCCTCAATAAGGGCCTTCCACTCCCTCTCTAGAATCATTAGAGGAGACTCATACCTATAATTATTTTTCAATTTTTTCTTATATGTTTCTCGTGTATATTTTAAATATTGGTTAGCTGCGGCGGTGGCCAAGGTCTTATTAAATGTGTCTACACCAAAAAGGCTTTCAAGATAATCCATCAATTGTTTTTTGAGGTTGTAATTCTGGGAATTCCACCTCTCCCATATGGTGGGCCCAAAAATCAGCAATTCCTTATTCTTCGAGGACATATAAAAATCATTGTTCCCTACACACAAAATGATTATATGATTATTAAATTTAAAATAATAATTTAGATGATTTATATTTGTCTACATAGAGAACATGAAACAATTAAAATTTTAAAAATTAACAGGGACTTTAACCAGCTTTAATGGAAGCCCTTCCCCATTGACCATAAATGTTCCCTTAAGGGTCCCCGTGCTAGTCACACATCTTGATTTAGGAAAATAAACCATATAGTTGGTCAAATCATCAGCCTCATCTCCGTCACCACCTCCAGAGCCTACCTGTGTGACCACTTCCTTGGTGTGTGTGTCGTGGCTCCCACCTAATGGTGTGGAAGGTGGAGATCTGAATAGATGTGTCCTGACAGCTTTATGAGGGCCTACGTCGGGACCCTATGGCATCTGGGCAGAACCACTACTACTGAAACCATGCATGTTGAGGTCAATAGGATCCAAAAATATCTATATAAGAAATAAAACGTTTTTTAGTTTAGATAATGTAAAAGTTAAAAATCAAGATTTCATAATTGATCTTATGACATAAAAATAAAACCACTTGAAATTATGGTTATTAACTTATATGTCTTAAGCCTTGTAATAACTTATTTGATCCTTTCTTCAACCTCAGGAGTTTGATCTAGAATATCTAACACGTGAGCTAGTTCCTTGTTTGCTTTATTAATATTTTTTTAATTAAAACCATAGGGTCGGGGGATTCATACAAATCCCTTTCACCAAGAGAATCATCATCAGCATCATGGCCCACCGACTACATATTCAACAAAATAAATGATAATTCAGTTATGTAAACAAATAAAATAATGGATCGCCACAGAAATAAAATGCACATTAAATGCAATTTGAAAATTGTTGTGCGTTTACCTGTTCTAAGGCCGCTTTTGATTTACCATGATCATCCTGCTGCATTACAGTAAAATTAGAACCGTGATCATTATCATGAGAAACAAATTCAAATGTATGAGAAATCCTCCCTCTTTATTGACATCCAAGGAGGAGTGTTATTGTTGATAACAAAAATAGGCCACATTGAGTAAACAAACTGAAGCTCTCCAAATGGATTAACACCGTAAAGAATGTAATGAAAATCATAAAATATAAGAGTCATTTCTTACAGGTTGGGTAAATTAGTATACGTACCGCCCCCATAATAGCAATGTTTGTATCTATTCGATTCAAATTGTAATCAATCAATAACTCTTCCCCTGCAGCTATTGATTTTACTGCACATACGAATACATAGTTTCCTTCACGCCCCTCAAATACGCAACTGGGTCGCTTATTTGTAGTCATGGGTCATGTACTATTTATAAACCCTGCAATTTTCCTTGCTTCTTTTGGCCTTCCATCAATATAGATAGTTTCTCCTTTATTTTGATCATGGTCTTTTAGTTGTATATAATTTGTAGCCAAGCCATATCTTCGCATACTTCTTGTATATTAGACTATTTGTATCCAATCTTTGTAGACATAACAGGGTCCTACATACTCCATAAATCCATTTAATCCATCGTAACAAATCTTTATGACGTCCATGGAAAATATCCCCAAACCATGTAATGACAATGGAGCAATCCGGTATATCCTTTCGTTTACACAAAAATCAGTGTTTATTTCAGGAAGATCATTGGGTACCCATCATTTCACTATATGTTTGTACCTCAAGGGAACCTCAATGTCGTCTATTCTCTCATGATCATAATAACATGATCCCCCTTTCGCAAGAAAAAATTCCATGTGTCTATGGAATTTTCTTCTGATCTTCTCACCTCTAGTTGATCTCCGCCTGTTAGACCTACTAGATGCCTCACTTTCCTCTATTCTACCTGAACTTCCCTCACTCAATGAATATAGATATGAAAAATAAATGTTTGCTTGTATGTCCTATAACACCATCAATGACAAAAAGTGACTTTCATATCTAGTTTGTGCATGATAATATTTCCTTAGAATGTTGAAACTTGTGGCATAAGCTTGATATTTTTTCTCTTGAATTGCCTAGTGGATTAGGGTTGTTAAGAAGTGAAATATCATCTATTGTTTCTATTGTTTTATTATATTTCATATCATCCCTAAGGATGTAAATTATTAGGGACTATATCTGGGAAACTCTAGGAAAGAGGTAAAATTTCTGAAGTTCAAGACACTAAGTTTTTAATTTATAATTTCATCAAAATTAATTCTAATTGAAACTTTTACACAAAAAATTGTTTTCTAGAGTCGATTAAACAAACAAAAAATTTCTACTAGAACCCAACAAGATAATGGTGATGTTGGATTGATGCCAATGTGGCATCATCAGGTATAGTGTCAGGCGGTATAGCAATGTGTCTACACAACTAAGTTTTGGATGTGAATTTTTATTTCTTAGGATTAGTTAAATTATTCCATTGGTGCTTGGCATTTATTTGTTGAGAAAAACTAGTGCATTTCTTGTATATATTGTTGAACCTTAGTAAGAAGTCCAATGGTCACAATTTCAATGTCTAGACGCAACGTATGATTACAACCTTTAGAGATTTCATTCACAAGTTTTTGGAGGTATATATGGATGATTGAACTGTATATAAATTGTTGAAGGAACATATTGGGTTGTTGAAGTTAATGTTTGATAAATGTAGGCAGCTCTAGATCTTCCTAAATTTGAAGAGGTGCATATTATATGTACCATTTGGCATTTTTTTGGGACACATTGTCTGGAAGGAAGGAGTATTGGTGAACCCTTCCATGATTTTTGTCATTATGAATCTACTTACACCAACTAATGTTAAATAAATGTAGTCTACTTTGGTACATAATAGCTACTATAGAAGGTTCATCTACACCTATGTGAATTCCTATAGTATTATGAGAATACTATAGGAATTCACATAGCTATATATGAACCTTCTACAACTACATATGAATACTATAGGAATTTCTATAATATTAATCGCAGAACAATTATAAAAATTGGGGATTGATGGTATTCTTTAGCTATGTGTGATGGATCATTAAAGGAATGATATTCTATGGGAATGTCATCAAGGATTTGCAAGAGGGAATGTTAGAGGAAAACTAATAGATCAAAAGATTGTCCAAGCTAGTATTAGGTGGCCGACCATAATTAAGGGCTATAAGGAGTATGCTAGAACTTATGATGTTTATAAAAAATTAGGTAAACCTTATAGGAGAGATGAACTACCCTTGAATCCAGTAAGGGATCTACAACCTTTTGACAAAACCTTTTGAGAAATGAGATATTGACTTTGTGGGATAAATTAAACCTCCTACTCTCCAATTCTAAAGCTTGATATATCATTACTGCAACTGATTATCTCACTAAATGGGAAAAAGTTGCACCTACATAGGATTTTATGATTGATAATGTAGCCAAATTTATTTTTGGGAATTTTAGTAGACGGTTTGGTTGCCCAAGGAATTTGACTAGTCACCAAGGTAGGAACTTATTGAACACCACTATAGCTACTTTGAGTAGGGAATTTCTTATCTAGAATCATAAAAGTATCCCTTATCATCCTTAGGCTAATGAGACTAGAGAATATTTGATAATATTTTAGGGAAGGTTTTGACTAAATTTTGTTATGTAATAGAGATGGTTGGGATAAGAGAAATCCTATAGTATTATGGGAATATAGGACCACTACCAAGAAATTACATAAGAAGCCACCTTTTTAGTTGGTGTATGGTCATGAGGCTATTGTTCCTATAGAATTTGTGGTTCCTATCTCTATATTTCCCATGCTACCCATATGATATATGAAGAGCTAGTTGCAAAACAACTAGTTGAGTTAATGCAATTAGAATAATATTAGTTTATGGTTGATTTTCATCAATCTGTAGAAGGAAAGGTATAAAGCATAGCATGATAACTATATAAAGACCAAGTCATTTTCCAAAGGAGATTTAGTACTCTTATATGACAATAAATATTTAAAGAATCTTAGAAAGCTACAAATGCACTACTTGGGACCATTTATAGTTGCATAAATTAGAGACTTAGGTGTAGTACACTGGGCCCAACTAGATGATATTCTTAAACCTACATGGGTGAATGAAATTCACTTGAAGCCTTATCTTTCTACTTCATGATGAAGTTTTATTTAGGTCTTATAATAGGGAGTTGTATGGGTTAGGACAATTTTTGTTTTTAGTTTCTCTTTGCTTTGCAAGTTTTGATTCAAGTCAGTGTGTTTGCTGCTAGTAAGTCTTTGGGTCCTTGAGTGTTTTTTTATTTTCTTTAGTACTAGTAATTCCTTATGCTCAAGAGGCCCAAGACTTTTGTTTATTCAGTCAAATCAAGTTATCTATGTCAAGTCATGTTGAAGGTTGAGACTAAGAATCTTTCACAACTAAGAATATTTCACAAGTTGAGCACAACTACATCACCATATAGTGTGAAGGAATTTCCATGGTTTATTCTCTATAGAATTTAAGACACTACCTTCTAGGAGGATGCTTTAACTTTTATACAAATAAACTTGCATTGAAATATTTGGTAAATAATCTTGTTCTAGAGGGTCATATTTGTAGGTGGTTGCTCTTCTTTCAATAATTCTCCTTTGAATTTGTGGTTAAACCTAGTAAACATATTGTAAGGATTGATCACTTCTTTAGGCTTGAGTCAAGAGAACCAGGTGGTGCATTGGATGATAATGTTCCAGATACAAACCATTAAAACTAGAGGCTATATTGAACTATATAGAGGAGATTGATTTTTTTCTAACTACTGGTGTTTCTCCTGAAGATTATTCCACAACTCAGAAGTATCAGTTAGTGGTTAGACATGCAAATTATCAGTTAATCATAGAAAAATTATAAAAATTGGGGATTGATGGTATTCTTTAGCTATGTGTGATGAATTATTAAAGGAATGATATTCTATGGGAATGTCATCAAGGATTTGCAAGATGGAATGTTGGAGGAAAATTAATAGATCACAAGATTTCCCAAGCTAGTCTTAGGTGGCCAACCACATTTAAGGGCTCTAAGGAGTATGCTAGAACTTATTATGTCTATAAAAAAGTAGGTAAACCTTATAGGAGAAATGAACTACCCTTGAATCCAGTAAGGGATCTACAACCTTTTGAGAAATGAGATATTGACTTTGTGGGATATATTATACCTCCTACTCTCCAATTCTAAAGCTTGATATATCATTACTGCAACTGATTAGCTCACTAAATGGGAAAAAGTTTCACCTACGTAGGATTTTATGATTGATAATGTAGCCAATTTTTTTTTTGAGAATTATATTAGAAGGTTTGGTTGCCTAAGAAATTTGACCAGTGACCAAGGTAGGAACTTATTGAACACCATTATAACTACTTTGAGTAGGGAATTTCTTATCTAGAATCATAAAAGTATCCCCTATCATCCTTGGGCTAATGATACTAGAGAATATTTAATAATATTTTAGGGAAGGTTTTGACTAAATTTTGTTATGTAATAGAGATGGCTGGGATGAGAGAATTCCTATAGTATCATGGGAACATAGGACCACTACCATGAAATTACATAAGAAACCCCCTTTTTACTTGGTGTATGGTCATGAGGCTATTGTTCCTATAGAATTTGTGGTTCCTATCTCTATATTTCCCATGCTACCCATATGGTATATGAAGAGCTAGTTGCAAAACAACTAGATGAGTTAATGCAATTAGAATAATATTAGTTTATGGTTGATTTTCATCAATATGCAGAGAAGGAAATGTATAAATCATAGCATGATCACTATATCAAGACCAAGTCATTTTACAAAGGAGATTTATTCCTCTTATATGAAAACAAATATTTAAAGAGTCTTAGAAAGCTACAAATGCACTACTTGGGACCATTTATAGTTGCATAAATTAGAGACTTAGGTGTAGTTCACTGGGCCCAGCTAGATGGTGTTCTTAAACATATATGGGTGAATGGAATTCACTTGAAGCCTTATCTTTCTACTTCATGATTAAGTTTGATTTAGATCCTATAATAGGGAGTTGTATGGGTTAGGACATTAGTTTTTAGTTTCTCTTTACTTTGCAAGTTTGATTCAAGTCAGTGTGTTTGCTACTAGTAAGTCTTTGGGTCCTTGGTCGATGGTGTTCTTAAACCTATATGGGTGAATGGAATTCACTTGAAGCCTTATCTTTCTACTTCATGATGAATTTTTATTTAGATCCTATAATAGGGAGTTGTATGGGTTAGGACAATTTTTGTTTTTTGTTTCTTTTTGCTTTGCAAGTTGGATTCAAGTCAGTGTGTTTGCTACTATTAAATCTTTGGGTCCTTGAGTGTTTGTTTATTTTCTGTAGCACTAGTAATTCCTTATGGTAAAGAGGCCCAATACTTTTGTTTATTAAGTCAATTCAAGTTAGCTATGTCAAGTCATGTTGAAGGTTGAGACTTAGTTGAAATCATAGTGCCATTTCAATCATATCAGTTGCAAAACCATTGGGGTTCCTAAAAATCATTATTCTACCATTTGAATTAGTATGTTGGTGTTTTGATAGTCATGAAGGGTAAAGTGTATGTTATCTTGTGTTGAGAGTGTTAAGCCCTAGACAAAGCCCCGTGTTATGTATGAAACGCCTTATTAAGCCCTAGATATTGTCAATCACAATAGGAAAGAGTGAAGAAGTCCAACTAAAAGAGGTGCAATCACAATAGACAAGTTGAACTCTTTACATGTAAAAATTAATGGAAGCTAGTAGGAAAAGATGAAACAATAACGCTCTATGTAATTTATAGAAGGTTAGAAAAAAATTTAGTCATTAAGCACACACAAATGTTTTCTCATTAATACTAGAACTCTTTGAAAGAAAAGATAAATCAAAAGGCTGAATTACTCTAAAATTACAGTTAAAATGCTCTATTCTTTAATCAATATTTCTGAATAGTCTATGAAATTGGATATGCATAAGCATTGTTCTATCAAGTTGTAACACTAATTAGTAAATGGTTCTACTTCATTACTAGTATCTTGTTGATATCGTAATAAGCTCATAATGATTACCATAGTGTTACTCTTTCACACTTGTATTATCTAGCACACACTAATTAATCTAGTAGTCAATCATGCAAACAAACCTTCTCACAAAGAAGTGCTAGAACGTAACAACTTGCTTAATGAACTAACACCCTGGTGCAAGTTACCTCACTGAGTAGTGGGCAACCCTCCAAGGAGTTAAAGTGGGTCTAGCTAACGTCGATTCCGGGTACAAAACCACCTTCCTTGTGTTGTCACCTTGGGTAGGAAGTCTAAAATACTATGGCCTCTATGGTACCACCTACTATACCAAAGCAGAGGGAGGAAAGTTGATAATCGACACCAAGACCAACAGAGCAGGGTTGATTACTCTGTTGGCCCCAATGCGACCTCGTGCTTGACCCTTGTGTTAGAAGAGCTTCCCAAAGTCAATAATATAGCAACTGTATTTCACTACCTAGCTCAAATCTTTATGTTTGTTTAGCATCTTTGGAAAGTTATTCTCACAATCGTATTCCAAAGTTCTACACCTAAGCTAAGATGGGTTTGAAGAGCCCTCGAAAATTTGGTAGATAAATTTTAATTAGCGCTTGATTTTGTTGGATTACTGAGAGGGGGGGTGAATCAGTAATAACATAATTATAATCCTCTTTCTTCAAATGTTATATCAATGTAGAATTATTATCCAATAATGAGCAGTAAGAAATAAACAATCACACACATACACAGTACACCAGTTTTTTACGTGGAAACCCAAATCGGGAG